>CM053787.1:681407126-681777126 GCA_028749045.1 Cupressus sempervirens | reverse complement strand
CATATACTAAATAAAATGTTAATTAATTAATAAAATATTATGTTGTGGATGATATTCTATTTGATCTAAGCAATGGAATGAGATTATTTAAGTTGTTTGAAGTTAGTGAAAGTGAAATTTGTGCATATGGACTTGAGGATAATTGATTCAACCTGTGCTTAGTTATTCTAAATATTCAACACCTCAATTCCTTGCCACATAGTGATTCCCTCAACATAGTTGTTAGAATCAATGTTGTGACTCTTGGAAAAGCTCACAATCATATGTCCCTCACTATTTATTATTAACCTCTCTGCTCCCTAGATTCTAGGATTTCATTTTGAATAACAATTAACATTAAAACTCATCGAATTAATATATACATGGTTTCATTAATTTTTGAAATGTTGACTCAGTTCAAGTTGATGAGACTCTATTTAGTGCTCTAAATCTTCTTAATTCTAAGAACAATAAGAGTAGAAAAGAAGGCCATTTTAGTGTAGAATACATAATTAACATGTTTAATTGTATACTTTTTACAATATAAAAGGAGATAAAATTGTTCTACATTTCTCTCTAAAATTTTTCTCATTCCTTTCTTTACATAGGATTAAAGAAATGGTAGGAATAATATGAATCCATATATTAGTAAGAACAAGATGAGTCAAAGAGGAATTACTCCAAATAAATATCATGTGGATAAGGGAACTTGGAATAAACTATGATGTCTGTAAAAGGTTCAATGTCAAAATCCATGATTCCTAACAAAAGGGACAATAGAAAAATATATGATCTATCAACCTAGCTTCACTCTCACACAAAATACATATTTTAAGGATATTAAAACTGTTGGATACAATTAATTAATTGTGTGTTGTATTTGATGTTACAAAAATGTCATATCAATTGACAAACAATTCTTACCGAGCTCACTTGGTCAGTGAAGAAAGTTTTCCTTGTCTACCGAGCATTCATAGGTTTACTCTAAATAGATGTCACTATCTACTAAGCTCACTTGGGTGTTGAAGGAATTGGGGTAGAAAAGAGTGTTAACTAAGCTCATTTGGTTAACAAAGGGAAAGTTGGACAAAGTTAGTATTCACCAAGTTCACTTGGTTGCCAAAGGATTTCTACAATTTCGTAGTGTTAATCGAGCTTCTGTTAGTTAACATAGGAAATCATTTCAAAGTTAGTTTCTACCAAGTAGGGTCAGCTTACAAAGGATTTTTCATGTTTTGGCATATGAAGCTTAATTACTTTATGTATTGATTCTAGTTGACTATGACGATGAATATTGGTTATTGTAATTTAAATTTGGGCTAACTTGACAATTTGGAAGGTATAAATAAAAGGTCAAGTTGATATTTATAGTGTGTGTGCAAATGTGTTGATTGAATTGAAAAGAAAAGAGAGGGAGCAAACTTGAAGAATAAGAAAGTATCCTTGTGGAGCAAAAAGTTATATTCAATTAGGAAGGATCAAGTTTAAGCATAAAAGAGATCTAGATTTAGAAATTCAATTGCATGACAATCAAGTAATTTCATTGTTACTCTCTAACCATTGTAGTAGTGATCTAAAATATCTTAACAAAGTTGGTTTAACAACTAGTTGTAAATCCTCTAGCAAGGTGGCAATTCTATTGAATTATTTTAAGATGTCTTGCAAGGCCACTCCTAGCAGGGTGATTAAAATCCTCTAGTAGTGTTACACCTAACATACTATTTGGTAACCTTTAATAGGGTTGGCTCCTAATAGGGCTCACTTTAGAAGAGTGAAAAATAGTAACTAGTTACATTGGTAGCTTTTCCCAAATTGGGTTTCCACACTAAATCCTAGTGTCTCATGTGTTCATGTTATTCCTCTTATGCTTAAAACTTAATTTCTGTTAGTATTTTAAGATCTATTAAAAGTAATTCACACTTTGCATTTACTAAGTGAATATTTTTTATGTGTTTACCGAGTAATAACAGTAATCAATTTTCTCAGTCTAAATTTTATTGTTGACATCTAAGGTATTTTCGATTTATTTTGGTGGTAACTAATTCACTCCCCTCCTCCTCAGTTACTCATATATTTTCAATAATTTGTATCAGAGCTTTTTGTGCTTTAGGAAAGGTTTCAAGGACCTAAGCTAAAGATCAAGATATCTTACAAGAGAGATATTCCAAAGCTAAACAGTGACAATTTTTCAGCATAGCAGGGACTCATAGACTTCATCTAACTACCATTAGTGATTCAAGATGCAAATACCTTGATGAAGAATACAAAAATCCTACTATTACATTATCTATTTGAGATCTTGCTGAGAAAAACAACCATAACATCATGATGATTAATATTGCATCTTCTCTCAACTATGATGAATTTGATGAGATTAAAGACTATAAAAATACTTTTGATATGTGGAACAAGCTAAAGTACATCTATGGTGGTGATGAAAATACAAGAAGAGCTAAAGCAGAAAACCTTACAGGACAGTTTCATCATATGAGAATGAGAGAAGATGAAAATGGTGCAAAATATGTGGAAAGAATCAAAGCTAGTGTTAGTGCAATTAGAGTATTTGGAGGAGAAATCAAAGAGGAAACTATTGTAAGTAAAGTTCTCAAAATATTGCTTCCTATCTATGCAATTAGAGTATCTTCTATTCAAGAAAAGAGATGTGACCCAAATCACAAGTTAAGTTTGGATGCCTGAGTAGGAAGATTGATAGCTTTTGAGCTAGATGACAATTATGTTCCAACCTCCAAAAATGTTGAGTCTAGATTTGAAGCAAAACTTTCACTTAAAGAAAAAGGCAAGAGAAAAAAGGACATTTAATCAGAAAGTGAAGAGGAAAAAAAGGAAATTTTTGATAGTGATCTTGAAGTTACTGAAGCTTTACTTGCAAAGAAATATTCTAGAGGTATAGGAAAGTACAAAGGAAAAGTTCCTTTAGTCTATTTTTCATGTGAGAAAAATGGTCATATTGTTGCCATGTGCCCAAAAAGATAAAGAAAGGATGAGAAGAAGAGCCACAAGTACAAAGGCAAGAAGTAATCCAAAAGTCACAAATCCTTCAAAGACAAAGGTAAGAAGATTTGCTTTATGGCTAAATATTCTAACAACAGTGAAGATGAAATAGTGTGCATTCCTTTAAAAGATGAATCTAATGAAGAAGAAGAAAAGATGGCACTTATCTCTCATTTTAGTAAAAGTGACACATGGATCATAGATAGTGGATGTTCACATCATATGACTAGAGACAAAACAAAATTTGAACACTTTGAACACTATGATGGAGGTAGTGTAAATTTTGGAAATAATGAACCTTGTCACATAAAAGGGAAAGGTCAGATCTCATTAACTACTGAACTTGTATGTGATAATGCCTATTGGGTTGAAGGACTGAAACATAACCTACTAAGTGTGGCACAAATAATAAACATTAGATTCAAGGTAGGATTCATACATGGTAAGGCAAGACTACTAGATGACAAAGGGAATCTAATTGGGTCAGGCAAACAAACAAGAGGTAACATAGTTTATCTTGATCTTGGTGATTGATCATGTTTTATTGCTCAAATGGAAGAAAGGTGGTTACGACATAGAAGATTATGTCATGTAAAATTTGATAATATGGTTGAGATAAGAAATTTTAGAAAAGTAAGAGGTGTCCCTAGTTTAAAGAAACTAGAAGTTGGTTTATGCAAAAATTGTCAAATTGGCAAAATGGGAAAGACCAATTTTAAGAGCAAAAACTATCAATCTAAGATATCTTAGAAATTGTGCATAATGAATTATGTGGACCTATTGGAATAGAAAGCTATAGTGAAGAAAAAATCATCATTCCTTTTGTTGATGACTACTCTAGAATGATGACTATTATGTATCTTAAATAAAAGTTAGAAGGATTTGAGAAGTTCAAATGGTATCTAGCAAGAGTAGAAAAAGAAACAAAAAAAAGATTGAAATGTTTAAGATCAAACAGAGGTGGTGAATTCATCTCTAATGAATTCAATAATTTTTGCATTGAAAGAGGAATCAAAAGGCAAGCATCAGCCCTTGGCACTCCTGAGTAGAATAGAATAGCTAAAAGAAGAAATAGATCTATCATGGATTGTGCAAGGACTCTAATGATTAAAAAGAATGTTGCTATCAAATACTGGAAGGAAGCCATCAATACTATAGTTGATACTTTGAACTGAGTATAGTTGAAGAAGGATTCACATTAAACTCCCTATGAATTATGGTATGGCTAAAAACCCAATGTAAGTTACCTAAAAGTATTTGGCAGCAAATGTTATATATTGAAAGACTCTAGAGAAGGAAAGTTTGATGTGAATGGTGATGAAGGTATATTCTTAGGATATTCCTGTAGAAGTAAGGCATATAAATTTTTGAATTTTTCCACTCATAAAATCATAGAAAGAGCACATGTTAGAATTGATGAGTTTATAGAAAAGACTAAAGAAGAAATCAGAAGGGAACAAGAAGATTACAAAAGATTTTTTTACTTCACACCTGATACATTGCTAGGCACATCTAACAATAAGGAGACTTCACCTCTTGAGTCTTCCACAACTAGTAAGTTGCAAGAAGCACAAACTGTGTCATATGTACTCGAGTCACATTTTGAAACTACCAAGTCAATGTCTACTGAGTTTGAACAACCCGAGCCTAAAGTTGAAATTCAAAATGAAGAAAGTGTAATTCATTCAAAAGGTAAAGAACCTATACTAGCCAACTGTGTCAGAAGGCATCATGCACCTGATCAGATTATTGGAGAAAAATGAGAAGGTACTATGACAAGAAGAAAATTAAAGGGTACATATTTACTTGCTGATTTTGAACCTAGAAGTATTAACGATGCTCTATAAAATGAAACTTGGATTGAGGCAATGAACGAAGAAATAGAATAGATAGAAAAGAAAAAAATTGGACTCTTGTTCCTAGGCCTAAAGATAAAAATGTGATTGGAACAAAATGGATATTGAGAAATAAGCTGAATGAAGATGGACAAGTATCAAGAAACAAAGCTAGATTAGTGTGTAAAGGCTATTTCAAGAAGAAGGAATTGATTATGGTTAGACTCTTGCTCCTATTGTAAGATTAGAAGGTGTTAGGACCCTACTTGCACATGCAGCTCATAAAGGATTCAAAGTATATAAAATGGATGTTAAATATGCATTCCTGAATGGAATTCTTGATGAAGAAGTCTACATTGAACAACCATAAGGATTTGTTGATCTTGACAAAAGGGATATGGTCTACAAATTACACAAAGCACTATATGGTCTCAAATAGAATCCTAGAGCCTAGTATGAAAGATTACATAACTACTTGATACATATTGGTTTTTAGAGAACAAATGATAATATTAGTATGTACATCAAGGAAGGACCTGATAACAAAATTATGTTGATAGATATATTTATGGATGATACTCTATTTACAAGAAATGATGACCTATGCAAAAGATTTTCAGAACAAATGAATAAAGAGTTTGAGATGTCCATGTTTGGTGAAATAAAAAAATTTGTTGGATTGTAGATACAACAAAACAAAAATGGTACCTATATCACTCAATCCAAGTATATAAAAGAGATAATCAAGATGTTTGGAATGGAAGATTCTAAACCAGTTGGTACCCTTATGTCTATTGGACTCAAGCTTACCGAAGATGATGACTCCAAAGAAGTAGATCAGACCTTATAAAAATCAATGATTGGACAATTATAGTATGTAGCTCACATAGGGCCTGAAATTGCCTTAGCAATTGGGATAGTGGAAAGATTCTCAGCAAAACCCAAAGACTAATGACTATGGTTTATGATACAAATTTTCAGGAAACCTAGACCTAAAGGTATTTACTAATGCTAATTGGGCAGGAAATCTTGATGACAAAAAAAGCACTAGTGGTGGAGCTTTCTTTCTTGGTAAAAGCTTTGCATCTTGGACAAGCAAGAAGCAAAACTACACATCCCAATCCATAGTACAAGCAAATTATGTAGTAGCAATAGTAAATTGTTCTAACATTGTTTCATTCAAACAATTGCTAAAAAGAATGAAACTTGAAATCAAAGAGCCAATAGTCATGTATTGTCATAACATCAGCACAATTAACATATAAAAGAACCCAATGATGCATTCCAAAATAAAACACATTACTATAAAATATCACTTTGTCAGAGAATTGGCATAGGACAATGAAATCAGATTGAAATATGTCCATACAAAAGAACAAATTGTAGACATATTCAACAATCCATTACCTAAGGATGTATTCTTGGATCTAATAAGTAAGTTAGGGGTCATTCCCCTATCCGAAGCTTAGTAAACAAAGTTTTGTGATGCATCAACAAGAACCTAGTTAAAGATCAATCAGTTGATGTAGCATAATTTAAGATAATATTGCATATGAATCAATACTGAAGGTACATTGATACAAATTTGGCATGTGCTATTTTTGGCATATGTTGTCAGAGAGGGGAAGTTTACTATCATATCTTTATCTTTCTAAAATTTTATAGAGGGAGAAGTTTGAAAAGAAGTTATGCAAAGGAAGAATACAACATAAAGAATAAGTTCTTACGTAAAATACAAGAGGGAGAAACTTTTTGTCAAAGGGAGTCTTGTTCTCAAAATTTTATTGTGCTATGACATGTTGTGTTGACATGAATGCTGAAGAGGGAGATTTTTGGCTACAATTGATTAATTATGTGTTGTTTTTGATGTTACACAAATGCCATATCAATTGATAGATAGTGCTTACTGAGATCACTTGATCAATGAAGAAAGTTTTGCTTGTCTACTAAGCATTCATAGGTTTACTCTAAATAGATGTCAGTGTCTACCAAGCTCACCCAGGCATCAAGGAATTGAGGGAGAAAAGAGTGTTAACTGAGCTCACTCAATTAATGAAGGGAAAGTTGGATAGAGTTAGTATTCACTAAGTTCACTTAGTTGCCAAAGGATTTTTGCAAGTTCACAGTGTTAATCAAGCATCTATTGGTTAACATAGGAAATCATTTCAAAGTTAGTTTCTACTGAGTAGGGTCAACTTATGAAGGATTTTTCTTATTTTGGCATATGAAGCTTAGTTACTTTATGTATTCATTCTAGTTGACTATGATGATGAATATTGGTTATTGTAGTTTGAATTTGGGCTGAATTGACAATTTGGAAGGTATAAATAAAAGGTCAAGTTCAGATTTCTAGTGTGTGTGAAATTGTGTTGGTTGAATTAAAAAGAAAAGAGAGGGAGAAAACTTGAAGGATAAGAAAGTATCCTTGTGGAGCCAAAAATAAATATTTGATCAAGAAGGATCAAGTTTAAGTAGAAAAGAGATCTGGATTCAAAAATTTAGTTGCATGACAATTAGGTCATTTCATTGTTACTCTCTAACCATTATAACCGTGATTTAAAATTTCTTAACAGATTTGGTTTAATAGCTAGTTTTAAATTGTCTAACAAGATATAAATTCCATTGAATTGTTTTATGACCTCTTGCAAGGCCACTCTTAATAGGGTTATTAAAATCCTCTAACAAGGCCACACCTAATAATGTGCTTTCTAACCATTAATAGGGTTGGCTCCTAACAGGGCTCACTTCAGAAGAGTGAAAAACAATAACTAGTTACATTGGTAGTTTTTCTCAAATTGGGTTTCCATGTTAAATCATGTTGTCTCATGTATTCAGTTTATTTCTCTTATGCTTTCAAATTAACTACTGTTAATGTTTTAAGATATGCTAAAAGTAATTCACACTCTGCATTTAGTGAGTAACACCATTTTCTGTGTGTTTACCGAGTAACAATAGTAATAAGTTTTCTCAGTCTAAATTTTATTATTGACATCTAAGGGATCTAGAATTTATTTTAGTGGTAACTAGTTCACCCCCACTCTTAGTTACTTCTTCTATATTTCCAACAAAAACTTCTCTTAGAAAAATTATCTAGTTTGAAATTTTTATTGTGTTACACTTCACACCATAAATAATTAATCATAGGTGTTACATTTGAGATGCAAACCAAATTCTACAGAGGACCTATATCTTAATTAATGCCTTATGAGAGGAATGTTAGTTTAACTAAGAATTTACCATTACCATTATGTCTCAAAAGTCATATACCCTTCATGTTATTTTGGAACAACATAGGGTTGAAAAGAATCTTCACGAGAGAGTTGGCTTCCTTCTTTTTTATGTTAGGGATTCTCCTCATGCTTCTATGACTTTTACAAAGAGAAATTATATTTGTTGACCTTCCTTTTCCATCCACCCACTTCAATTAATTCTCTAGATTTTCCCCTAAAGATATGGTAGACCAGTCCTAGATGAGGGGATTAAGAAAGATATCCTTAAATTGGATATCCTCTTTTCATAATTATGAAAAAAAAGGTCTTCCCATGATTATCAATAAGAATACTACTACCTCTCTAATGCAAGGATATAAAGACTCAAAAATTATATAATCACAAACCCATAACTTATCACAACAATATTTCACATTTTGCAAACTTATTACTGAATCAACAAACTAGGATAGATTCAGACCTACAGTCAACAAAATAGCCATAACCTATGCAAAACTTAATGAAATTAGACCAAACCAAAACCAAACAAAAGATATATCAAGTCACTTTCCAAAAATATAAGTTTTATCTATATATTATTTCATATGAATTTATAGAAATAGTAAAACAGTCAGGTTTTTTAAAAATTATATAAAAAATTAACATAAAACTTGCAAAACCAAAACTCCATTCATTTATATTCTTGTCAAAAAATATTTCCAACCATTCCCATCTATAAATCATGACTTTACATGAAATTTTAATGTGTTTTCAATTCCTCTAACTTTTGGATAACTTCTATGACTCTTGACATTTTCTCTTAGATCATCTTTTTCATATTGTCACATTTTTTCTGACAATATTTTATTCCATATTTGAAAAACTTTTTTATTTTCTCATAAATGATATTTTAGCTTTATAAAACCCCTACTAACATATCAAATAAAACTAGATATGACATTTTATGAGATTTTACCCTTCCATGTGTTTTTTCACATAATTTGACCATACTAGACAACTTTGACAATCTATTACAAATTGATTCCATGGATTAACTTAGCCATACATGTTGACTCAAATATATTGAAAAAAATTTACTTGAAATTTCATAAAAAACATCAATGAGATATGTATTCTTTATGTGTTTTTTTTCTAGCTGCTCTTGTACCATACTCCCGACTTTCAAATCTTTCCAAGTACCTTGGAAAGGAGTAAAAAGAAAGCTTATCTTCATCTTCACTTTTGGTCTCTCAATCCTCTTGCTTGAGAATATAAACTTGTCATGAAAATATTATGCCCTTCACAATCTGATTTCTATCACTTGCATTGAAAATAACATAATGAAAAATCCATTGATAAAATTAATGGGATTAGTACCAAATTCAAGCATAAATCTTGCATCTTTTCTCTCAAGTCTTCTTGGGAACTTTTCACTTTCAACATACATTTGATCACTCTCTACTCTTTGTACATCCACAACCTTGATTTCTTATTTTCCAATAGAAATCTTATCATGAGATTCATCAAAACTAGTACCATCCTTTTGGTCTTCAACCACAACCATATTATCAACAAGTTAGTATTTTCTTGTGTAGGTTCCATAATGAGTAAAGAAGTTTTTTCATCTTCTTTCACAATTTGGACAATAGGTTCATGATTTATCTCTTCCTATTGAGCTGAAATCTTCTCTCCCTGCAAGGACTGAGTTTTCTCTTCAATATTCTTTAACTTTACCCTCATGTTCATTAATTCTTCCTTTATCACCTTCATCTCTTCTTCTTTTATCTTCCTTCTCTCTTCATTTTTCCTCTTCATTTCTTCTTTTTTTCCATTTTTTTAAATTTTTATCCTCTTTCTTCTCCTTTTTTGAATCCTTACCCTACATATACTTCATAAAAAATCTTAACCCTCCAAGAAATATTATGTCTTCTTGCCCCATCTTTTCTTGCCTTGCCTAGGTTTTCCTCTCTTTGATAGTACCTAGTTTCTTGGCATTCAGGTTCTCTCTTCAACCTACAAAATGCAAACACCAAGACCAAAAAAATTCCTTTCCCCAAAAATTTTGGCCTCTAATATCACTTTGATCCATGGATTAAAATAATCACAAATTATATAGTCATAGCTCCATAAATTATCATAGAAATATTGCACATTTTGCATACTTATTATTGAATCAACAAACTAGGACAGATTCAGACCTACAGTCACTACAAAAACCATAACTTTTGTAAAACTTAATGAAATTTGACCAAATTAAAACCAAACAAAAGATAACTCAAATAGCTTTCCAAAAATATAAGTTTTAGGTCTGTATCATTTCATATGAATTTATACTTATAGAAACAACAGTCAAGTTTTCAAAAAATTATATAGAAAATTAACATAAAACTTGCAAAACCAAAACTCCATTCATTTCTATTCTTCTCAAAAAAAATTCCAACTATTACCATCTATCAATCATGACCTTTACATGGAAATTTAATTTCTTTTAAATTCCTCTAATTTTTGGATACTTCCTATGACTCTTGAAAATATTTTTAAAACTTTTTCATTTTATTAAAAGTTTTTAAAAGGTTTTGTGAAAATATTTTATTAAATATTTTAAATTTTTTTTTCATTTTCTCATAAATGATGTTTTAACTTTTGAAAACCCCTACTAACATACCAAAATAGACTACATATTACATTTTACGACATTTTACCCTTGCATGGGTTTATTTACATAATTTGACCATACTAAACAACTTTGATTTCATGGCTTAACTTATCCTTACATGTTGACTCAAATATATTGATAAACATTTACTTGACATTTTAGAACATACATAAATTAGATATGTATTATTTATGTCCTTTTTTCTAGGTGCTCTTGCACCACTCTCCTATTAGAAAGTAAAGTCGACTATGATAATTGGGCGGGAGGGGTTAAATCATTCATCTCATTAAAATACTTTTTACCAACCTTATAAAATTCAAAACATGTAATCAATTAATTAAAAAACATTAGAAAAATTACCATACACAATAACACTAGATTTGTTAACTAGGGAAACCCTTGATCTGAGGGAAAATCTTAGTGGGGATATTACCCACAAACTTTTACCCACAACTAAATATTGTTAATTACTTTATAACTTTCATATCAAAGTAAACCAACAATGTTGAATAGTAAATATAACCATACCCATAGAGAATTTATAACACCATTATTTATTAACTAGGGAAACCTTGGTTAAGGGAAAACCTCGATGGGGATGATACCTACTAGATGATTCACTAAACAATAAGATCTTGTTAAGAATATTGACCCTATTACGAGTCTATGAAGTTCATATAGTGTCTCAAGTCCTTGTTAGAGAAGAAGGCCTTGTTAGAAGCATCAAGCCTATTAGTAGTTAGTAAATCAATTACAATGTATGCAAGAAGAGCCCATTGCCCTAACATGCAATTATGAAATTTAGCTCCTTCATAGAATTTATATATATAAAATACTTGATTGCTGTTATAGCTCACACTTTCTTTGATATTACATCAGATTTTGCATCCCATAAGGCTCATAAATAGTTCTCATGATAGCTCACATGTCACATCTAATCATGCAACTTCCACAATAAATGTGCATTACATACATTCACTATGCGTCACGCTTTCTCACACATTATTTGCACAACATAATATCTTTAGTTATATCTTGTGCATTCACAAATTGTTGGTAAGTTAGCTTTCTTGTCTTCACAAGCTTGACATAATTTTAAATAATATCCACATAGTCAACTTAACATGACCTAGTAATTATTTTGAAAGCAAAATAATTCCTAAAGTGGTACAACTTTATTTTCTATTATTCTCTATTGTGCATTGTTAAATAGCAACATACTAACTTTACACATATGCACACTAGTACACATCATCATGACAATGTTAGAAACCTTTCTATAATTGTGTATCATCCGTACTATTAAGATCTCCTGCAAACTATCTAATACTGAGACAATTTTCTATCTCTCAATGAATAAATGGAATGTTGAATATATTTAGCCATAAATGACAAACATCAATGCATCTAACTAACCATATTACCAAAAATCTCCCCTTTGGCATTTATGGAAACATTTGGGAAAATTGGCTAAGTCCCAAAATGATGTCATATGTAAAAGAAAAGAAAAGAAAATAACTACACACAAATTGCCTTCAAAACATAACAATTTTATTCATGTTTTGATGGATCATTACATTCCTTATCACTCCTTTACATTGATACATACAATAGCTCCCCCTTACATATACATTTACATCTATAAAAAATTTCTCTACATAATAACACAATAATCCCCCTTTGATATCAATGGCAAAGGTGTTGAAAATTATATCACAAAAATTATCTCCCTGTTATTGATCAGATCATCATTCTAGATATGCATTTTGCAAAATCAATCTTCAGTCAATCAAAGTCCTTCTTCTAGTTGCCTTTCACTTATTTGATATACTAATGTGTGTACAAATCGCATAGGATGCCACTTCAACTGTGCTCAAGTTAGTATAGGCAAATTGTCATCAAAATTCTTTGGTAAAAGACATTCTTCCAATTGCCTCTACAAAAATTACAACCTTGGGTGCTAGATATTATCTAAGAACAAATAATCTCCTTATTACCTTCTCCTTCTCAAATTCAATACTTCTAAAAACATTTTGGTTCTTCTCAATCTCATTCTCAAAATCTTCAATTCTAATCTCTGGTTGCTGCTACTTCATCTAAGATTATGAATTCCCCATCAAAGATCTTCACCAACTCTTTTTCTTTGTCTTGCAAGTCTAGATTAGCTAAAATTTTGGAAACTATCTTCTACATGCACTCCAATACTTTAGCAAGGGTCTTCTCCAAAGAATTTACATTTTTTTTTTCTCAAACAATTTTCTGAAGGTACCTAATAAGTCTTTCTGGTCTTCATCATTAGATGGAATAGATACTAATGTTCTAGCTACTAATACTACTAAAGATACAATAGTCTTTATCTATTCTTTTGCACTCTTCTTTTAGTTAGCGTCTTTCTTCTTCTTCTCTTCTTCTTCCATCTTTTTCTTTTTTTTTTCTTCTTTCTCCTTCTTCTCCTTTTCTTTCCTCTTCTTTTCTTGTTCTTCTTCTTTCATTATCTTTTCTTTATATTCTTTCCTTTTCTTTTCTTCATTCTCCTTTGTCTTCTTGTCTTCTTCTTCCTTCTTCTTTATCGCTTCATCTTCATCACCAGAACTAGTATAGGTAGTGATATTGCCAACAATATTTTCCTCGTACACTAAATATGGATTCTCCTTTGTACCCACAGTTATGTGTGCACTATCCACTTGCATGGATTTAGTACCCATAAAAATGTGAGGTGGAGATAGTGCTTGTTGTGTCCCTTATGCCCCTACCTCTTCATTAGAAAGTGTATTTGTCTGTACATATACTAAACTATCATGCTTTTCTTGTGCATTCAACTTAGGTATTGAAGACATATATTTCATTATAACTTTCTTTTTTTCTTGCCTTACCTCCTCATAATTGCCTCCCATTAGAAAAATTTCTCTTCTTTTGTTCCTTGGCAAGTGCTCAATACCCTTAAAAATTATATCAAATATCTCTTTTGATCTAACATCACATAACTTATTTATGGATGTGATCATCATATTCAGATCTTCTTCTACTACTCTTCTCTTTCTATTAATCAACCTATTCTATAGGTCATTAGGAATCTTATTCTAAATGCTATCAAATCTTTTATTGCTCAAAATCATATTTCTTTTTATGACATTCTCTAATTGTCTCTTACCCATACTACTATACATGCTATAAAATTTATTTAATTGAACAAAGTTTTCATCATTTATAAATTGCACATTCAAATTCTTTTCCATTGGTTCCATTTCTTTCTTTCTCAATAGGTTTACCTTCACCATCTGAGCTTTGAAAATTGCTCACTTGCATGGTTTTCCTCCTTTTGTCATGGCCACTACTAATCTATTTACACTTTTATTTGCTTGAGGTGTAGGTTCTTGCTTAACCTTTACTAGTCTCCCTAACTTATTCTCTACAGTAGATGCTTCCACCTGCAACAACCTTCTAGCTTGCTCATAGCTTTCTATTACAGGTTTCACTTGCACAAGTACAACATATGGTGCAATGGAAGCTTGCACACATGGATGTGACATAGTTACTCTTTGTGAAGGTCCTTCTATAGTAATAGGTGTTGTTGCCAACACTTTTGTTTACCCACTATCCTTCATCTCTAGCACAATTCCTTTTATCTCATTCAATTCCTACGTAATCATGCTAGATTTTTGTTGAGTATGGAATGTATCTCCTTCCCTACTTTCTTCTTACTCTCCTTGCTATGGAGCTTAGACTCTATGAAACTTATCCTTTCATCATATATCCCCCATCTAGGATATTCTTTGTCATGTTTAGACTTGAGTATGATTTGTGCATACCTTTCAATTAGTTCTACATTCATCTCATAGGCCATAGGCTCAATCAACTTCACTCTATGTATCATTGCTTCCATGCAGGTGTTGTCAGTTTCCACCATGAAGCACAAATCATCATTGTACTTTTCTACCATAGAGGGAGGTATTCTAAACCTCAATTTTATCTTAGATTGAAAATTCTTCATCATCCTATCAATATCAATGTCACAATCCTCATTGCACACTTACTACTATCCCAATTAATAACTCTTAGAAACTTCTTAGTAACATAAAAGAACAAATCAATCAATAGAAAATGAAATCTATAAATTGTGCTCTTAGTTTTCTTTATCTTTGCAATATTTTCCAATAGCTGAACTCTAACAATGTTGCTCAAATTTACTTTTCTCCTTTTAATGACCACCACATATGTTGCGTGAAAGAATCCAGTTGGTACGTAGTTTACCCTTGATCCATGGTTCAAATTTTACCCCAAGATTGTGGTCAATAATTTGACTCCTTTATCTTGAATAGGATCAACCCTCATATTTATTGTATCAAAATTGGTTTTGAGGCTTGTCTCCACAATTTTCTTGATGCTTTTCTTATTAACATGATTACAACCTTCATTGCTAAATCTTGTGACCTTTTGAATTAGGTAATTTTCGATGACAATCTATGCATCACCTAACCAAAACATATCATCATGTACTCTATTCAATATAATTTGGGTCCACTCATGATTGTCAAATTTTGTGTAGAACATATACTTCACCGAATTCAAATCTTCAAGGTGTGCTTGGTCAAACTTTGTGGATAAGTCATTATTACACATGACTCCTCTATGCTTTTGAATCTCCTCATCAAATATACTCTTTATTTTTTTATTTATATAATTTCTTATATCCTCTACATTTAACACATTTTACAAAACTTGTGAAAATGTGCCTATAGGATCATCTAGTAAAGAAACAAATGGGTGTTTCTTGAACTCATTTCTTGGTTTGTCTCTAACATTATACACTCTTTAACTACCCATTTCTCTTATGATCACAAAAACTTCAAGAAAATGGATCCAATAAAAATACCTCAAATTTATGAATTTAGGGTTCCTACAACTTTCATCTTCACAAACTTGCTTCACACTTCAATTGTTGTCAAATCACTCTTCAATTTTCTCAAGACACTTCACATGAACAAATGGTACATTAGAGCTTGTTCATGATCCTTAAATTATTTCAAATTGCACTACCCATTAAATGTGTATCTACTACAAACTTAGAATATTGTCTATGTTCACTAGTGACCTTGATCTTACAATTCTTGCTTACTACAATCATATCAATACTTGCACACTAAACCATATCTTTATAACTATGTCTTCTACCTTTTGTTAACTACACAATCTCTAACTCACTCTCTAGCATCAACTCTGACAATTGATGCTCTGTTATTTTTGCAATAGCTTAATTCAAATAGGTTGAACCACAAATAATCTTTGACTTCAACTTTCCAATAGGCACATCAATGAATTTCTCTCCCAATACTCTATGTGAACTCTCTATATTACAAGCATTCATAAATGCTTCTTTAAATTCGTCAACATGTTTCTTGACTACTTCTTTCTGACTATTGTTACCTCCATTTTCATTGATTCTATCATTCCTATTATTGTTCCTTCTATGATTGGGATTCCTATTAAAGTTCCTTCTGTTCACTCTAGATAAATCTTGCTCTATGTGAAAAGTTATCGCATAATTGAAATACATGTGCATTACTTCTTTGATTATTTCCATTTTGACTTTCAAGTGCTCTCTAATTCCTTTTGATATGTCCAGGATTGTTACATTTGTAACAAAAAAAATGCTTTCTCTCACCATCAGGTTTATCTCCACCATTAGATCTTCTCGAAGATCCACTTCTTCCATTACCTATAGGTTAGTATTCCTAAACATTCTATTATTCTTATTATCATTAGAAAACTTAAGTTTCTTATATTCTACTACCTTATGTCCATAACCATGACAATTATGACAATAGAAATTAGTAATAGGTTTAAAAGACTTCCTTGTACAATCTCTCTTCATATGGCCAATTTCATCACATATGTAGCATCTAGCTCTAAATTCACATCTTACTTTTTAAGATAATCCTCTTATTTAGGCTATTCAACTTGTTCTATTGTTCTAGGTTCATCAAATTTCATTGTTAATTCAGTTTTCTAAACTTCATCAGACCATTTGAACCTTTTTTTTTGGATTTCTGTTATAGGATCTCATCCTATCCTAATCTCATCTTTCCTTATTATCTTCTCTCTAAGAAGATATCCAAATCTTACCTTGTCATAAGAAGGCCTTTGATGAAATATTTGTTTATCAATTTTCTCACAACTTGTGTAAAGTTTCTCTAACTATTGTTTTTCTTGTGTCAACTCTCCTTTCACAATGATGTTGAATTTTTCAAAATCTACATGTTCTATCTTAATAAAATTTAATTCAAATGTCACTTGACTAAACTGGGATCTAAGGTCTACATTCTTAGATTTTAGATTAGGTTGACTCTTATTATGACTAGTCTTAAGACTCAACTTTAGTTCAACAATTTTGAACTCATGTTTCAAGATCTCATTTTCTTTCTTAAGTTTCTCTGCATCATCATTAACACTATTCTCCACAAATGGTTCCCCACCAGATTTTAGATAATCAATTTTATCTTTCATTTTTCCAATGTAAGCTTTTGCATCTTTGTATCTCTTCAGTAAGAAGGTCAATTTGTTCAAGGGCTTTCTCAAGATTATTCTTCAATTGTTCCATATTCACTTGCATCTTACTTAAGCTATTAAGCCTCTTCAAAGTAACTATGCTCTAATACCAATTGTTAGAAATACATAATACTAGGGGGGTGAATCAATATTCTACAAATCTTTTCCCACAACTGAATATTGCTAATCACTTTATAACTTGCATATGAAAGTAAACCAATAATTTTTTATAATAAATATAACCATACACATAGAGAACTCATAACACCATTATTTGTTGACTAGGGAAACCCTAGCCAAGGGAAAACCTTAGCGGGGATGCTACCCACTGGATGACTCACTAAACAATAGAATCCTGTTAAGAATATTGACCCTGTTAGGATTCTATGAACTATGTATAATGTCTCGAGTCCTTGTTAGAGGGCTAGGCCTTGTTAGAAGCCTCAACCATGTTAGGAATTTCTACAACCATGTTAGGAGTTAGTAGATCAATTACAATGTATGCAAGAAGATCCCACTTTCCTAACATGCAATTATACATTTTAGTTCCTTCATAGAATAGATATATTCATACAATTCTTGATTTCTACTATAACTTGCACTTGCTCTGATCTTACATCAGATTTTACATCACATAAGGCTTGTAGATGGTTCTCATGATAGTGTGCATGTCACATCTAGTCATGCACCTTCCACAATAACTACACATTACATACATTCACTATGTAACACACTTTCTCACACATTATTTGTACAACATAAGATCTTTAATCATATCTTGCACATTCAAAAATTGTTGCTTAGTCAACTTCCATGTCGTCACATGCTTAACATAATATAAAATAATATTGACATAGTCAGCTTAAAATGCCTTATTATTTATTTTGAAATCAAAATAATTTCTAAAGTCGTGCAGCTCTATTGTCTTCTATTATTTGTTATGCACTGTTAAACTTACTGCAACTTGCATCATATTGATTGTACAAATATATGCACTGGTACACATCATCACGAAAATGTTACAAACCTTTCCTTAATTGTACATAAACTAACTCTACACATCATCCATATTGTTAAGATCTGTTCACTGTACTCTTGCAAATTGTCTAATACTTATACAATTTTTTGTCTCTCAATGCATGAATGAAATGTTAAATATATGTTTCCATAAATGACAACCATCAATAGATCTAATAGACCATATTTACAATAGTACTAATATATAATATTTTTTCAAGAGCATGGACCATGTTGGGGGTCAATGAGTACATTTAGTATATATTAGTCCCTATTAAGAGACTTTGAATCTCAATGAGGATATTTGAACCCTATTAGGAGTTGTGGAAGGTATAACAACCCACTATAAAAAAAACTTTGGGGGAAAGATCATAAAACTAACTATATAATTAATCAAAGTACCACAATCCATAGAATAATACAAATAAAGAACTATCCACATAAACCTTTTTTTCCAAATACACTCTCTTTGTCATCTTACTAAACCTTATTGACAACAAACCCTTTTTACATCCAAATTCACATACTTGCATTACACACTTTATTACAAGGAATACAAATTTCCTTTATACTAAGTCCTCAAACTAATTACTGATTCTACTTTGAGGCTTTCTTAATTTACAATTAGCATAGAACCATACTAAGATAATATAATACACATTACATTACATCTTTTCATAATTTCCTAATATTGCTAGCTCAAACTTCTCACAATCCCTCAGACATGAAACCTCAGACTTAGCATAATCAGCCACACCATCTTTGTCATGTTTTCTACATTTGTGGAAGTACACTTAACTAGATTCTATCTCTTTGAGGAGATATTAAAAAAAACTAACAATCTCTTCTCAAGAACTTTTCTAGAACATTGTGTTCAACTAATCTAGAATAAATCTCATTTGTTTGCATATTTGCACATGCAATCTTATCCATATAATTAAGACACTTATTATAACACCTCCTCAATTCTACATAGTTTCATCTTTAATCCTTAAACTATGATACCTCAGTCTATGTATGTTTCTCTATTAGTCTTCATAGAATAACTAGAATGATGACATCAATGACAAACACAATTGTGAATGAAACACAAAATTATGCTAAAAATCTTTAAAATGATCCAAAAATTCTAGGATAATCTCCCATAGGAATATCATCAAAATTCATTCCAATAATCTCCCCCTTAGGTATTGATGTAAATATAGATAATAATAATAAATCTAATTTCCATGAATGCCAAATATATATCTCTATTGTAGCTGCTCAACAATATTCTTTCTTTTCAAATCCTCATCATTGATAAAATCTATGTCTCAAGAGCATCTCTCCAACAATGTAATCCTCCCCCATTGACTATCTTCACATTTCATGTATGCTAAGATATTTTTCATGTACATCTTCTCCCCCTTTGATGTCAATGAAAAGGGAATCATTATATCAATTTTTCTACATAAGATCTTTAACAAGATCAAGTTTCCATAGACTCTACTAAATACTAGATCAATGTAGTCTTTATATCATTTACTGAAAAGTAGGTAGGAGTATGATACCAAATATACCTCTCAAGCACTCAAATATATCCTTGATCAGCAAGATATTTGTAAATATATCTACTATCTGCTTCTTTGTATGAATACATTTGAATACAATCTCATTCTATGTGACTTTCTCTCTCAAGACAAGATACTTGATAGATATGTGATCTATCCTTGAATGTAGCACATACTTTTTGGAAATAATCACTCTACTTTTGACACCAAAATGTATGATGACATGCTCTATAAAATCAACTCCAATTTTCTTTTAAGAAAAATTTATACACATGATTTGATTACAATTATTTTCTACTAGTACATGCTTGGCCTCTACCATGCTTTGTGAAGTAAAATCATGTTTCTTTATAAAAACAAGAAATTAATCTTCATCCTAAGAAAATTGCTACACCACTTGTATTCTTTCTATAATCCATGCTACCTACCCAATCTGCATCAGTATATGCACATAAGGTAAATTCATTTCATCTATCATATCATAACTTCAAATTAGGTGTAGCCTTCAAATATGTTTATTTAAAAATATCCCTTTTACTATTGCATAATGTAATTCCTTAAGTTTTCTTTGAAATATTGCAACAATACAAACAACATTAGCTCTATCTAGTCTTATGTGCATCAAGTATTAAAAATCTCCAATCATAGATATGTACTTCTTCTTCTAAATAGTAGGTGCCTCATCATTGGTTGATAACATTTGACTAGTTACCATGGGTGTAGTGAGGAAGCGAGGATCACCAATCAACTTAGATTTGATGATCACAAAAGCGACTCTATTCAGGTTAAAAACTTAAGAATAAAACAAAGCATGGTCTAACCATAGAAAAACCTAGGGTTTAAAAGGAGTCATGTGCTAGGGTAAAATAGATTTTCATGAAATATTTTAAAACAATAGCACGAAAGCATATAATAAATAGATTTTTGAAGGTTTTAGGGCTTTATTAAAAAACCTTCCCATGCATATTTGAAAATACAAACCATGTGAACGAACTTTTAGAGATGTAGGGTATAAATGACATTAAGGTAATGAAAATAAAGGGTTTTCATTCTAGGGCATAACCAACTTAAATATACACAATCCTTGATTTTAACTATTTTTTTACTACAAATTTGTAAAATTGTAACATGTAAAAAAATAGGCCAACATGATGTTTAATGTAAACTTCTTCTTCGAGTTCTCCATTAAAAAATGTTGATTTTCTATCCATCTAATACACTTCGAATTTCTTGTTAGCCACATATGACAAAATTATTATAACTTCTTCTATTCTATCAATACGTGCACAAAAATTTCCTTATAATCAATACCTTCTTGTTGTGAATAACCTTTACATAGTACCAATCTCACTATGTTTCTCACAACCTCACCTTGTTCATTCACCTTATTTATGAAGATCCACTTAGTTCCTATAACATTGTTTCCTTAGGTCTAGGATATAGTTGCCATGTATCATTTGCAATTTGATCTAATTCTTGTCTCATAGCTTGAATCCAAAAATCATATTTACTATCTTCATCAACACTTTTAGGATCTACTTGATAAATGAAAAATAATTCTTCTCTTTTTACCTTGTTACTTGTCATCACTCCATTTTCCTTGCTACCAAAAAATTGATAAGAAAGATGATTATTTATAAGATTAACATTAGGAGTCATTGTCTCAACTTTGATTTCAACTCTAGGTTCAATCCTAAGTTCTTCTGTTTGTTCCAAATTTTGTATATTATTTTGGAAATCTATGTCAGTCTCATAAAATAACTCAACATTTACTTGGTTAGCCTTTGGATTAGTCTTTTCCTCAAAATTATATTCAAGTATTCTTTCTTGAATTCCAAACTTGTCATCAAAATTAAAATTTGTGCTCTCAATAATAGACTTACATCAAACCTACCAATATCATCTTCTCTCTTAATGTAACAGTTACTTGCAAAGATTTTGAAATACCTAAGGGTGAATGTCCAAACCAAAGCTCATAAGGCTTTTACCAATACCTTATCTAATTTTTTTTTTCTATTCATTGTGCATACTATTTTATCAATTGCTTCTTTCCAAAATATATTTTAGACATCATAGCTCTTGTTGCCTTTGTTGTTTATTTGTATATCCTCTTCGCTATATCATTTCTCTCAGGTGTGTTAGGACCTAAAAGTTGTCTTCTGATTCTATTTACTTCACAAAAACTATTAAACTCATTCAAAGTAAACTATTCACCTCTATTATATATTAAGCATTTAATCCTCAACCCAAATTTCATTTTTAACTCTATTCTTAAACACCTTAAAGCTATCAAAACATTCATATTTATCTCTACAAAATACTAACCACATCATTCTAGTAGAATCATCAACATGAATCATGAAATACCTTTCACCATAGGAATCTCTTCTCTTTTTAGGACCACTCAAGTCTACATGAACTATCTTCACCTTCGCCAATGTAGTAAATTATTTTCTTGGGAAAACCAAAATCTTTTTCTCTGACATTACACTTTCCCTACATACCATGTTAGTATGCTTCATAATTTTAGAAAAGTCTCTAACATCAAGTGTAGTGGTCATCTGCACAACATTATCAAAGTTTAGATAATAAAACCTCTTGTCCCATAACCAACTATTATCAACTTTAGAAACTAAACATGTTATCTCAGTAGTAATCAATTTAAAAACATTGCCTCTTGATCTTGTACTAGTATCAATAAGCTTACCATATTTATCCTTGATAATGAATTTTTTTTGTATGAAATATAGGTGATATCCATTTTCATCTAGTTATCCAACATTTAAAATATTATGCTTCAAACCATCAACAAAATAAACATCATTATTGTTAGTATTTCTATCAAGAGTAATAGATCCTATTCCTTTTATGTAATAGGTTTCATTCTCTCCAACTCCAAAAATTGCTCCATCATAGCTATTGAATTGAATGAACTTTGTCATTTCTCTAGTCATATCTTGTGAGCAACAATTACTTGTGATCCAATTGAATTTCTTCTTTTTCACTAGTCAAACTAGTTGATTACCTTCTCTAATTTTACATTTTTGGGCACTTCCCTCCTTAATTAAACAAATTATGTTTCATCACTTTCACCATCACTTTCACTCAAGAATATTTCCATGCTAGCTTCTTGATCTTCATCATTTGCATAATGATTTTTTATAGGATTTGTAGGCATCAAATTCCTTCTATATTTCTTTAATATCTTAGGGCACATAAAATAATTTTGGCCATATTCACTAAAAGTACAATATTTTAAAGATTTTATTAGCTCTAGGCTCTCTTCTCACAAGTTATACAATTCCTTAGCATAATCTCCACTAGTAATCAAACTTCTTGTCAATCTAGATTGAACACTTAATCCATTGAAAGTAGTTTCAACTCTAGGAAAATCTCCAATTTGTCTCAAACTTATCTTAGTTAATTCCAATCTTCTAGGAAGAGTATCTCTTTAATTTTTTTGTGTGAAAGGTATAATTTGTTCAATCATTTGCACTATCTTGTTATATGCATGTGTCAAAGCTTTCAAGATCTTCGATATAGTTTTATCTTCATCCTTGATTCCATCACAAGAATTAATTTCCACAACATACTAAAATAACTTAATATAGGTTCATGTTCCATCATTTTAATTTCTTGAGATAAACATGTCCAATTGTGTAATGCCACCTTCTTAGCATTCTTATCACCTTCATAAGTAGATTCCAAATCTTTTTGAATTTTATGTGCCAAATTTAAATATTTTACCTAATTGTACTCATTTTGAGGAAGATTTGACAAAGGTACTTCCTTGGAAATCATATTAATTGCACATAAAATCTTATCTCTTAGGTTTAGTATAGTTCACAAGATATTATTCTTCTACCACTTGATTTTACTTCTTAGTGATCAACCAATATCCAAGATCCATGCATCTTTTGCTTCAAACTACCATAGTTGGTTCTATCAAACTTCATATTTTCTTTTCTAAAATGACTCAGGATAGATCTCCTTAAGCTATTGAGCTTTTGCTTCAAGGACATAATGTTTTGAGACCAATTGTTAGAATGAAAGTCCTCTAAGATAGTTGAGATGGGAAATGATGGGTTGGGGGTGTGGGGGGTGTGGGATTTAATCCTTTATTTAATTAAATATTTTTATCAACTTTATTAAATCTAAAATGGGTAATCAATAATTGCAACAACCAAATTTTTTAATTAGGGAAACCCTTGATCATAAGAAAACCCAAATGGGGATGGTACCCACAAAATGATGTACTAATATATAAGTTCCTTGCAAGAGGATTGACCATGTTAGGATTCAATGAAATACACTCAATAAATATAAGGCCATGTTAGGAGACTTTGAATTCCTATGAGGTGATGCCAACCCTGTTAGGAGTTGTGGAAGGTAGAAGGAACCACTTTCGAAACAAATTTAGGGGAAATATCACTAAACTCGCTATCCAAGCTATCTTAGTACTCTCTATGTTGAATAATACAAATAAGCAACTATCCACAAAAACCTCTTTTCTAAATACTGACACTCTCTCATCTCATTTTACATTATCCATAATAAGAAAAATTCTACTCACAAGATATTCAATATCAGGTTCACAGCATCTCACATCTAATTACACATACTCTATTGTAAGGAAACTATGTTTCCTTTATACCAAGTACTCAAACTAATTATTGAGTCAAACTTGAGGTTTTCTCATATTACAATTAATATAGGGCCATATTAAGCTAATAAAAGATAAGTTACAATACATATTTTCATAATACTATTAGCTCATACTCTTTACAATCCTTCACATGTGGAGCCTTGAACTTATCTCAATTAACCACACAATCTTCATCATGTCCTCTACCTCTACACAACTACACTTATCTAGTGTCTATCTCTATTAGGAGATATAATCAAAATAATAGCAAATACTTCTCAATAACCCTACCAAAATGTTGTCTTTAATAAATCTTGAATAACTTCCTTTTATTTACATATTTTCCCATGCACTCATAGCCACATAATTAGGAAAATTAGTATAGAACATTCTTTAATCCTTGAACTATTGTACATCAATCTTTATTTTTTCTCAGTTAGTCCTAATTGAATAGCCAACATGTTGACATCAATGACAAACATATTCATGAATGCAACACACAATCATGGCAATAATCTCCCAAATTCTCAAGCAATTCTAGGAAACTTTAGCATGGGAATATTATCAACATTCATGCTAACATCACCTTATGATACCTTTAGTTTTATATATTCTTTTCCTTGGAGGTGAACAACCATTAATGCTATTTCTATGTAGTCAAGTTTCCAAAGGTCCATAAGACATATACACTTAGCTCTTAAAATTTTAGTTGAATCATTTTTTCCTTGGAGAAGAGTCCAACAAAGTTTTATAATTAGGACATCAATCATTTGCTTGATTCATCTAATGTTTATCTCTCCCTTAGATTTAGGTTTTCAAACTTTATCCCACCTAAAGAATGACATTGTTTGGTATTCCTCTATTCATATCCATAGGAAGGTGATCTATATTTTCTTCTAATATGTTAGCCACCTTCATTGTCATAATTTCCATAGAGATATAGTATATAGGGGCACTTTGTAAATGTTCTTTTAGAAGCTAAATTCTTCCTCCCAAACCAAGGAGTTTTCCTTTTCAACCAACTAGCTTCTTATGGAACCTCTCAATGAAATTATTCTAGAAAGAAGAGGGAGGTTTGGCTAGTGAAAATGGGAGACCCAAATAAGTGATTGGGATAGAGGAAATTTCATGATCAATAATGGAGGATATCAAAATTTGTGTATCTTTACTACCATTAAAGAAGAAAAATTACTCTATTGGAGGCTTATGTAATAACCAGAAAGAGTAACATAAGTAGCTAGGAGGGACCTCCAACATTCTAGCTTTGAAATGACAACTTCTCCCAAGAGGATAGTGCCATCAAAAAATTGGTGTTCTATCAAGGGATGGAGTCTAAAAGATGATTTCACACCTCTAAGGGAATTACATAATATAGGTTTACTCAAATTCATTCCTAGAACTTTTGCCACTGAGATGAAGAGGTGAGGGGATAGCCACTTTATCCTAGTCTTAAAAGAAAAAAATCTATAAGGGGCCCCATTCACCAACACAACATTCTTCATGGTCATGACATTGTTGGAAATATGAGAGTAGTATTAGAGAGGGGAGGGGTTAATTAGTTAATACAAAAATAAATCCTAGATCCCTTAGATGTCAATACAAATCAAACATAAATTATATCGAAACTAAATTACTACTAAAACTCAGTTAATAGAAACAATTTACTGTCACTTGACAAATACTAATATATCAACTATAACTTAGTAAATGCTAAACATGTATACCTTAAGATGTTAAGCTTGATTCACCTTAATTAACTTAGCTTCATACACATAAAAGAAATAACATGAACACAAGTGAAACCAAGATTTAACTTGGAAATCCAATTTGTGAAAAACTATAAATTGCAACTAGTTATTATTTTTCACTCTTCTCAAGTGAGCCTTGTTAGGAGCCAACCTTGTTAAAGTTTACAAAAAAAACTCTTAGGTGTGACCCTACTAGATGATTTAATCACCCTATTAGGAGTGGTCTTGTTAGAGGTCTTTAGATTGTTCAAACTAGAAATGCGACCTTGTTAGAGGATTTACAAATAGCTATTAAGATATCTCTACTAAGAGATTTGATTCACTGTTACAATGGTTAGAGAGTAGACACTAAACTTCTATGAAATTCTCTTTGGAGCCCAAGTGAAGTTAGTAGACACTAAAATGTTTTGCAAACATAGAAAAATGTCATCACTTGAGTGAGCTTGACAGACACTAACTGGTAAAGATATGTTATTTTGTGTAATATCAAAGACAATATACAATTGATTAATTGTTTTCATCAGTACCCCTCATTGGCATTTATGGCAACACAACATGTTATAATAAAACAAAAAATTTAGAGAAAAATAAAAGTAAGGATAATATCCTTAGTTTCATTCTGATTATCATCCATGAGAACTCCCTGTATTAGTGTAAACTCCCTTTGACATCAACCTCTCCCTTTGATTTTAGTTTGTCCCTCCTTTAGAAAACACTCAAGGTTTACTCTTCATTATAGAAAACTCTTTCTTTACAAAATTTTGGTGATATGACAAAAAACTCTCCCTCTTTGACATCTTTTGCCAAAGAAAATATTGAAATAATTTCAATTCACCTGATGTAATGATTCATATTGAATCTTCCCTTTCATTATTACATCAAGCTAAGTGATCTTCAAGAATACTCAGTTGATGTATCACTAAATGTTGTTTAGTCAGCTTTAGATATGGGAATAAACCCAAGCTTACCTCTTAAATAAAAAATGCATGCTTAAGTAATGGCTTGATAAATACTTCTACAATTTAAACTTTAGTATTCACATATTCCAATCTCACCTATCTGTCTTGCACCAATTCACTTAGAAAATGATATTTATTGTAATGTGTTTCATCTTGGTATGTATCACAAGATTCTTTGCTAAATTAATTGTACTGGTGTTAGATCCTTTATTTCTACCTTCATACATGCCAACACTTGTTTGAACCAAATAACATTGGAATAATTAACTATTTCAATAACATACTTTTCTTCTTATGTAGACTGAGAGATTCAATTCTACTTCTTACTTGTCCAAGACACTAGTCTCTTATAAAGAAAGAATGCTCCAGCACTGGTGCTCTTCCTATATCAATACTTCTTGCCTAATCTGCATTAGTGAAGGCAATCAAATAAAAGTTGTCTCCTTTCTTGTACCATAATCCATAATCTTTAGTACTCTTTAGATACCTCATGATTTTTTTAATTTTGATTATGTGATTTTCATTAGGATTAGCTGAGAATCTTGCCACCATACCAATTGCAAGAGCAATATTAGACCTAGTATGTACTATAGACTAAAGTCTTCAAATCATAGATCCATATGTAGTTTGATCTACCTCCTTGGAATAATCATTTTTGCCAAAGCTTATGTCTACTAGATATTGGTGTTCCAATGGGTCTTGAATCCTCCATTCCAAACTTCTTTAGTATCTCCTTGATATACTTTGAGTAATGTACATACAATATATCTTCTATTGAATCTACAAGCCAACAAAAAAATTTATTTTCTCCAAATAATGATATCTCTAATTCCTTACTCATTTTCTCTAAAAAATATTTGCACAAATCATCATTTCTAGTATAAAATGTATCATGCACAAAGATTTTTGCCAACAAAATCTTCTTAACTAGTCCTTCTCTAATCTATAGGATATTGATATCATTTATCCTTTTAAAACCAATCTTCATCAAGTAATTATGATTTTTTTCATACCAAGCTCTAGGATCTTGTTTGAGACCATATAATGCTTTGTGTAGTTTACAAACCACGTCCCTTTTTCTAGGATCTACAAAAGCTTGAGGTTTCTCTATGTAGGCTTCTTCTTGTAGAATTTCATTCAAGAATGTAGATTTCACACTAGTCTGATACACTTTAAATCATTTATGTGCAGGATAAGAAAGTAATGCCCTAACATCTTCTAATCTTGCAATAGGAAAAAAAAAAATTCCCCATTATCAATAGTTTCTTGTTGAGAATAACTGTTGCATACTAACCTTTCTTTATGTTTTGAAATGTCTCCATCTTCATTCTACTTATTTTTGAATACCCATTTTGTGTAAAATATAATCTTATCCTTAGGTCTATGAACAAAAGTCCAATTCTCATTCCTTTCTATTTGTTCTATCTCTTCATTCATTACTTCAATCCAATTTTCATTATCAAAAGCATCTTTAAAAGTTCTAGGTTTAGATTCAATAAGAAAACATGTGCCTCACAATTTTTTCCTTGTCATTATACCTTTTGACTTGTCTCTAATGATTTTCTTAGGTGTATGGTACCTTTTGACATATCTTTCAAGTATAGGAACTTTTGATTTGGATCATGTTTCTCTTGCCTCACCATGATCTTTTGCATCATGCTCAAATCCCACTATCTATGATTTGGGTCATTTAGACTTAGATCTGGGTTATACTGTCAAAAAATTTGTAGCTTCTAACTATGACTCAATTCCTTTAGAATGTGACTTGGGTTGTACTAGCTATAATTTAGGTTCTCCTAAAGATTTTGGGTACTTGGGTGGTGAAGTCTTATAACTTCCAATTGGTGTAGGCAATGTATTAGGTTCAAAGTAAACAAAATTTTAGTAGTCTTTAGGTTCCTTACTACTCTCTTCTTCACTTCTTTCTACAAACTCATCTATTTTTACATGTGCAATTTCTATGATCTTATGAGTAGTTAGATTAAAAAATTTGTATGTTTTAATTCTACTGGAGTATCCTAGGAATACACCTTCATCACTTTTGACATCAAATTTACCTTTCCTAGTCTCATTAAGGATATAACATTTGCGCCAAATACTTTCAAGTAACTTAAAGTAGGTTTATAGACATACCATAGTTCATATTGAGTCTAATTTGAGAATTTATTTAGTTGTACTCTATTTAATGTCTAAACTATTGTACTAATTACTTCCTTCCAATATTTTATTGCAACATTTTTTTTTTATCATCAGGGTTCTTGTGAAACCCATTTTAGATTTGTTCCTTCTTTCTACTATACCATATTGCTAAGGTGTACCAGGTGCAAATACTTTCCTTTTGATTCCTTTTTTAGTTTAGAATTCATTGAATTCATTTGAGATGAATTCTCCTCCTCTATTTGAGCTTAAGCACTTTACTTTCTTTCCTCTTTCTTTCTTAGTTCTATCCAGATGCCACTTGTACTTTTGAAAAGCTTAAGACTTATCTTTGAGATACATTAATCTCATCATCCTAGAATAATTAGAAACAAATAAAATGAAATACTTATCTCTATTGTATCTCTCTATGATGATAGGTCCACAGAGATCTGTATGAACCATCTCCAAGACTTCTTCAGAATGATAGTTCTTGCTTTTAAAACTTGTCTCACTCATCATACCCATTTGAGAATTCTTACACATGACCATATTAGGTTTCCTCGGATTAGGAATACCTGTCACTCTTTTTTTTCTTATCTTGATTAGGTTATCAAAGTTCACATGACATGATATTTTATTTCATAACCAACATTTTTCTACTTTATAAATGAAACATAAAGTTTCACTTAGATCTAGCTAAAATAAGTTAACTTTTATTTTATTACCAGATCCAACTAGATTTCCTTTTCCATCTAGTAGCCTAGCCTTCCCATTCATGAATTCTACCTTGAAGCCAATGTTACTCAATTGTGCTAGATTTAGTAGATTATGCTTCAGCCCTTCAACCCACTAGGAATTGTCACATTTGAGTTCATTAGTTAGTGAAATACAATATTTTCCTTTTATGCAACAAGATTCATCATTTCCAAAGATAACACCCCCACTATCATAGTGTTCCATATATTCAAACTATTGGCATTGTGTTATATTTGTCATTAGTGACAACACTTATTCAATTTTATATGGTTATCAAGCTCATCACTCGGTCTCTAATGTTTACTAAGCAATCTAGTGAAATCCAAGTTTCACAATTCACACTAAGCATTCCTAAAGCTACTAAGTGAATCTAGGAAGTGTGCAGTCTTGTAGTGTTCATTGAGCAAATAGTGGTCACTGACCTTTACAGTGTCTACCATGTCATCAGTTTGTGTGATGAGAAGCTAGTGTTTATCGAGTGATGTAATCAGCAGTGTTTACCGAGTTCTAGAAGGGTAAACAAAGGAGTAAGTATCTACTGAGTAACACTATATCTAACAAGTCTTGAATGGTCATCAAGTTAAAAGCTATGTTGTATGATTAGTATGGATTGTGCCTCTACTTATATCAAGTGCACGATGATGCCAAGTAATGCAGTGGATGTCGAGTATCAAAAGTTCAACAAGTTAGCTTGTAGAACTTGAGTTTCTACTATTTGGCCAACTCAGTAATATTTTGCTTGCTTGTGTTTTAGCCAACCTTGTAATTGTAAATATTGGAATGGTATATATATGTAATGTATTATATCATTTGTAATGAATGTATGAATGAAGGAATATATGAAATTATGGACATGTAATGTTTTGAGAAAAGTAAATGCAAATTAGTAGTAGAGCAGAGTATTTAGTAGGGTCTACAAGGAGTAGTAAAGCTTTATGTGTCACAAGAGGTGATCTATACTTCAAGGATCTAATCAGCAATCTAGTTGTAAGTCAGATCCACTATTTAATCCTCATAGGTGAATTAGTTTTCTCAAATCCTTTAATAGGGCAGACTTAACAATATTTTTTAAAATCTCTTAACAGAGTGCATACTTCATTGTATGTTTGTAAAACTTCTAACAAGGTGGATCTAGTAGTCCAAATTGCTCTTAATAGGGCAGATCATCAGAAGTGGTCAATGTAAGCCCTAATAAACCAACTTTATACTGTAGTAGTGAAGTTTTGTGGGTATCAACCCCACCCCAATTTTACTTTCTATTAGGAAGGTTTTTGGGTGAACAAAATTCTATGTTCATGTGTAATGAATGTTTATCTTTCTCATGCATGCAGTAGATTAGATGAATGGATTAAGTGTTGTATTAATTTAATTTTTTTGAAGTTACTAATTCACCCCTCCCCTCTCAATAACTTAGCTAGTCTTGATTATTTCAAAAAATTAGTATTAGAGCTTTGTAGTTTTTGGGATAAAATCTTGATAGCTTGAGCAAAGATCAAGGACAAGGGAGATATTTAGACTTGACAAAGCTATTGACTATGAAATGCTAGATCTAGAGATTACTATAGCTCAACTTAAGGAAGCAAAAGAGCATCTTTCCCAATCCCTAAAAAGAAGGAAGGAACTTGAAAAACAAATGAATTACCTATTGAAGAAAATATTGAAGACTTTTTCCCCTCAAGTAGTTCAAATGAAGCAAATGAGGCAATCAAAGAACTCCTAGAAAAGAATGGCTCACTGCAAGAAGAGGTAAGAAAATTGAAAAGAGAATAGGAAATTTAGTCAGTAAGATTGTTTGAAATCTTGGAACAAAGGAATAAGGAAAATCAAGACTTGGAGACAAGCAATAATGAAACTCGAAGTCAATCTCTTCATCAAGAAAATCTTATCAATTAGCTCTCCAATGCAAATGAGGAAATCATGAGTCTGAGATCTAAAAATGAAAGTTTAAGGAATGATTTAATCACTAAAAGAAAAATCAATGAAATATTGAAGGCTGATCTAATTTTTGAAAAGAAACTCAATGAAATGATTATGAAGTCTCAACGAAACATGGATCAATTGAATCAGAAAAGTGAGCAAAATTTTTATAGGAGAAAAGGTAAAGTAGGACTTGGATACAATGAAGAAGGTGAATCTTCCAAACAAGGTACCCAAAGGAATCAAAGACCTACTTGCAATCACTATGGTAAGTTAGGTAATACATCAAACAAATGTTGGAGAAATAGAAAGGAAAAATTCAATGGAAAAAGATACAATTGTAGTCAACATGGTCATAAAGTTAATGAATGCAAGGAGAAACCAAAATTTGAAGGTACATGTCACAAATACAAGAAACAAGGTCACACGGGATTTTACTGTAGATCTAGACAATTCAATCCAACTTGTCAAGGCAATATTTGGTTGGGACTACAATAATTAGTGTAGATGTCACTATTGTGCCGAATATGGACACATTGGCATAAACTGTACCAGGCCTCACTTGAGAAAGAAGGATACAATAGTAAGATGCTACACATGCACTGAACTTGGTCATATAGTTAAAAATTGCATGAACATAGGTAGAGTTGAAGATGAAAAGAAAGCTAAAGCTGATAACGTTAGGAAGCAAATGAGACAACAATGGATTCCCAAATCTATCGAGCAAGTTACTTCAAATGATGGTCATGTCACTCAAGAAGTGGGTGACTCCATCATTTCCAACTAGATTCTTAAAGGAGAGACTAGAATTGTATCATCAAGTCATATCTCGAGTAGTTCCAAATGAAAAAAATAAAAAATTCCAAATCAGTATTTTAGATACAAAGTGACCATATGAAATCAACATTCACCAAGCAAGGTTGGTCATAGACTCAACCAAGCTAGGTCAAAAGTAATAAAAGTTTTATTTGATTATCGAGTCACAAGCTTCTACCGAGCATAGTGAGTGAATGATAGTCTATCACGCACTATGTCATTATGGTACCAAGCATTAATGGATAATTTTTATCAAAAAGGGTAGAATGTGACTTCATTTTTCACCACAACTTCAAAATACTTAGAGCAGAGTGATTTCTAGTGCATTCAAGCAATCTCGAAAGAATTTGCAGCAACAATTTCTTGAAGAAGTTTTTTCTTCTCACTTACCAAGTAACCATGGCATCCAAAACTAGTAGTAATAGCAAGGAAAAAGAGGATTTAAAATGTTGGTAAAAGGTATGGAATGGAAGGTGCCAAAATTGAAGTTAGTACAACAATTATGGAGTCACTTGACCCTAATGGAGCTCAATCACAAATTACTCCCAAGGTACTTCTTATCAATGATATTCACACTCATTTTAAGTGTTCTATTCAAGAAATTGGAACCCTAGAGATGGATAGTGCCCTAGGAGAAATGTGTTTTGATGGTTATTTGAAACTTAAGTATAAGCATTTAGAAGTCAAAGGGTTAACCCATATGCCACATATACCAAGGAGCTTTCAAATTAAGTGGACTAGGGATATTCTCAGCCATGTGCATAATAGTCAATTGTGGTCAGAGTAGCCAATATTGATCACAAAGAAAATGATACATAAGATCATGGGTCTCCGTATGTTGAGCAAAGCCAAAACTACCAAAACCCTAGATTGGGATGAGCTTCAGAAGAAAACCCTAGTCGAGTGGGAAAGTTGAGGTCTCAAGATTGGCACAGTTTCTGACATGGAATTAAGGTTTGGCATTCACATAATGGCTCACAAGATTTATAGCTCTACTCATTTGAATAGTGTGCCATGTGAGGTAGTTGTTTTGGCATATAAGGTTGTAAAGAAAATTTTGGATTTTGATTTGTTAGAGTTATTATTGAAGCAGGTGAATAAAAACATGGATAGCATCAACACATCAAAGAACAACCCCTATAAATTTGGTTCTTTGTTAACATGTCTTTTCTTTTATGTTCAAAAGTTTTTCCCATCAAAAGGTTTAGTTGTATAGAGGAAAGATATTCCAATTTTGTATCAGATTAATAAATTCATTGTAATGCCACACTAAGCATAACCAAAAGAATTGAAAAACAAAGAACAAAAAAACCATAAAGGCAATAATTTTTTTTTATCAACGTAATACAAATACAAATACACAGATTGAACAAATCGAGTTCAGTACAATAATGTAGTACAACATCATTTCTAAACACCTATGTCCAACATAGGGACCCTAATTCTGTTTCAAATAGTAACTTCAATAGTCATCTTCAGTTACTTGCTAAACAATCTTGAAGCACCTGGAAAACACACAAAAATGCAACATAACACAACAGGGGGCTCAGTACACACTGAGTTGAAAAGCGTTATCCATTTGTATACATGTTAGAATGAACATATACACAACCATAATGTAGATATATGATACACTTAACATAGTGAAGTTCCAAAATTAATATGCAAGAAGTAAACATTTACTAAATCATGCAAAATTAAACTCACACTAAGAATAACCCATAAATGAAGCATATATATACTGAGGTGTCATCGTCATGGCAGTAAGATTCTGCATCCATGTATGGTATGCTCATAGTCAACACATAATGGTATTCTCTATTATACTTGTCAATGACAAAATAGAGATATGCCTTGTTCTCTGTACTTAACCATATAGGTTTAAGTCATAGGTAAGGCCAATTATCTTTGATATTTAATTAACCCACCCAATTTATTTTAAAATTATCACTAAATTAATTAACTGAAAATGATAAACCAAATTCAGCCACCTCGATATACGTTCATCACAGTTATTCTTAACATACACATCAAAAAGATTTACAAAAGAATGTAAATACAACAGATATGAAATCAATATATAGCATGATACTACATCCTTTAATCCATTTGTAACACATCTTATTTTGCCAAGTTCACAGGTAAATATAGATAATTAAAAACAACAGAATCTAAACCTATAATATCAAGATTATGTAAATACAATTGAACTATTGTCATAGCTCAATGATACTTACTGAATCTTCATACCATACATCTGGTTTCCTGCTGACCAAACCATCTATACTTAACTCCGACATGACCAAGATTCAAATCAAAATGCATATAATATTCTTGTTTAAATGACATATCATCAAACAAATATCAATCTCTGTCTCAAATCTTGAAACAACTTACATTACAATTATAAATTGATATTCATCTCTAAAATAAAAGATTTCTAATTTATAAAACTTTAATTTCCAAAACAACATATCAATGTTCATCGGAAAGCTTCATAACTCATTCGACTAATTTAATCATAACTAGCAGACTTCTCTAGGTCCAGTCTTAATTAAAGTTTTACACAAAAGAAAATTAATAATGAAATCGTATATTTAACATTATTTCCAATATCCAATTGCAAGCTCTACTCTAGGACAACACATAAGCTAATACCAATTTAGAATTTACACTAACTATTAGACAATATGCTACTGCCCATGTAACTAAAATCTTACAAACATACAAAACTATGATTTAGAAACCATACCATTATGCTATTTACACCAGTACTGTAAACCTTTTAGCTTACCAAAACTCATAGCTAACTAGAATGAAAAACTACTATTTTTTAAGATGCACGCATATTGTTCCTCATCATTTTCATTTTAAGCATCAAGTAACATCAGTTATGTATTTTTTAACTATCATAAGAATACATTATAGAAATGTAAATGAAATCAGATCATATGCATAAATCAACAAAACAACAGTTATTATATTAAGATACTTTTTAACACCTTTTTAATGACTTAATGAGAAATTATGCTATCACTGTAATGCAACTACTATTTTCAAGTTTCTTCTTATCTATATGACAAAAAGACAACCCTGAGTTTCATACAGATATACAACAGTTCATAAACCCCCAATCAGTTATCAACAAGTATCGACCAATTTAATTCTCATCATAATACAATGTTGATAAATGTTTAATTCAACATCCATAATATTCCTAATTTCATATGTTTACCAACAATTAATAATTAACTCAAACCACAAAACACGTCAATAGTAACCAGCCATCAATAACATATAAAACTCAATCATACCATATTGATATTCACTAGTATAGCATTGTCTATGTTTCAAACTAACTGTTTGACGTATTGTCAGCCTGCGGTTTCATTTAGATATTCAACAATCATCTATGTTTTCAATTTCAAACATCTCAAACCCTAAATATGACTTCTAATTCTTGTGTTTTTAAAATATACACAGTGGGTTAAGCTTATAGTGCACATGTATCCTTATTTCATAAGTCAAATTCGGGTTTCACACCTTCAAACTCAAACATACTGAATAATAATGGCAGAGCCCTATCATCATAAAATTTTATTCGATATAATAACTATACTTATGGTCCATGAAAACTTATAAAAATGCAAGCACAATTCCTTACAGGTTCAACTTAGTAACAGTCATGTTAATACAAACAATCGACACAATTAATTGTATAAATTATTTTTACAAAATATTTGAGCCCAAACTATAACTTATTTCATAGAATAACTATGATCCACGTTGCAAGCCATATATATGATAGAATGTCAATATAATACGTGAAGTTGAAACACACAAGTGATCTTGTTTTACTAAACAGGGTATAGAAATCATAGCTAAACCCCAAAGCAAACAGAAATACATAAAACATAGATATATATATATATATATATATATATATATATATATATATATATATATATATATAACCCATATCCAAATATGGATATAAATAGAACTTAGAAATTTTTCCAAACCCTATTTACACCCATACTTGGGTATCGACCAATATATTTTATAACTGTAGCCTCTACAATTCCTTCAAGAAAAATTAACACCCGAAAATAGTAAAGGAATAGGTTAGGAAATGCCCCCCCTACCTCCAAATTTTAGAAGATGGAAAACTCAATACGATGCCTAGCAACCAAATTCGCTGCCAAAACCCCAGTGCAAAGAAATCCAAACCACAATTCCAAAAGTAGAAATACTGATATGCAAAAGAGATAAAGATTGATGAAGCAATACCCAACAATGCTCAACCCCAAAAGTATAAATGCCTTTTAACAATATCCTCCATGATGATGATGCAAAGCAACGTGCATCATAGATGCATACAAAACAGAGCATTGCAGCCAAATATCTAGCCCATTTCAACCAGAAAACCCAATTCACATACAGAAAAGGTTGTCTAAATGTCACTGATATTATTCTTCATTAATATGCATTTAATACAACTGAACCATTTTTACCATGCCGAGTACAATGACATTCAACATTACCACTACCATATATGGCTTACGAAACAATGTACATAATACCTTTTCAAAGTAGTCGAAACCCATTTAGGGTTATATGTATTTTTTAAGAATATTAAACTTTTTTTTCCCAATATATAATAAAACACACAATGCAGTTTTTGTCCAATCTGAAACATAATAGACATGTTAATTACCCAAATAGCATGCAATTATAGTTTCAAATCATAACATTATAAGAAACCTTGAAAGCTAACAAATAGTTCTGAACATGAATTACGTCCATCATAAGTCTCAAGTACCATATGACACAAAATATAACCACGTTCTACAAGAAAGACAACATATCAACTGAAACTAACACTAAATAGTAAAGTCTTTAAATACTGTTAAACAGAAGTAGTGGTCAGGCATGACATTCATTGTAGAAATAGGTTAAAATTTTGATAGCATTATGGACAATTATTTTGAAGTTTTTGAGAAGAAGATGAACAATAGATTGAGGATTCCTCCCAAGTTAGTTGAGGACTATAAAGATGATGTATGTTTTATGGTTAATTGTGATAGAGTGTATATTCAGGGAGTCAGGCCTAGAATTGCATGGGTGAAATCTCTCCTAGATGAGGTTAATATTGATGAAACAAAAGATATCATTGAAGCCCTAGTGAATGAGCCAATAGATCCTAAGCTACCTATCTTTGTAACTTATGAAGAGGCCAAAGCTAGAATTGAGCTTGAAATCAAGCTACCCTAGGCTATAAGAAAAAGCAAGAGGAAGGTACCCAAGCTAAAAACTACTAGTGTCCCTCTCAAGCTTACCAAGGGAAAAGGAGAGGATGAAGAAGAATAAGAAGAAGAAGAGCAAAAATCTAAGAAGGAGACAGAGCCTATGAAAATTAAGGGTAGGGTAATCATTATCAAGCCACCAAAAGCCTCCACATCTATATTTACAAGGAGATCAAAAAAGAAAGGTGGGACTAAAGTTGTGTTCAACAAGCCCCCACTTACCTTCAAAGAAAGGTTGAATAGATGGAAGAAGGTGCATGCATCACAAACTTCAAGGCATTAAAGTTTGAGACTAGAAAAGATGCTAAAAGATACAGATTAAGGAGTTAGTACTCAATAAAATGGGAAAATGGAAATATTCACCTGATTAGATTGCCCCTCAAATTTTTGATTAATTACTGGCAAGATTGAAGCCAAGGTGGGAGTCAATTATACAAATAGCTAAAGACATATATGAGCAATCACTACTAAGGAAATTGCTCCCAAATCTTTCAAATGAAGAAGTTAAGGAAGCCATGAAAGATAATGCAGGTAAAATGATGATTAGATTCCATACATATCTGACTTTGATCAAAGACATTAAGCATGTGGTTAGGGATGCAACAAACATGTGGAAAAACATCTATCATCTACACAAGCCTAATGAAGATCTAGTAGAAATCAAGGATGATGATGATGATAGTGATGATGAAGAAGAAGATAACACTCCATGTGTCACCTTTGATGTTGAGGAGTATCAAGAAGTGATGAAGGATGATGAAGAAGAGAGAGAGGAAGAAGCTGATGAGGAAGACAATGAAGGAGATGAAGAAAATGACCCAATGAGAATAGCAACACAAGTCATAGCCTCCCTTCCTCATTCTCCACCTAAGACTACTACATCATTAGTGTTGGAGATAGCTTCAAAAAATGTGATAGCAACTACAATAGACACATCATCTATTTAGTCACTATTTGCTACCTCTTAGCTCCAGGTATCAATAATGGAAGTGTCTACCACTTCATCTATTGAGTTGTAGCCCTCTTCATTAGCTCTCAAGTCATCTACATCAGTAGTGAGTGAAGCATCCAGTTCTACAATTATAACAACCACATCAGCAATGTGTGAAGCATCTAATTCTACAATTTTGACAACCTCATCAGCAACATGTACAGTAAGTTCATCATCGTGTTCTACAGTTTTGACTACTACAGCTTTGTTAGCACCAATTTTTGTTCTAGTTAGTTCTTCTATTGTAAGTACTCCTGTTTTTGCTACACCTATTGTTAGTTCAATTTTGGATAGAACACTAGTTTTGGATTTAGTTAGCACTTCTCTCAATTTTCCTTTAGTTGGTCCTATTCAAGTTTTCGTTGCAAGTCTAGCTATCTCTACAATTGTTTCTATTTTGAAGTCCAAGGCAATAAGGTTAGAAGTAGAACCAAGGACACCCCTAAAACTTATACTTACTGGAAAGGAAATTGATGAAGACATTGATTTGGACAAGGAAATTGCAATTCCCAAGTTGGATCTAGATACTACCACAATTGATGAAATGAGACTGGTTAGTAAGCTTTTGGAACAAAAGGCAAGGAGAAGTAGTTAAGAGCTGAAAGAGATAGAGAATTTAGAATAATTGAGAATGCAAAGAATATAATAATAGAGGCTATAGGTGTTGATGTGGACTCATCTCAACACATTTTACTATAACTAGAAGAAGCAATCAATAAGTTCAATGAGGACACATCTAGCCAAGAAAAGCTAATTGAGAAGGTAGAGAAAAAAATTGATAATAAAGTACTCGAGCACATTGCTCAACATATTGCCATAAACCAGGTAGAATTATCTTCAATTTTGAGCAATCTTGAACATTCTTTTTCCAATGTGACATCACTTTTTGCTAAGTTATGTGATGTTATTGAGTTCACCGAGGAGATAGAGGAGAAATTGAATAAGATTGATATAGATATGAAGGCTAGTGCTCAAAGGTTACTACTTGTCCCTAGCTCAAGCTCAGCTCATCACATTAAGGTGAATTTTTTGTCAGATATGCAAGCAGAATTGCTAAGAGAAGAAGCCAAGATTAGGTCCACATTGATAGATATAAAAAACATGATCCTCCCAATTATGCACACAATGCAAAAACATGTTGCATATTTAGAGTCATTGGTCTAGGATAACAATTTTTCTATTGCAGATTATATGATTGAACTTTTAGCAGAAGTTCAAGTGGCTCTCTCCACCTACAAAATTTTACAAGACACCTGGGATAAAAAATTAGCTCTTATTCTCATGGTACACTCCAAATTTCTCTCACATTTTTGGTGTCTCTATTTGAATATATTGCATAACTCTTTGGCATTATTGTCAAAAAGGGGGGGTAAGAGATGATAAGAGACATGTGGAGAAAATAGATTGATATATGTATAGAATAAAAAGGAAGAGAGACTATGTATATTCTATGTCTTATGTATGGGGAAGATATGTGAAAATATATATATATATATATATATAGCAACTTTATAAAGATCAATTTTGAAAAATAAAAAAAATTTGGTATGTTAGTGTACATAAGTCTTGGCTTATAATTATTTTTGTCACTAATGCCAAAGGGTGAGATTGTTGGCATTGTGTTATATTTTTCATTAGTGACAACACTTATTCAATTTTTAATGGTTACAGAGCTCATCACTCAATCTCTAGTGTATACTAAGCAATTTAGTGATAACCAAGTTTCACAGTTCACACTAAGTATTCCTGAAGCTACCGAGTGAATATAGATAGTCTGTAGTCCAGTGGTGTTTACCAAGTAGATAGTGATCACTAAGCTTCATAGTGTTTATCGAGTCATCAGTTTGTGTGATGAGAAGCCAGTGTCTACCGAGTGATGGAATGAGCAGTATTTATTGAGTTCCATCTTGGTAAACAAAGGATTCAGTATCTACTCAGTAACACTATATCTACTAAGTTTCCAATGGTCATCAATTTCAAAGTTATGTTGTGTGATTAGTATGGACTGTGCCTCTACTTCTATTGAGTGCATGATGAGGCCAAGTAATGTAGTGGATGTCAAGTATCAAAAGTTCACCAAGTCAATTTATAGAACCTAAGTTTCTACTATTTGGCTGACTCAGTAATATTTTGTTTGCTTGTGTTTTAGCCGACCTTGTAATTATAAATATTGGAATGGTATATATATGTAATGTATTATATCATTTGCAATGAATGTATGAATGAAGAAATATATGAAATTATGGACATGTAATGTTTTGAGAAGAGTGAATGTGAATCAGTAGTAGAGAAGATTATTCAGTAAGGTCTACAAGGAGTAGTAAAGCTTTATCTGTCACAAGAGGTGATCTATACTTCATGGATCTAATCAGCAACCTGGTTGTAAGTCAAATCCACTATTTCATCTGAATAGGTGAATCAGTTTTGTTAAATCCTTTAATAGGGTAGACTTAATAGTATTTCTTTGAATCTCTTAATAGAGTGCATACTTTATTATATGTTTGTAAAACATATAACAAGGTGGATCTAGGCATCCAAATTGCTCTTAACAAGCTAGATCATTAGAAGTTGTCAATGTAAGCCCTAACAGACCAACTTTAAACTACGATAGTAAAGTTTTTTGGGTATCATTCCCACCCCAAATTTACTTTCTATTTGGAAGGTTTTTGTGTTACACAAATTTTGTGTTCATGTGTAATGAATGTTTATCTTTCTCATGCATGCAGTAGATTACATGAATGAATGATGAATGGATTAAATGTTGTATTAATTTAATGTTTTTGAAGTTACTAATTCACCCCTCCCCTCTCAATAACTTAGCTAGTCTTGATTATTTCCAACACAAACTTAGTTTTATCACTAGTCATATGATGAAAATAACACTATCAATAATCCATGTATCATTTTTGCTAACATGAGAAATAAGTGTCATCTTATCATCTTTATTATCTGATTCATCTTTTACAACAATATAAACCATTTCATCATCATCACTATTTTCAAGATCTTTAGCCATGAAATAGGACTTCTTACCTTTATCCTTGTAGCCCGTGTAATTTTTGAAATCCTTCTTGCCTTTATACATGCTACTTTTCTTTTCTTCTTTTCCTTCTTTGTTTGGACACCTTGCAAAAATTTTACCAGCTTCTTCACTTTCTGATTATTTTACTTGAGATTTTCCACCTTTCTTTTTGAGTGAAAGTGTAGCTTGAAATGCAAAATCAATATCATGAGGTTAGGAACATAGTTGTCATAGTTGTCAAAATCAAAAGTTGTTAGCCATCCCACTAGTGTATCCAAAGTTATGTCATTCTTGGGATAACATCTCATTTCTTAAATAGATGATACTCTAATTGCATAGATATGAAGAAGAGTTATGAGTACTTTGCTAACTACTATGACACCATCAATTTTTCTTCTAGATGCTCTGGTTGCACTGACACAAGGATTAATTCTTTCACTATATTTTTCATCCGAGCTCTCATCTTCATTTTATCAAACTGACCTTTTAAGCTTTATGCCTTGCCTCTCCTCACATTATCATCACCTCTATAGATATCTTTCAGATTGACCCACATTTCATGAGAAATACCACAATATTTGACCTCATCAAATTTAGACAAATTAAGAATAGATGCAATGTCAATCATCATAATGTTATGAGTCTTCTTTTTCAAAATTATCCTCCATAGTCAAAGTTCTAGTAGGAGCTTTATACATGGTATTCAAATATTTCAGACCTAAATCATTGATAGTTGCTACATGTAGCTTCATAAGTCCCTGTCATGAATTGAATTTATCTTTGTTCAACTTTGGAATCTCTCTTCTGTAAGACACCTTGATCTTTAGGTTAGATCCTTCAAAGCTTCTCTGCAAGCACCAAAAGCTTTGATACCAATTATTGGAAATATGAGAGAAGTGACTAAGAGGGGTGGGGGAGGTGAATCAATTACTAAAAAAATAAATCTCAAATCCCTTAGATGTTAATACAAATAAAACATAAATTGTGTTCAAATTAAATTACTTCTGAAACTTGGCTAACACTAACAATTTACTATCACTCAAGAAGTACTAAGATATCAACTGTAACTTTCTAATTATTAAACATGTAGATCTTAAGATGTTGACAATTAACTTAGTTGCATACACATCAAAGAAATAGCATGAACACATGTGACACCGTGATCTAACATGGAAATCCAATTTGATAAAAACCACTAATTGTGAGTAGTTACTATTTATCACTCTTCTGAAGTGAGCCCTATTAGAAGCCAATCCTGTTAAAGGTTACAAAACACATTGTTAGGTGTGACCTTCTTAGTAGTGGCATTGTTAGAGGTCTTTAAACACTTCAATCTAGAAATTCCATATTGTTAGAGGATTTATAAATAGTTGTTAGGCTAACTCTTTTAAGAGATTTTATTCACTCCTACAATGGTTAGAGAGCAACAATGATATGACCTTATTGCTGATGCAATTGTATTGTTGATTTCAGATCTTAATTGTGGCTTAAATACTTGATCCTATTCAAAAAAATTGATCAATTGTATATTATCTATGATATTACACAAAATGTCATATCTTTGTTAGTAAATATATGTTGAGCTCACTCGGGCAATGTAGATATTTTCTTATGTCTGTCAGGCATTCCAATGTTTTCCAAGTTTAGAAGACATTGTCCACCAAGCTCATTTATGCATCAAAGAGAAGTTCACAGAAGTTGAGTGTTAACTAAGCTCACTCAGTTAGCAAAGGAAAGCTAGATGGAACTAGTGTTAACAAAGTTGACTCGGCTACCAAAGGAAGTTTATGGAGATGCAATATTAATTGAGTTCACTTGGTTAACATAGGAAAATTAGTTCAGTGTTAGTGACTACTAAACACGGTTGGCTAACAAAGGATTTTCTTGTTTTTGTGTATTGAGTTTAATGGGTTTTTTGTTTATTCTAGTTGACTAAGGAGATGCATATTAATTATTCTAAGGTGTTTTCAAGTTGAGTTAACAATGCATATGATATAAGTATAAGGACAAGTTGAGGATTGAATGTGTTTGAGTGTGAAAGGAAAAAAGATGTTTATAGGAAGTGAATTGGAAGGATAAGTGAAATATCCTTGAAGAGCTACAAAGATACATTCAATCAAGAAGGATCAAGTATTTAAGCTAGAATTAAGATCTAAAATAAAAAATATAGGTTCATCAACAATTAGGTCATATCATTGTTACTCTCTAACCATTGTAGTAGCAAATAAAATCTCTTAATAGAGTTGGCTTGACAACTATTTTCTAAATCCTCTAACAAGATGAAATTTCTAGATTGAACTGCATAAAGACCTCTAGCAAGGCCACTCCTAATAGGGTGATTAAATCCCTGAATAGGGTCACACCTAACAATATGTTTTGTAAACTTTGCCAGGGTTGGATCTTAATAGGGCTCATTTCAAAAGAGTCAAAATCAATAACTAGTTGCAATTGGAGGTTTTTTCCAAATTGGGTTTCCACATTAAATCTTGGTGTCACCTATGTTCATGCTATTTGTTTTATGTGTATGCAACTAAGTTAATTAAGGTTAATCAAAAATAATATCCTAAGTTCTATATAATCTAATTTTTTTGAGTAACAATTTTTATTACAATGCTTTCTAAGTTACAACATATTTTTAGTGTTAATCGAGTGTCTGTGTTAACCAAGTAACAATAGTTTCAAAAAAGTTTTTTTTTTTTTGTATTGACATCTAATGGATCTAGGATTTATTTTTGTGGTAACCGATTCACCCCTCCCCTCTCAATTACTCCTCTTATATTTCCAAAAATTGGTATTAAAGATTTTGGTGCTTATGGAGAAGGTTTGAAATATTGGGCAACACTTACAAGACTCCTAGTAAAAATTGACTATGGAGTAGATTGCTGAAAAGAAAACTCATAGCTTTGTGATGATAGGCATTCAATCAACTCTTAACTATTCTTAATTTGATGAGGTCAAAGGATGTGCTATTACTCATGACATGTGGACCAAATTGAAGGATATCTATGGAGGTGATGATAATATGAAAGGAGCCAAGGAAGAAAGCTTGAGAGGTCACTTTGATTAGATGAAGATGAGAGATGATGAAAACATTGCAAATTATGTTGAGAGAATCAAAGCTAGTATCAATGCAATCAAAGCCTATGGAGGGAATATAAATGATGTGATAGTGGTAAGCAAGGTACTTAGAACCCTTCTTCCTATCTATGCAATTAGAGTGTCTTCTATTCAAGAAATGAGATGTGATCCAAAAAATAAGATCACTTTAGATGCTCTAGTGGAAATATTGATAGCATTTGCACTATATAACTATGATAATTATGTTCCTAGTTCTAGCAATCTTGAGTGTACATTTGAAGCCAAGTTAACACTCAAGAAGAAAGTTGTAAAGTATAAAGGAAAACACTCTGAAAGTGAAGAAGAAGATAGTTTTGACAATTATCTTGAAGCCATTGAAGCACTTCTTGCAAGAGGGTATCCCAAAGGTAAAGGAAAGTACAAAGGTAATATTAGTTTAGTTTCTTTTTCTTGTGTAGAAGTTGGTCATATTACTACAAGGTGTCCAAATAGAGAAGGAAAAAATGAAAAGAACATTGAGTATAAAGGCAAGAAGGATTTAATGAACTCCAAGGCCTATAAAGAAAGGGATAAGAAGTCATGTTTCATGGCTAAAGATTCAAATAGTAGTGATGATAATGAAATGGTTTGTGTTGCCATAAAAGATGAATCTGATGATGAGGAAGATAAAATGACACTTATTTCCCATGTTAGCAAAAATGGTACATGGATTATTGATAGTGGTTGTTCTCATCATATGACTGGCGATAAATTTTTTTTGAACATATGGAACACTATGATGGTGGAAGTGTAATATCTAGTAATAGTGTGTAATAACCCCAACTAGTTATAACTTCTTCAAGTACCAAATTCTTTTATACTTTAGTAATTTGACATTTCATCAAACATTTTGAAAGCAAGAGATAAATTGCATATGTATGTTTTGGTTGCTTTCTAAATTCCAAAATTTAATAAATATGCTTCCAAAGAAGACACCAAAAAACTAATAGTGAAGATGCAATTATTTTTGAATAACACTGATTACAAATAGGAAAATATGCATCTAAATCAATAAGACATTAGGGAAACAAATTTTGATATAAACCTCTAATATAAATTAGATTACAATAGATTTTACAAACCCTACCAATGTCCCAAATATCTACTCTCAAACAATGCAAAATGTAGTAGATAAAAACCTAGAATTGTTTCAAAACCATGAATTTTCCTGTAGCAAATCACTGTAGCAAATTCCAACTTATTTCTTATTCTACAAAGCTAGCCCCAGGCCACAAATTTGGTACAATGAAAAGAATGATTTGTCTTCTCCAATAGTCACAACCCTTTGGAAAATATTTCACCACCTTAGTTATGCAGATCAATGGGAGTGTTCATTCCCAATGATCAATATAACAACCACATAATCCCTTGGCTCCACAAACTATCTTAAAGAGAAGATGGCAACACATTCAATGCTCAACAATGAAGTTACCCTTCCTATTTATTCTTTTCCTTCACCCTTCTAGAAGGAAATAAATAATTATTTAAATACACTCTCTAGAAGCTTCCCCCTTTCCAAAACAATAATTGGTTGTAGCTCTAGAAAATGTACTCTCTTGAAGTTTTCCCCTTTCCAATACAATAATTAGTTGTGCTTCTAGAAAATTAAATTAATTTAATATGAAGTCACATTTAAATTTAAATTTATGTAATAATTTTATAAGAAATTAATTTAATCAATTTATCCCTATTTCTCCACTTAGCCTTTAAAGAATGTAAAGGCTAAGAACTCCACTAAGATGCTAAAATGATGGGGACATTACACAATGAACCATTTTTCATAAAAGGAAAAGGTTATATTTATGTAACGAATAACTTAGATGTGATAATTCTTATTTCATTAAAGGATTAAAAAATAATCTACTGAGTGTAGCACAATTGAATGACATTGGATTCAAGGTAGAATTCATGGATGGGAAGGCTAAGCTACTAGATGAAAAGGAAATCTAGTTGGGTCTGATAACCAAACAAAAGGTAACCTATTCTACCTAGATCTTAGTGAAATTTCATGCGTCATTGCTCAAGTAGAATAAAGCTAGTTATTGTATAAAAGGTTGTGTCATGTGAACTTTGATAACCTAGTGAGTATAAGAAAAAATGAAAGAGTAAGAGGTATTCCTAGTTGAGTAAACCTAATATGGGTCTATGAAAGAACCTATGAAATTGGTAACATGGGCAAGACAACTTTTAAGAGCAAGAACTATCATTCTGAAGAAGTCTTAGAGCTCTTTCATATAGAAATTTTTAGACCTATTTGCATTGATAGCTACAATGGAGATAAGTACATTATTTTATTTGTTGATGATTATTCTATAATGATGATATTAATGTACCTGAAAGATAAGTCTAAATCTCTTCAAAAGTTTAAGTGTGTCTAGCTAGACTAAAGAAGGAAATAGGAAAGAAACTAAAGTTTTTGAGGTCAGATAGAGGTGGTGATTTCATTTCGAATGAATTATGAACTAAAAGAGGAATCAAAATACAAGTATCAACCCCTGGTACACCTCAATAGAATGGTATAGAAGAAAGAAGGAATAGATCAATCATGGATTGTGCAAGAACCTTGGGGATAGAAAATAATGTTGCAATCAAATATTGGAAGGAATAAATTAGTACAATAGTTCATACTTAGAATAGAGTATAGTTGAAGAAAGACTCAAATTATACTCCTTATGAACTATGATATGGCTACAAACCTAATGCAAGTTACTTGAAAGTATTTGGTAGCAATGCTATATTTTGAAGGAGACTAGGAAATGTAAATTTGATGTCAAATTTGATAAAGGCATATTCCTAGGATACTCTAGCACAAGAAAAGAATATAAATGTTTGAATCTACCTACTTATAAGATCATAGAGAGTGCAAATGGGAAGATTGATGAATTTGTAGAAAAAAGTGAAGATGAGAGCAACAGAGAACCTATAGATTACATAAACTTCATTTACTTAGAACTTGATACATTGCCAAATCCAATTGGGAGTTAGAAAACTTCACCTCCTAAGTCCCTAAAATTTCTAGAAGCTACTGAGTTGTAGCTAGTACAACATGAGCCATAGTCTGAAGAACCCAAATCATAGTCATAAGCTAATGAGTTATAACCAATATAATCTAAGTCACAGTCTAAAGGACTCGAGTCACAACCATAAGCTACCAAGTTGTATCCAGTACAACCCGAGTCATAGTTTGAAGGACCCAAGTTACAGTCATAAGCTCTCGAGTTGTAACTAGTGCAACTCAAGTCTACATATGAAGGACTTGGGTCATAGATAGTGGGACCCAAGCATGATACAAAAGATAATGGTAAGGCAAGTGGAAAAAATCCTAAATCCAAAGTACTTGTGTTAGGAAGATATGTCAAAAGGCACCATGCACCTGAGCATGTCATTGGAGAGAAGTCAAATGGAACAATGACAAGGAAGAAATTGAAAGGTAGATGTTTGCTTACTAAATTTTGACCTAGATTAGTTAAAGATGCTTTGGATAATGAATGTTAGATTGAATTAATGAATGAAGAGATAGAATAGATAGAAATAAATAATACCTTGAATCTTGTTCTTAGACCCAAGATAAGAATGAAATTGGCACAAAGTGGGTTTTAAAAAATAAGCTAAATGAAGATGCAGAAGTTTCAAGAAACAAAGCAAGGTAAATAAGAAAGCCTATTATCAAGATGAATTTATTGATTATGGTGAAACATTTCCTCCTATTGCAAGATTAGAAGGTGTCAAGGCCTTAATTTTTATGTTGCATGTAAAGGATTTAAAGTTTATTAGATGAATGTGAAATCCTTATTTGTGAATGGAATTCTAGAAGAAGAAGTTTACCTAAAGAAACCTAAAGGTTTTGTAGATCCAATAAAAAAAGATATGGATTGTGAACTACACAAAGCATTGTATGGTCTCAAAAAAGCTCCTAGGTCTTGGTATGAAAGACTTCATAACTACTTGATGAAGATTCTATTTCAATAGACAAATGATAATAACAACATATGCATCAAAGAAGGACAAGAAAAGAAGATTGTTTTGGTAGAAAATATTTGTGGATGACACATTATTTACTTGGATTCATGATTTGTGTAAATATTTTTCAAAGGAAATGAGTAAGGAATTCAATATGTCAATGTTTGGAGAGATAAAATTATTTGTTGGATTGCAGATTCAATAGAAAAAGGATGGAATCTACATTACTCTATCTAAGTATATGAAGGAGATTTTGAAGAAGTTTGGAATGGAAGATTCAAGACCTATTGGAACACGTATTGACATTAAGGTCAATTTGTCTATTGGTGGCTCAAAACTTAGTTGGTTACATTTCTATCAAAATCTATGTTTGTACCAAGCTTATCATTCATTTGGCAATGTTTATTAGTTGTTACCAAGCTAAATAGTTAGATTGTAGTTCATGCAGAGCTTTAGAGCATTTCTCAAGGAATTGAGATAGTTTATAGTATAGCCTGAGCATAGTAGTGTCTACCAAGCTATCAAGTAGTAGTGATGAATATCTTAATGTTAACCAAGCTCTATAGTGTTAACTAATCTCTATAGTGCCTACCAAGATCAGATTATAAACAAAGAGAATCTAGTGCTAACTAAGTTATGAAGTGTCAATTGAGAGATTTTACCAAGTTTCTTAGTGTTGACCTTGTCACATAGTGCTAACTGAATTCAAGCTACCTAAAGTGATCAGTACGGACCAAGCTTCAACTTCAATTGAATGCCAGAGTTTACTGAGAGTTGACTATGTTTTTTGAGTTTTAAAACATCACTAAGTTTGTCTACTAAACCTGAATTATATCAGTTCAATCGACATTGTGAATTATGATGAATTTTTTATTATAGCTAACTCTAGTACGTAGTTGTTTGGATTGATATATATGTAACTCATTGTATCATACCTAAGTGTATCAATAAGAAGTAATATGAAGTGTATGAGTGAAAATTGAAGAAGGCTACAAGGAGTATAAGGGACAACATAGATTTATCTATCATGGCAAGGAGATCATTGTAATTCAAGGAATCTCATTTAGTGAATCAAAGTTTCAAAACAAATATTAGCCATTGATTCATTCTAATAGGTGTATTAGTTAAACCCTTTAACCATGTGGACTTAACAAGTCTTTTCCTAAATATACTAACATAGTTCATACTTCATTTTATGTTTGTAAATCCTTTAACAAGGTGGACCTCACAGTCCTTATAGCTCCTAACATGGAAAATCATTAGAAGTGATCAATTGTAAGCCTTAATAGGTTAGCTTTATACTATATTACTAAAGCTTTTTGATATAATCCCCACCTAAGCTTTAGTTTCTAATTGGAAGGTTTTTGGGTCACTGTATCTTGTGTCTAAGTGTTATGAATGTTCAATGGATTTCATTCTTTAATGCATGGAATTAGATTAGAATAATATATGAAGGATTAATTGTTGAAGTGAGTTAAAATATTTTATTGGTTCCTAATTCACCTCTTACCTCCCAAAAACTTATTCTACCTTATATTTCCAAGAATTAATATCAAAGCAATTCATTCTCACATTAGAAGTTTGACAACTTGAGAAAAGATTAGAGGTAATGGAGGTATACAGGATAGATAAAGCTATTAAGATTGAAAAGATGGATTTGGACTTGGCTATTAGACAACTCAAGAAGACAAAGTATCAACTCTCTTAATAATTGAAAAGAAGGAAAGATCTTACAATAGAAATAAATGATAATCTCTACATTGAAGAAATAATTGAAGACTTGTGCCTAGAAAGAAATTCAAATGAAGCTGATGGAACAATAAAAGACGTATTAGAGAAGAATTCTAATCTTTGAGAAGAAGTTAGAAAGATGAAAAGAGAGCAAGAAATCCAACCAGTCAGATTATGTGAAGTCATGGAATAAAAAGACAATGTTAAAGAAGAGATAGAAGAAAAGGACAATTAAATCAATCAACTATCCCTTCAGCAAGAAGACTTTATTGATCAAGTTAATAATGTAAATCATGAGCTTATAAATCTGAGGTCAAAGAATGAAAGACTACAAAATGATCTTAGTATGGAAAAGAAAACCAATAAAATAATGATAAAATCTAAAGAAGGAATGAATCAATTGAATGAGAAGACTCCATATAGACACAAAGGTAGAGCTAGATTAGGATATACAAAAGAAGATGAATCATCTCACCAAGGATTTCAATACAATAAAAGACTTACTTACAATCATTTTGGTGAGATAGGTCATGTACATAAAATAAATGTTGGAGCAATGTCAAGGAAAAATTAAATGGAAATTTATACAATTGCAGTAAACATGGTCATAGAGCAAGTAAATGCATAGAGAAATCTAAGTTTGAAGGAAAGTTTCACAATTAAAACAAACAGGGACACAAATCTTTAGAGTGAAAGACCAAGAAGTGGAACCTAGCAAAGGAAATTGTGAAAGCAATAATTGGATGGAACAACAACACATGATGTAGATGGTACTACTTTGGTGATTCTGGACATATTGGAGCAAATTATGTAAAATATCACATGAGGAATAGAGACACTACAAAGAGATGTTTTCTTTGTATAGAACTTGGACATCTTACCAAGAACTATATGAATAAAGGTAGAGTAGAAGATGAAAAGAAATCCAAAGTTGATAACATCAAAAAATAAATGAGGTAAAAATGGGTATAGAAATCTCTAGAGAATGCAAGCCAAAGTCATGATTTTGTTGACACCTAAGTCAATGAGTTGGCTGGCCCAACCATGTCAACTTAGTTCCCTATAGATATCACTAGAACTCTGATTTAGAAGAAGTCATCTAAAATTAGTTCCAACTAGCAAGTAGAAAGATCCATATCAACATTAAATATGCACAAGGATCACTAAGTGATGATGGAAACTCAAGACTTTACTAAGCAAAGTTGGGTTGTAAGGTTGGGTTACAAGACCTTACTGAGAAAGGTCAGGTTGCATATCTTTTATAGGATGTAGAGTTGGTAGTTTCTATTGAGTGAAGAGATCTTACTAATTTGAAGGTGTCTTCTAAGAACTAAACACCAAACTAGGTGGAGGATAGGCTATCATCGAGTAGATATGTGTGCGGAGAATTAATGGTGATTGAGATGAGATATTCATTAAAAGGATAAAATTAGTTGTATTTTTTCAGCATGAATTTTTAGAGAAAGAGTTAAGAGTGAATTTAGAACCTCTAAGTTATTTTGGTAGTTTTTGTCGAAGATTATCCCATATTTGAAACCCTACCGAGTGATGGCATCTTGAAGCAGCAAGGTTAAGAAAAGTTCTGAGATGTTTATTCATAGAGTGGACTACAAGGCTTTCTCATTCAAATTGAATCCAATGATTATAGAGAAACTAGACCCCACTTGAGTGCAATAAAAAATTCCATCAAAGGTACTTCTTGTCCATGACATTCATTCATTCTATCACTATTCTATTCAAGAGCTTGGAGCCTTAGAAATGAATGAAGCATACAAAAAATATTATGCGAATTATATTTTGAAACCTGGGGACAAACATTTGAAGACAAAGGGTTTGACACATATAATGCATATGCCAAGGAATTTCAAGTAAAATTTAGTAGACTCATCCTAAGCCACGTTCATCACATACAACTATGGTTAGATCGTCCTATTCTGATAACCAAGAAGATGATACATAAGATTACTAGATTTCCCATGTTAAACAAAACAAAGACCACTAAAAACCTTGATTGGGTAGAATTGACCATGCAAACTCTTGCTTAGTGGGATGGTAGAGGCATGAAGCTAAGTGGTGTGCCTGACATAGAACTGAAGTTTGGCATCCATGTGATAGTTCACCAAATATATGGGTTGAGTCAATTGAACAATGTGTCATGTGAAGTGGTTGACCTATCATACAAGGTGGTAAAGAATAACTTATCGTTTGACCTTTTTGAGTTGTTGTTGAATCAATTGAGCAAGAATACGGTGAGTATCTAATTATCAAAGAATAATCCATGTAAGTTCAATTCTCTCTTGACATGTTTATTTTTCTATGTTATGAATTTTTTTTCTTCTAAAGGAATTGTAGTATGGAAGAAAGATGCTCCAATTTTGTACCAAATAAATGAATTCATAGCAAATATGGGAGAAAACATTGATAGTATCGCAAACAACTATTCTGAAACATTTAAGGAGAAAATTTAGAGTAGATTTAGGATACCAAGGAAACATGTAGAAGAATATGAGGAATATATCTCTTTTATGGTTGACTATGACAAGATTTACATTCAAGAAGTTAGACCTAGAGTGACATGGGTTAACCTTCTTGAATATGAGGTTAACATTGATGACACCAAAGATATCATTAAAGCTCTACTAGATGATCCTATGGATCCTAAAGCTACATGTTTGGGAACTTATGAAGAAGCCAAGGCTAGAGTTGAGATTGAGATCAAGCTATCTCAAGTAGTAAATAGAAGAAGGAAGAGGATAGAGAAAATAATCAAGAATTCTAAGTAATAAAGTTATCCTCTCATGATTACTAAGGGTAAAGGAGATGATATAGAAGATGAATATTAAGAGGATGAAGTAGAGGAAGAAGAACTTGTGGAAGAGGAGCCTCCCGAAAAGAAGGGGAAAGTTATAATAAACAAACTTTCTAAGTCCTTTGATACTGTGTTTACAAGAATAACTACTAAATCTAAGAGGAAACTAAAGTTAGGTGAGGAACATGAAATTGAATAGATTATTTTTTAAAGGTATACACCTACCCTTTATGAAAGATTGAAGAATGTGGAACAAGGAATAGGTATGGCATGTTTTACATCTCTTAAATATGAGATTGGAAGAGAAGAAGAGAAAAAGAAAATTGAGGATACCCTTCTAACAAAATTGAGTAAGTGGAAATATTTGTCCAATGAAATTTCCAAGAAAGTTCCTGATACACTTTTGAAATTAGTTAAACGTTGATGGGACAAAGTAATGAAAACTATGAAAGACATCAGTGAACAAGCCTTGAGATAGACTAGATTGTGTGTCTTAGTGAGAAAGAGGTGAAGGAATATTTGAAGACTAATGAGAAGAATCTCACACTCAAATTAAATACATGTATAATACTACTCAAAGATATTGAATCTATGGTAAATTCTACTACTACCACATGGAAGAATATATATGGGTTGCACATGCATAGTGACTTTTTTGTGCAAGTTAATGATAAAGATGGTGAAGATGATGATGCTGAAGAAGAAGTAGAAATTAAAGATAATGAAATACATGATGTCAATATTTATGATGAAGAGGAAGAGCCTGAACCCACTGGAGGAAGCCTTCTAGAAATACTGAGTATTGAAGAATCTGATGCATAAGAAATGGAAACATAGATTATGACTTCCTTTCCTTATTGTCCAAGCAAAGCCTTAGTGCAATTAGGCTCAGAGAAAGCTTTTTTTGAGCTCATTGAGGTCAAATTTTCAACACCAGGTACACAACCAATCTCTAGAATTGTTCTACCAAGTATTTCAATGGCTGAAGTTCCTAGTAGTTCATCTAGTGAGCAACAAGTCCTATCAGCATCAGGTTTGATCAAGAAATGACAAGGTATTCCTATTGTTAGTGTTATTTATATTATTAGTACATTTAGTACTATTCCTAATTCTTCCACTATTGTTCCTACCATGCCCAATGCAATAACAATTGATAATAAGTCTCAACCAAGCATTGAAGTTATGAATAAAGGTAAAGAAATTTTTTCTACCATTCCAAAGGTTAAGGGAAAAGGGGAGGAAGAAATTGATCTAGATGAGGATATTGTTATTCCAAATTGGGATACCTCTAACCTCACTCCTAAACAAATGGTTACCAATTGAAAAATTTGGAAGAAAAGGGCTAAACAAAATAAGATTAGAGAAGAGATGAAAAAGATTAATCAAGTCCTTGAGGACATGAAGAACATATTTGTTGATGCTCTGAATATTGAGGTTGATGGGAAACAACCTATTCTAGATCATTTAGCTAAAATTGTCCATAGGTATAGTGAAGAACTAAATGTACAAGAAAACATTATGTAGAGAGTAGAAATAAAATTTGTAAAAAAGTGTTGGAATAGGTAGCACAAAAGATTTCTATAGATTAACTAGAATGGTCTACCATTGTTGCTTCATTGGAAACATCTAGCAATAATGTTGTTTCTTTATTTGTCAAATTGAGTGACACATCTATCTTCACAAAGGATATCAAGGATAAATTATCCAAGATAGATGAAGATACAAAGGCAAGTGTACACTAGCTATGACTTGATCCAAGTTATAGTTTTGCACACTTCACAAAGATCATATATCTTGCAAATCTTCAAGTAGAATTATTGAGGGAAGAAGCCTAAATTAGGGCCACACTTGCAAAAATTTAGGGCATGATTATTCCAAACATAGATGCACTAGAAAAGCACACTGAACATCAAAAATGTTCATCCATGATAATAACTTCTCTAGAGCTAACCACATGATGAAACTATTAGAAGAAAAACATATAGCCTTGCATGTAAGTAATGTATTGAAAGAGAATTGGGACAAGACTATGGTACTAATCTTTAAGGTACATTCTAATTTCTTTTCAAATTTTGGTATTAACCTATAGATATTATACACCTTTTTTATTTATGTCAAAAAGCGGTAGATGAAAATTATCTATATAGTGTATGGGAAAAGAAAATGTAAATATGCTTATTAATAATAAGAAGTAGAATACTATTGATAAAGGGGGAGAAGAATATTATACTCTAGATATATGCATATTGGAGAGATATGTATGAGGGATTAGTAGTTTAAACAAATAAATAGTAAATATGTTTTACAAAAGTAATTTTGAAAAAAAAATAAGTATTTACCAAGCTACAACCGTAGGAAGTCAAAATTGAGTTGAAGACACAAAATATTGATAAAGAATTTTTTTGACTTGTAATTTTGAGAATTCAAGTTTACGGTATGATAACTAGTTTTGTCACTAATGCCAAACGAGGATATTGTTGATATTAAGGTCAATTTATCTATTAGTGACTCAATACTTAGTCAGTTGGCTACATTTCTATGCAGCTCTATGTTGATACCAAGCTCATCAATAATTCAACATTGTTCACCAAATGTTTCAAGTGCTATCGAGCTAAATAGTCAAATTACAATTCGTACCAAGCTTCCCAATATTTACCAAGTAGTTGAGACAATTTACAATATAGCCCTAACATAGTTGTGTCTACTGAGCTATCTAGTAGAAGTGATGAAAATCTTAGTGTTAAACAAGCTCTATAGTTTTGATCAAATTTTATAGTGTCTACCGACCTTGCAATTTTAACAAAGAGAATCTAGTGTTGACAGAGTCATGCAGTGTGAACTAAGTGATTTTGCATCTACTAAGTTTCTCAATGTTTGTTGAGTTACATAGTGATAACCAAGTTCAAGCTACACGAAGTGATTAGTATGGACCAAACTTCAACTTCAACTAAGTGCTAGATTTTGCTAAGAATTGACAGTGTTTGCCAAGTGTCAGAACATCACAGAGTTTGTCTTCATAACCTAAGTTATAGCAGTTGGACCAACTTTGTGAATTATGATGAATTTTGTATTGTCCCAAAATAAAGTAGTTATTTGGATTGATATATGTGTAACTCATTGTATCATATCTATTGGTGTAAATAAGTATTTACTTATTACACTTACTTAAGTTTACTTAGGTTAATGCATTATTTAATTAGTTTGCATTATTTTATTATTTTTATTTGTGAGACACTTAGGAGTTTGCACACCTTTTTGAGTTGTCATGTAGACAACATAGGTGTATGCAACTCTATTTTAGCACATGGTGTCTACAACACTGATTTGCATGTCACACCCTTGTAGACTTATCCTCTCATCACCACACTTACTTCTATGCTTAATGGAGGATAACCCATATTTGGTGTACATATGCTTGGTTGTATGACACATCATGGTGCTGATTACGAGACATTATAGATGTATCTCAGAGGCCTTTATATTCAGGCACTCCTAGTTCACATTTGTAAAAAAAAAATTGCCTCACGATCGACTTTGGGCCAAGGTAGTCAAGTTTATAGTGGATTTTCATTAGTTCAGCATTTTGGACGCAATAGCGAGGTCAGATTTGGTGCTAGACACTCCCAATTTTTGCAGCACTCTGGATTCGGGCTAAGGTGATGAAGCAAGCAAGAGGTCTCGAACAACTTTTGATGAGAAAATCTCCAAGTTGCTTTGATACCATGTAAGAATTTGCCTAAGGGAAAAATTCATCCAAGAACTAAGAACTCAAACACAAGCACACGGTAGACCAGAGAGACAGAGAGAGAGAGAGAGAATATGATCAGAATAAGATTGTATTCAATAATTGGCTTAGAGCACACTAGGAGTGCTTGAATATAAAGGGCTCTGAGATACATCTAGAATGTCTCGTAATCAGCACCATGATGTGTCATACAACCAAGCACATGTCCACCATATATGGGTTATCCTTCATTAAGCACAGAAGTAAGTGTGGTGATGAGAGGATAAGCCTACAACGGTGTGACACACAAATCAGCGTTGTAGACACCATGTGCTAAAATAGAGTTGCATACTCCTGTGTTGTCTACATGACAACTCAAATAGGTTCGCAAACTCCTACGTGTCTCACAAATAAAAATAATTAAATAATGAAAAATAATTAATTAATGCATTAACCTAAGTAACCTTAAGTAAGTGTAATAAGTAAATACTTATTTACACCAACAATATCCAAGTGTGTGAATGAGAAGTAATATGAAGTGTATGAGTGTGACTTGAAGAAGGCTATAAGTAGTATAAGGGACAACATAGATTTATCTATCACATCAAGGTGATTATTGAAATTCAAAGAATCTCATCAAAAAATCAAAGTTGTAGATCAAAGATCAACCATTGATTCATTCTAGTAGCTGTATTAGTTAAATTCTTTAATCAGGTGGACTTAACTAGTCTTTTGCTAAATCTCCCAATAGAGTGCATACTTCAATGTACATCTGTAAATCCTTTAACAAGGTGAACCTCACAGTCCTTATTTCTCCTAATGAGGCTGATAATCAAAAGCGATCAATTATAATCCTTAACAAGTTAGCTTTATATTGTAGTACTAAAGCTTGTGGGTATCATTCCCACCCAAGTTTTACTTTCTAATTGGATGGTTCTTAGGTCACCATATCTTGTGTCAAAGTGTTATGAATGTTTTATTTCTTTTATTATTTCATGAATGCAATTAGATCAAAATAATATGTAAAGGATTAATTGGTGAACTAAGTTTAAAGATTTTATTGGTTCATAATTTAGCCCTCCCCTCTTAGTAACCTAGCCTACCTTATATTTTAAAAAAAACCTATGTCTACTAGATATGAGCTTTCCAAAAATGATAATTTGAAGGAGGTAGATCAAACCACATACATATCAATGATTGCAAAATTAAAATATGTAGTGTATAGAAGGCTTGATATTGCATTAGCAATTAGTATGGTTGCAAGATTTTCAGCTATTCTGAAAGAAAATCATATGATGGAAATAAAGAGAATCACAAGGTATCTAAAGGGTGTTAAAGACCACAAATTATGGTACAAGAAAGGAGGAAATTTGGATTTGAAATCCTTCACTAATGCTGATTGGGTAGGAAGTGTTAATGAAAGGAAGAGAACCAATGGTGGAGTATTCTTTCACGGCAAGAGACTAGTGTCTTGGTCAAGAAAAAGAAGAATTGTATTTCTCAATCTATAGTTGAGGCATGGTATGTTGCACCAGTAGTTAATTGTTCCAGTGTTGTTTGTTTCAAGCAACTATTTGTAGGTATGAATGTAGAAATCAAGGATCTAGTGGTTATTTTTCATGATAACACAAGTGCAATTAATATATGAAAGAATCCCATGATGCATAGTAAGACCAAACATATTGAAATAAAATATCATTTTCTAAAAGAATTAGTGTAAGACAAAGAGGTGAGATTGCAATATGTGAATACTAAAGAACAAATTAAAGACATGTTCACTAAGCCATTACCTAAGGATGCATTTATGTATCTAAGAGGCAAGTAAGAAGTTATTCCCCTATCTAAAGCTCACTAAAGGAAGTTCAGTGATGAATCAACCAGAGCATGTTGAATACCAGACAAGTTGATGTAGTATTGAAAGAACAGATTGCATATGAATCAGTACATAAGGCACTATGATATTCTTTGAATATTGTCTTTGACATAAGATGTCAAAGAGGGAGATTTTGTTGTCATATCACATCAATTTTCTAAAAAAGGAGAGTTTACTATTATAGTAATATTGTAGATATAAAGGAGAACTTGGTATGATATCAAAGAGAGAATGTTTGGTATTAGAAGAAAATGTTGAAGATGGGGTAAGAGTTTTCTGATAGAGGGAGAAATTGAAATCAAGGATTTAAGAAATTAAAGTCAGAGGGAGTTTACACTAATAGAGGAAGTACTCATAGATAAAACTTAGAATGAAACTAGGGATATTTTCGGGTAAAAGCACAAACCTGTGTCACCTTTTATAAAGAAAAGTGATATCAGAATGTGACAGTTCAACATTAATGAAAAAAAATGGTATTTGCGTTTAAAATATGAAGATGATGTAAAGTGATGAAATGTGTAGAATTGTATGACTTTTATGCCTATAATTTTTATTATTTTTTTGACTAAGAATTTATTCATTTTATTTTATTTTGAAGTCCCTTTTTTAACTGTAAAAAATATAGGATGTAGTTCCCGTCAAAAAAGTATGTGGAAATCATCTTTTTTTGTTATGATTTGAAAATATTTTATAGATGACATGTATAGCTAGTGCACAAAAAAAGAAATAATTATTTTTGATGTATATTTTCTTTGTTATAAGTACTCAAGTTTGACCTTGTCAGAATCCAATAGTTTTTTCCTCTCGTCAAAACTTCCCTATCAAATCTATACCTTCTTGAAAAAAAATTACATATTCATGAAGAGGATTCTCTCCTCTAGTGATAAATATATTTTTAAAAAATTTTTGATATGATTTACTATTTTTTTTCATTTTTTGAGAGAGCATCTTCTGAAATGTTGAAATATCGACTTATAATATTTTTAGATTATAGCATATTATAACTAATCAAAACACTCAAAAGTTTATATAATGATGATATTGAATCTGAAATCTATAAAAGGGTATTTTTAGTTTTTTTTTTAAATTGAATTTTGATAGAGGAATGAGAGTTGACCAAAACAGATTTTTGTATCACAAACGGTGACACAAATCTATGCTTTTACCCTTTCCTTACTATTATTTTACTCTAAAAATTTCATTGTATTAGGACATGTGTTACCATTAATGCCAAAGAGGGAGATTGTTGAAAATAATTGATCACTTGCATATTATCTGTGATGTTACACAAAATGTCATATATTTACTAGTCAATGTATGTTGAGCTCACTTAGCTGATGAAGACCATTTTCTATATCTATCAAGCATTCCACTACTTTCCAAGATGAGAAGACAATGTCTACCAATCTCACTCAAGTGTGAAGATAAGTTCACATAAGTTGAGTGCTAAGAAAGATCACTTTTTAAACAATGGAAATTTGGAAGGAACTAGTGGTAATTTAGCTCACACAATTATCAAAGGAATTTTTTGCAGATGTGGTGTTAACCAAGTTCACTTGGTTAACACAGAAACATCAATTTGGTGTTAGTATCTACCAAATAGGTTTGGCTAACAAAGGATTTTCTTATTTTGGCATATTGAGTTTAATAGATTTTTTTGTTGGTTCTAGCTAGTTGAGGAGATGAATAATAATTATTCTAAGGTGTATTCAAGATGACTTGAAAATGTATATGATATAAGTACAAGGTCAAGTTAAGGATTGAAAGTGTGTGAGTGTGGAAGAAAAGAAGATGTTTAGAGGAAGTGAATTGGAAGGATAAGAAGAATATCCTTAAGGAACTGCAAAGATACATCTAATCAGGAAGGATCAAGTATTCAAGCCAAAATTGAGACCTGAAATCTGCAATATAGTTGCATCAAAAATCAAGTCATATCATTGTTGCTCTATAACCATTGTAGCAGTGTATCAAATCTCTTAATATAGTTGTCTTAATAACTATTTGCTAAATCCTCTACAAGATAGCATTTCTAGATTGAAGTGTCTAAAGACTTCTAACAAGGCCACTCCTAACAGGATGATTAAATCTTAAAATAGGAACACATGTAATAGTGTGTTTTGTAACCTTTAGCATGACTTCCTCCTAACAAGGCTCACTTCAAAAGAATGAAAATTAGTAACTAGTTACAATTGGTGGCATTTACCAAATTTGGTTTCTAGGTTAAATCTTGGTGTCAATTGGGTCCTTGTTATTTCTTTTATGTATATGAAACTAAGTTAATCAAGGTTAATCACATATAGTATATTAAGTTTTTCATGTTCTAAATTTGTCAAATAGAAATTGTTATTATAGTTCTTGTCATGTTACAACATATTGTTAGTGTTAATCGAGTGCTTGTGTTTTAACCAAGTAACACCAAATTCAATAGAGTTTATGCTTTATATTGACATCTAAGGGATTTGGGATTTTATTTTTTTAAGTGATTCACCCCTCCGCTCTCAGTTACTCCTCTTATATTTCCAAAAAATCCTTTTTGATTAGATTAATCTTTGTAGCCCAACAAGCATATTATATTTATCCTTCCAATTCACTTCCTCAAAGAATCTTATTATCTTCCACACATTCTCACAAATCTAAATCCTCAACTGGACCTTATATCATATGAATAGTCAAGTTGGCTTGAATACAACTTATAATAATAAGTCTTCATCTCTTCAGTCACCTAGAACAATCCAAAAAAACCATTAACTCAATATGTCAACCCATCTCAGTAGACACTAACTCTGAAATGACTTGCTTGACTAACCAAGTGAGCCTGGTTAACACCGTAACTTTGTAAACTTTCATTGATAACCGAGTGAGCTCAGTTAGCAATAGTCCCATGCCAACTTTCCTTTGTTATTTGAGTGGATTCAATTAATATTGAACTTTTGTGAACTTCTCTTTTGAGCCCAAGTGAACTCATTAGACGTAATCTTCTAAACTTGGTAAACACTAAAGTGCTCAAAAAACACAAAAAAATGTCTTCATTGCCCAAGTGAGCTTGACAAACATTGACTAGTAAATATATGACATTTTGTATAACATCAAACACAATATACAATTGATCAATTTTTTCTAGTAGTCACAACTCATTATCATTCGAGGAACCTAATATTTATTTCTTGTGTTAAAAATTATTGTTGACATCTATTAAGTCCTAGATAATATTTCTTCTATGACAATGCCCAATTTTTGGTAGTGTTGTCCTTCCTCCTTGACTAGTCCATCTTGATAAATAGCATAATGGGGTCTTCATTAAGAAAAAAATTATTGTTCTAAGTTATTCAAATGAACCTAATCTAATATTCTCTAAATCTTAGAAATCTATTTTAAAGATGATTGTTATTACTCAATAAATTGACTATTGAGTCTACAAAATTAAACCTTCATTATAGGTTTCCTTCTTTGAGGCGATCTATAATCCATTGTTCATTAATTTATTTTCCCCAATAAACTTGAAGTGTGTGATAATACTCTTTTACCACCTAATCATGTGTTCTCATAATTTTTTGATGTATCACTATTTATTGTTATTAAATAAAATAGGTTAACAAGAATAAAAAAACATATTGGAGTTGTGAATGAGTTTAGATTAACATTTATAACAAATTCATGACATTTCTTCTTCTAAATAATGTGAACTCACAAGTTCAAAGAATTGAAATTCTCCCAAAACATTTAATAGTTCATTAATCATGTCTAATGATGTTGACTCTTAATTTATTTTTTCTATTAAGTATATGGAAATAAAAGAGGAACAAACCACAAATCATAGTAGTTTAGAGTATCAGAACATACCAAATTACAAAGTTAGTATGATAAACATCTAGCTAACAAACCAACTAATTAGGACAATAAATATATGATCTAATCCCCTAACTCCTTAATCCAAGCACTCCAAGAAGCATAACCCTCAGTCCATCTAAACTGCAACCCCTCCATGATATTGAAGGGATTGTTAAGGCACATTGTGGGAGGGATAGTAGAGGGTTTCAAAATTGAACAGACTATGATAATAGACCTCCTTCTAGCTCTAATGAGTGCAACATCTTCTACAAATTATATCAAAGCGTTCCCAACATTCAAGGTGTTCTTAACTTTATTATTAGGAATCATTTTTTCTATTAATTCACCTATGGAAGTGGGTTTTTGCCTCATATCTCTAACCTCTGTGCTAATTTGCAATAATTGAATATGGGGGGGAATGGTTATTATTGTTTCCATCTCTATGCATTCACCATGGCTAGACTAGATTGTTGTAGTACAAGTTAATTTCCTTCTAAAGGCACAGTAATAGAAGCTATTTTCTTCTTAATAATCTATTGCAACATCTCTTTTAGTGTGCACCTATCTTCATCTAGTTCCTTTGGATTCACACGAAGGTCACATTCTATGTCCTTTTTTGTTAGGATTAATGTGCATTCTTTAATGACTTGATGAAAATTCTAAAATTTGACCTTAAAACCAATAGAAACCTACAAAAAAAATGTCTAATAATGAGTTTTCACAGAAACTCACTAAGAACCCTATATCTATGCTTAAATATATCTTCATTTCTCATTATCCATAATTTCCAAACTACCAAAGAAGATAAGATAGGAGATAAATCATTAAGAATCTTTGGTAAGTCTTGGATGAGACTAGTGCTAATATGAAAAAGAGAAATATGATAATCTAACTTGATTCCAAAGATCAACCAAACCATTTCAAAAAAGGGAATTTAAAGAAAAGGTGGTTAATAGTTTCAGGGAGACAGCATATAGAATAGGTATAAGGATTACCATCGAGCATGATGATAGGGATTTTGTGGACCAAGAATCACCGCATAAAATAAGTGGCTTTCGGCTCCATTGGTCTATGCTAGTGAGAGTACAAAACCTTAGCCCAAGCTGATTGGTCCATTTTGGTGTCCCATCTATCATTAAGATGATTAATAATGTCCAATGAATTTAGCAATAGATTATAGATCAAATTGGTTTTGGATTTCACCACTAGTGTTCCATCAGGCCATTTAAGCTTGTAGTTTTTTTACTATGGGGCCCACATTGAAAGGGAAGGTTGGTATGGGACTAGGCTTCCTTAATAATGAAGTAGGTATTGAACTATGAGGGAGGAAGAGAATAGTTAGAATTAAGGTCATCTCATTTAATCAAGTTATCATCTTAGATCAAGTGGATGAATCTTCAGATACCATTCTTGCACCACTTCCTAGCTAAGAAACCTCACAATTCGGCCAAAGGTTTCCCATTCCTTTCTAGATTCTAGCATACAAATTCACTTCACATAGTTTGAAGGTACAATTTTTAATCTTTTTACCACCAATCCATTGCCTCACTCGTTCTCAACCTTTCCAAATGGCTTTAAACACTACAAATCAACATAATTTGATCTTCCATTTGCTTGCTAGAAGATCATGGATATGGATAATTTTTCCAAGGTTTTCTCTAGTAGAGGACCTACAAAGAGACATTTTCTCTAATTAGGATCTTTCAAAGCTAATTACCATGGAGATCTTTGGCAATCCATTTTAGCAGAAGTGAACACCCTTGCCACCTTAAATCTTTTAGTCCTAATACTCCAATTTATTTTCTAATACACTATTCCCATTTCATTGCATTTCTCTTCTTCTTACGTCTACCATCTAACAAAATAAAATCCCTAATTACACTTTGAATATAATTGATGTGGGCCAAATTAAAAGTCCATGCTGAGGAATAGTAGCTGGAATATGCCACTAGGATTGTCTAACAAACCTGCAGTCTTCTAGTTAGGGACGAGTAGTTTCTTCTCAATTTGCACAACTTATTTTCATTATTATTTTTTATTGATGTCCACATATTATTCAGGTTGGGAGATAATGAGAAAGGTATACCCAGGTAACTAACAATATGATTTAGGTCTCCCCGTAAAAATGCAAATCTACCATACTAGGTCAGAGGTCTTCTTGTCATCCTAGCATTATAGGTTTGCTAATGGAAATCTTACTACCAATCACCCTACATAAAATATCAATTTTGTTAGTAATATTTTGAATATTCATTTCTAAGAGTTCAATGAGCATATCAATATCATCAACAAACTAGATATTGGAGACATCTTCAGCATTAGGAAGCACAATTCCTTTAACTTTGGGAGACAAGTAATTATCTATTAAGATGTAATGAATTAAATCAACTACTAGGACAAACATGGAGGGTACCATAGCACACCTTTCCTTATAGACCTGGAGAGTTGGATGTCATTTGATCTTGTCCTATTGACTTCTACTATAGTAGTGAAATCTTTAATGAGAATAAATACCATACTTATGAATATTTTAGGAAATCTTAGACATTTCAACATCATTTTTATGAACTTCAACTCCACTCTATCATATGTGTTTTCATAATCTATAAGGAACATAGTAGAATTCAGATCTAATTGATTGGTCCAATTCATAGCCTCCTAGTAGGTACTAAGATTCTATAAGATGTAGCACTCTTTAACAAAACCTATTTTTGATTGGCATCCAATTTTTGCAAGAATATCTAATTAGGCTATGGACTACTAGCTTGGCCAATATCTTATAGGAAACATTCAATCATGTTCTTGGTCTCCACTTTTTAATGAGATTTCTATGACTTTCCTTGACTATAAGCTTGTTTATGTCATTATTAACTATGGGACCCAATGAACCAACCTATAGAGCATGTTGATATAGGCATAGAAGATCTTGAAAAATCCACTCAATGTGCATTTTATAGAGTTCAATAGGGATCTCATCTAGGCTAGGGCTTTTCCATTACTCATTGGCATGATTGAATTGGTGATTTCTTCTCTAGATATAGGTTTCTCTAATCTAATTTTGTCATCCTTTTTTATTTTCTTTGGATTAAGACCTCTCATATTTCTTCTTACCTCCTCTATCCCAACCCCATCATCTGTAGTGGAGAAGAGAAGAGTGTAGTAGTTATAAGAGGCATTAGGATGTTCTCTTTGCCTCAAATGGTAGAGTTCCCTTCCACAATAGCCTCAATTATATCTCTTTCTTCCTTATATTTTAGTATCTAGAAGAAGTATTTGGATCCTTTGTCACCATGCTCTAACATGTTTAGTTTGTCTCTTACCTTGGCTCCTTGAATTTTATAGTTTTAGAAACTTTGAAGGGAGTCTCTAGCCTTCACTAAGGTATCAAGTGAGATAGGATCATAGGGAGTGTTTTGGAGCCTTCCTTTTCCCAACACAAGTTCACTATGTAAGACATTTTTAGTTCTTCTAGAGTCCTTAGTTTTCTTCTTGCCCACCATTTAAAAGAGATTTCTCCAACTATCAACCATAATAGTCCATCTACTAACTACATCACCATGTTTGATCATATTCACAATATACCACCTAATGGAATAGTTAGCATAGATAAGTTTACTAATGTCAAGAAGGATGGTGATAAGAGAATAGATCAAAAACCTAGGGTTTGGACCCCAAAATTATTGATTTGAAATATAGAGGCAATGATAGGGTGGTGGTTAGATAGGGTAAAGGGATAAACTTGAATGGAGTCACCATTGTTGTTGATACAAAAGGAAAACATATGTCTACCAACATAGAATCTGTCTAACCTTGAGTATATTGTTTTATCCCCCTTCTAAAAGTTGGTCCATGTGAACCAAATATTCTTATGGTCATTCTTATTTCTAACTAGAGGGTCAAGTAGTTTAAATTTGTTAACAAGTCTACTCCACAAAATCTTTTCTTCATATCTCCATTTCAATTTTCACCCCCAAATCTTATCTTGTTGATTCTCTAGCATGTTAAAATCCTTGGCTATGATTCATGGGATTTCTTTTAATTGACAACACCAATTCCATAGGTTGTTTATATTAACAACCTCATTCAGGATGTAGCATATCCCAATTTCTCTTTCCTTGGAATGATGCTAAAATGTAGAAAAGTCTATTGCATTAAGAAGTACCCCAATTAGGAACATGTTTAGACCACTTGGGATTGACTAGGTTTGTAGAGCCACCTCCTCCTTTTGAATGGTTAGTGAAGTAGGGGTTAGAATATTTCTAAATACACTTTAAGGGAACATCTAACTAGAAGCAACAAGCTTTAATTTCTTAGAGCGAAAGGAAATCTACATTAGTAGGTTCTCTAAGGAGTCTCTTGCTAATATACTTCTTGTCAAGGCACTCTAATACTCTAACATTCAACATTACAAATTTAGCATCCATTAAAAAATGTTTTGGGGATAGTCCCAACTATGGGTTCAACTTTCTTGAAGAAGCTGGAAAACTTACATATATGATTTTTTCTTGGCTCGAATGCAATAGTGGAATTAGATGGTCTACCTCCTTTTTTTGATACTTAAGGATCTACACCTTTTTTAGAATATACTTCTTTGAACATAGCTTCACCACCTCCAGTTGATAATTTTATTAGTTTCCTAATTTTCTTCTTTTCTCTAAAGATGATAGGAGTATCTGTGTTAACATTAACCGCTAGGCTTTAACCTCCAAGTCTAATGAAGTCTACCCCATCACTAATCCTGTTTTCCTCAATACCAAGTCTAAGGATGGTTGAAGCTATTCTCCTAGATGATTGAATAACATCATCTTCCATTTAGGCTAGAATAACCATTACCTCAAAATTATTTATCTTATTTTCATCACCATGTGTGACTCCAATATCATTAGGCTCATTAGTTTTTTCTTGACCTTCACTACTAAGGGGTAGAGGACTCTTATCCACATTCATATTGTTATTAGCTATTGTTTCCTTCTTCTTATGAGAAGCACTAGGGTTACTAGTTAGGATTTCTTCTACTTCATCAAGAGGGGGAAGAATGTGGCAAACAACTTCTATGTTTCTAAATTTGTTCCATGATCTCTTTGTTATCTTTTCTAGCACAATTTTTTGAGCATTCAATTTTTTATGCTTGGGACCTATATTGGTAAGTCGTAATGCAACTAGGTTTGGTAATGGAACTTCAATACTGAATTGATTGTCCATGATATGGGGGGGTGGGGAGGGGCTGTTAACATGGATTTGAATGCCTCACAAAGAAATTCAAGCTCACTAGAAAGCTTAGAAGAGAGGGGGATGAGTGTAGCATTTATTTGACTCCTTGAATTTTGATGTGTTTAAGAATTTTTGGAGAACTTAAGGCCTTGGTTACGATTCTTTAGTATAGTGAAGTTTTTCCACAGTTGCCCTTCTTTCTTGTAGAGGAAGCAAACATTAAGATCACCTAGTAAGGTAATAAGGGAGGAGTATTTACAATCTTGAATATCAAAGAACACTTCATTAGGAACACTTCTCTTGGATCGATGGAGACCAAAATTTTGGCATTTGAATGAAGAATTAATTTTTGATATCTAATGACCTTGCCAAGGGGTTCGAGTGCTTGAGGAATCAAGTTCCAAAGAAAGGGTGAAAATTTCCCTACATATATCCATCTTAGGGTGTAGAGAGAAACCACCTTGTCTGTTATGGCTTCTTGTGATCAAGTGATAACCCTAAAGATTGAATACCCTATTCTCTAAAATTATTTTTCAACAACTTTCTTCTGAGTATTTGGGTTATCATAGAAAACCAAGAAAAAACCCTTTTTGAACCATATGAAGGAAGGAGAAATGAAAACCTAGTTATTTAATCTAGTTATTATGAAGTTAATCATTCAGGAAGGCTCTAGATGGAAGCTTGTTAGGGTATTGAGAGGCTATAAAGATGGTATTATTGTAGAGTTCAAAAATCTCCTCTTTAATAGGGATTTGCATCTACCAATTAGGAAGCATGATACAAGAGGAGGACAATTAGCTCTTACTTGCATCTTGTGGTTGGTTTCCTCTATTGACCTCTCCTTTCCTTTTCTCAAACTTGGCTGCATCTAGAATAGTCAAGTCATTCTTCAGTGCTTGAACAAAAGACCTTCTAGGACTAGAGCTTGCAATTGTTTTCACCTGAGATGAGAAAGAAGGTTTTTTGAGTGTCAAAGGTGGTCGAATGAATCCTAAGGATTTAGCATGCATTGTATATAATTGTCTACCACCTTTGTATTAAATGCTTGTTGGGCTCGTACGCTTGGTGGGTGGTGTGCCCTGAAGTTGCAGAGCCCTCAAAACAATCTCCCTTCTAAAATTTAAACGATGTTAATTTGAGAATCTGTATATATACTCTTACAATATTTTATATGATATGGATGATTAATTAAATAAGAATATATGAAGATGGTTTTCATAAATGATAGATATTCCATATCACATTTTTGCCTTAGATGTGTGACATGACATTGGCACTCCAACTAGTTATCATATTATTTATTCTATTGATGTAATTACATTGGTGATAAAAGAATATGTGATGTAAGGGCTCATTTGGTTGCAGGAATATGAGTTGAATAGGCATATGTAAATTCTTAAAATTTTGAAATCTCCATTTGGGTGCACCAAATCAGAATTGCGAATAGGAATATATATTCCAATTTTGGCCCAAAAATGAACGTTGCTAATTCCACCTAAATAGGTGGAATTGGAATATGTATTTCTATTCCAGTTTCATTTATTTTAGAAAACATAAATTTTTGGGTTCATCAATTCCTAATCAAATTCTGACTGAACCAAATAGAAATAGGAATATGTATCTCCATTTTCTATTCCAGAATAGCAATTCCTATTACTATATTTGTATTTCAAGAAGGAAAACAAAGTTAACAAATTTAAATGATGTAATTAAGATTTGCATTGTCTAAGGTTATATCCAACCGAATCAATCACTTAGAGACTTGTACTAGTCCTGATTATATTACCAATTCAAAAGAGAACGCACCTTGGGCTTCAAAGCTATGAACGTGGTTCTCCTCGTAATAAGAATTATCTTTGGATGATGAAACGAGGTAATTAAGGCTCTTTGTCGTTGATCTCGCTTATCAATGAGACCCATTCTTGCCTGAATTACGCAAACGATGTAGTAAACACTAGTGTTGCTTTCAAATGACTTTAGCCTGACATGTTCATGAACTCAAACATGCGTAGTCAACTCAAAGATTTCCATATCTTTGTTATAATCTATAAAAGCTTAACCTTAAACTTTAGATAATTTCCATAACGAGAACACCATCAATAAATGTATTACATTCGGTGAATGTCAAGAAGCAGTAATCATGAGTAAATCACTCACTAATTTGTACCAAAATTGGTTTGACTTACAAGCGTGGAGTACTTTGCTTTAAATTCACTTTAGCTAAATTAAACAATGTTTGTATATTTACCCACCAAGGCTCTTGAAATCAGGGTTAACAAGTCAACACATTAGTCTTAAGATTGGACGTTGATAATTCTATTACTAGAAATTAGGGTTAAAGTATCAATAAACATGATTCAAGCAGAAAAGGATTCTTTTCAAGGCTTGACTTTTACTAGAACCTATGTTATCACTTTTATTCGAGGAGATCACAAAGCCACACGTATCTAATGGAATGAACATGAGCCGTCCCTATGAGTTAACACGAAGAAACAAAATGAGTCTTTTCATAATCTCTAGGAGAATAAAGACAATGAATACACGTAGATGGTTCATGGAAAAGACTTGACTGCAAATGGGTAATTAGATCAAAGCATATACTTTATTTCATAGTCTTATCTGCTCCATCTTTTCTTATTGGGTTATTATGACTTTATGACTTTTTGATCTTATGATCACCTTTATTCATTCGAACCCATCCAATTTAATTAGCCTTAAAACATTATTTCGAATCCGTCTAATTCTACATTGACTTTTGGATGATAGAAGAGTAAAACACAAGGACAAGGAATTATATGTAATAACAATTTTACTGTCTGCTGATATAGGCGTCAAGGAAACATGATTACACAACTCGCCATTCCCTTTTCCATTCATAGTTTTGCATGATAAGATTGTAACCATAGTTTTCTATTTTCTCACCTATTAGAATGTTCCACTTAACAGATTTGTCTGCGACATTCTCCTCAACACAAGCAATTTCTTTAGTACGGTCGGTAGTTATTTGTGAGTGGGAGTACTCATCATGCAAGGTAGACATTATCCTAATCAAACCCTAATTGTTATGACCGTTAGTTTTCGCTTTCCCATATGTCTGCATTCAGACAGACGCCTTGGCTTGCGGGTCATGGATTTCTTGTTGGAGGATTCATTACTCCTTTTACTAGCTTTTTCGACATTTCATATTGGAGGCTCCATTAATCTTGGTCGGTTCCTTCAAGAAATGGAATTATTACAGTCGACAGTCAAATTGTTCATAAAGAGGCCCCAATGGACGTAAGAAATAGGGTAGAATAATCTAAGAATTTTCAGCTGTTTTTATATTGTTGAAGTCAAAAAGTATTTTAGTAAGAATTCGAGGACATGTCATGTTAGTGCCACTAGTTGCCTAACAAAATTTATTAGATGGTTTTTCTAATAGAAAAGGGTTTTATATTTTCATTGCTTAGTAATCTATGCAGTCTTAAAAATGAAAAGAAGGTTCTCGTAAAGTTGGGTAGTTCCTTTTTTGAAAAGCAAACTAAACTCTTATGATGTTGTGTTATGAGTTATGTTAGGGCTTATTTTATTTCAGATGGTAGAAAGAAGCAGGTATATAGCCATAATTTCATTATCGAAATCATTTTTTCTATGGAGATAGAATCTAATTTCCATACTGTATTTTGAATTGCTTAAATAGCAGTGTGGCTAGTCATAGGAAGAAAGCCTATTGCATGTCTTTCACAAAGGTCTTATTCTTCTCTTTGCTGAGTATTACAAAGTTTTTTCCACTATTGTGAGTCAAAAAAATTAAATTGAAAGTGGGTTGGGGAATAAAAGTAAGTGCTTTGAGTCTGGTAACAAGAAAACATATGTTGAGAGTGTGGACTCTGGGATGCATATGATAGATGTGGATAGAGCCACTTTGATGGACACCCAAGAGGATAGGGTTTGTGAGGAGTTTTGGGGTGAAGAAGGGGATGAGATGGAAATAGTGGAAGGTAGTAAGGATACCCCTCCTATTAAAATAATAAAAATTTCGTCTACTCCTGATTTTGTTTTGAAAGAACAACAATTGGCAAGAAAGGATAATCTGGCTTGGGATGATGAGCAAGACAATACTATAGGACATATCCCTTGTTATTAGTATTGTGGGCTACTTAGTGCCAGAGTCTGAAGAGGCTCCCACTGTGAAAAATGAGGAGATGAAAGAATTTGATTCCAAATTTTGCTAATGAAAAGAAGAGGAGGTCTATATTTCTTTTGATAGTTGGGTGCAGAGTAAAATTATTGCCATTAGAAAGGTAGTGAAGAAGTTGGGAAAATATCTATAAAATGAAATTGAGGCTAGTAAGAGGTTAGACAAGGTTATTCTAGGTCACTTACATGAGATAAAGAAAGTCATTTTAGACAGTGATAGGAAAATCCACAAGTTGGTTCAGAAGCTAATTACTGGTAAAAGTAAAATGCATACTAAAGGCATTGAGCTAAGGATGGATTTAACTTATGAGGACAAAGAGAAACAAGAGGATGCTTTTGGTGTGCCTGGTAAAAGATTGAGGATAATTTTAACAAGAACAAGTCTATTGTTGTGCCAAAGAATCGTAAAGAGGCTCAAGGGGTAATAGAGATCGATGTAGCTAAACTTCTAAAGGAGTTGGCTTGGTTCTGGTTCTCTATAACTGTTTTTCTTTTCTAGTTTTTGTTTGGTTTATCCTATTTATTTTTGGTTTTGTGTCTTTAGGATGCTTGATATTATAATATTTTATCCTTTTCCCAACATAGTGTTATTTTGTAATATGCTACTTTTGGGTTCCAGATCCCCATAAAATCTTTTTTTACCTTAATCCAAAAATAATCTATAGAATCTTTTTGTATTTAATAATATAATACATTTATAAGATTAAGCACATAAATAATATTTTATGGTCTATTATTAGAAAAGGTAAAAAAGTAAATTTAGATGAATTAGTGTAGGCACATAATATAGACTGAATGTTGATTTCAAATGCATCGTTCAAAATTTGTAATAATTTTTTTTAAAGGATCTAGATATAATTATATTAAAATGAGTATAGCTGTTTAAAGTCAAGAATGCATTTAAATGCATCATATTTTCTTATACATTCTATTTTGTAAAACATATTAAGCCCTCATCAACAGATTTAGAAATCATTCTAATTTTCTAGACCTATTAAGTTGATTCCATTATATTCAAGTGTTCAAAGTTATTAATTCATTGAAATACATTGGATTCTGTTGTACATTTTATATTATAATATTTTCTAGAGAGCCCTCATGAATTAATGAAATTGACTCTTCATTTTCTAGGTGTTTGAATTGAGTCCAATTAATAATTAGTTTATGTATCAAAGTATGTCATGATTCAAGAAAGCAAAGATATATCAATCATCACGTAATTTTATTTTTATATTGAGAGTATATGACTAATTTCCACTTTTTAGAAACCAAGATTCATCAACACATTGGCAAAATACATGTTTTTTCTCCCCAAATCCTAAAAGTATAATATTAGAGCACCACATAGATCTTTAAAGTTATAGCACATATCTACATCAAATGAACTTAAACAAGTTCAAGAACCTTGTTGTTCTATTTGTCAAAGAGGAATTTTATAGTATTTGGAATTGAAATTATATTCGCAATATAAGAATTATGATTCACCTTTTCACCCAAATAAAAGGAATTAAGAAGGTAATTATGCTATCTTTTAATAATTCATTTAAAATGTAGTAATATAATATTTATATCATGAAAATGCTAACCAATTATCTTCTATAATTAATAATGTGCAATGTTAATATAATATAACATTTTTTAATTAATCTAAATCATAAATTAATTAATGACTAGAAAACATGGCTATCTATAGGAAGATGATCAGATATGCAAAAGTCCTTGCATTTCATAGGGAAGAAGCAATCCTACAATTAATAGTAGTGAAAACTTTTAGAAACCTCTCTTGAAAAAAATAATGTAAAATGTTGAAGAATCCAACACTATATGGTTGGGATATTATTCATCTAGAGTGTTTTTCTTTTGTCACATGTAGGGAAAAAAATTATCTATTGGAAAAATTTTCCTTACCCTATCAAAATACAATTAAAATGTAGAGAATAAAAAAAAATTGTCTTTTCTGGCACATAAAGAAATGCTGACAATTTTTTGGGTCAGCCAAAAATAATTTTTTTAATGTTAGAGCTGAATTTATTTTCTCATTGGGAAATAAATAATAATGGTCTAGGCTAATCTTAGGTGGTTGCAAAAAAATTTATTTAATTTACTTGTGATCATGTCCTATGTGGTTTCCGAAGTGTTTGGAATCACTTTGTTTTGGTGAAAGGTATTATTTTCAACTATTTATTAATTGGAGATCAATGACTGAAGATGTATGTAAGCGCTAGTAACTTGAAAAATAACTAGAGCTCACATAATTTTTCAAAAATGGAGATGTGGAAATTTTTGAATAGCAATCTGCAAGTGGACTATAATGAACATCTTATCAAGGTTAAAATCTTAAATGAAGGAGTGATAGTATAATTAATATTTTTCGAGTAGACACTCTAACACTAATAAGAGTATATATCCCACACTTGAGCATTAATTAGAAAATGAAAAGTAAATATATGAAAGATAACAAAATATTGAATGCAACTACTAATTAAAGATTTCATTGAATTGTTATTTCACCATTAAAGTATAAATTTTTTAATTTTTTGAATTGTTATTTCACCATTAAAGTATAAATTTTTTAATTTTTCTCATTTTGGTAGTGGAGGTTATCATTTGAGTTTGTTTTGGTAGTTTACATAAGTTTTTAGGTTTTAATTTTTGTTTAGTTCAAAGGTTGGAATCATGGATACAACAATTAGGTTGAGATCAAACACACTAGACTTGTTGAAGCCCACTTTGGTCAGGATACTAGATGATGTGCTAACTCTAGGTTGCAAGGAAGAGTGCATTGTCCCTTTCTTCTTCTTTGTTGTGTTCATGGTCCTTTGCCATGAATTCCTAAGGAATGAGAAGAGATATCATGTGTTCATGAACATTTTGACTTGTTTCCTCATGTCTCTTCTCCAACTAAGATGGCAAATAATATAAATTATGATGCTTAAACTACATAAATTTTTTAAGGAAACTTATTTGGAGGACAACATCAAACCAATGTATTAGATGAAAAAAGCATGGGGATCTCTTTTGTAAAAAAAAAAAAAATGTTTGAGAAATGTTGCAATGTGCAAAGGAAACTCTTGTTATTGGTCCTATAAGAATCATAATTAACACACAAAAAGAAGTGTACACAACTTGGGAGGGATGTGTTTCGAAAGTGGTTCATGGACTAGATTCGATCAATGAGATAGACTATGGATGGTTGGATAAATTTAGTGATATATTCATCTCTAGAAGATTCTTCGTGGAGTGCCTAGAAGGCCTTTATGTTTTAAGGCTTCTTCATTAGAGTCCTCCAAATTTCAATGGTGTTCCATGTCCTATGCTTCCTAGTAACTCTTCCATGTTCCTTCACCCTATTCAACTAACTTGTGTCATAGAGGAAAAAAAATGTTCTTAGAAATAATTTTTTGTTGAAAAATATTATTTAAATTAGGCCTTTCTCTTAGCTCTGAATACTAAATATCATCTATTTTGAAATTTTTGTCTATGTCGACAATGTCGACTATAATTAATGAAAATGCTATAATTTTGGCTTTCTAATTAGTTGCATCTATTATTGTGTGAACTATTAGTGTTTTTCATTATTATCTATAAAATTTGTCAACTATTATTGTTAGTTTTCAAATTCTCTGTTAAATTTTTAGTGTTAAATTATTTTGATTCATCCAATGAAGGCTTCAAGTAAGGGTTTCCTTAGTATTGTTAGTTTAATATAAAATTAAAACATAAAAAGAAAAACATAATAGCTTTCATTTAGGATTTGATTCAAAGTTTAAAGTAGTTTTTGAAAGTAGTAAGTAGTTTTCCCTTTTTATAAAAAAATTATAAAGTGAAAAGAGATGAGTTAGGAATAGATTTGACTAGATTGTTTGAGGATTAAGTCTCACCATCCTTCCCTAGTAGAGAACCTAACTACCACTAAGAGGGTACTATAGAAGTTGATGAATGTCAAATTCATAGCTTGCCAAGACCACCTACATGCAAATAACCTATCAAAGGGAAACCAAAGAAGGAAGAGGTGGAGCTTGGAAAAAATAAACGGACTGAGAGAGAAGATATTGCAAACAAAGAGAAATGTATTGCTATACAATATGCCTTGAAATTGAGTTGAGCAATACAATGAGAGAGCCCAAATATAAAGGTCTCAAGGAGCATTCTAGAACAAGCTAGAAGGTGATGAGAGATAAGTATGAAAAATAACCATACGTCCACAAAAGGTGGGATATCCTCAATCAAGGTGAGAGGATAAGTATGACTTTAAATAGGAAAATAGCTCTCATGTTGTCAAAAACTCCTAGACTACAACTAATAAATAATTGCATTAACCTAAGTAAACATGTAAATAATTATTACTTACTCTAACACCCCCCCCTTAAGTGCAACTTAGGCAAATGCAACTAAGATGAAATGCAAAATGAATCTTGGGAACAAGGCCATGATAGATACCCATGTACAATGCAAATAAATATAACCACTAAAAATAGGGAAAGAGAGAAAACCTAATGGGAAAATCCCTCCCCTAAAAAGAGGTAAGAAAACCTAGTGAAGGTTTGAAGAAGCCTCCAACTAGAGGAATGTCCCAGAAAATAGGAACAAGGAGAAGAGCATGAAGAGCATTACTCAATCATGAAGAAGTTGCAAACTCTATCATCAAGAAGAAACTATTGATATGAAGAACCTCTATGTAAAATAGAAGGCACAAACCAAGCATGTTTATATCGTAGATGATCCATCTCACCGAAGTGCATATGTAGCTAGCCACTACAATCACCTAGTATATAGGATCAATGACTAAATACATAGCTCACACTATTGAACCATCAAACCAAGGAAGCATTAGAACAATAGAGTGACCCCCTCCTTAATGCAGATAGGGTGAGATGACAAGCAATTGATAAAGTGGGCCAAAAATCCTTTGCAGAAAGAACCAAGAACAATGAGAGAGAGGATGAGGTACAAACACCTATAAAGGCACATTTCACCAACACATTCATAGGGCTAATGTCATGGAAGGGACACTTACTTGACAAAAGAAGAGGGCACAAAAATGGCCCAACAACTAACCCTTCCATGGTGCTTTATAAAATAGTGCAAGTACAACTATCTCAAAACAATGGTCATGAACTCAAAATCCAAGAGTGACACTTTATCTTAGTGTGTTTGCATAAAGATACTTACAAATGATATCAACAGTTATCAAAAAGGGAAAAAATCTAATACAAAAGATAGTACAACCCAAAATGAAAGATCTCATCCCTTGAAAATGATCCTTAGACCTGGAACACCCAACATATCCACCATAGAGCCAAAATGCAAAAAATATGATAGTAAGAGCATGGGGTAGAATCTGAAAGAAATGATAGCATTTCTAAAAAGATGACAAAACTAGATTTCCAAAAATATAATGTTTTCAAAAAATGAAGATGGGATGCAAAAGATATGCTTACTAGAGTGAAAATTAGAACTTCAGACTTTGACTACAAAAAACAAGCTAGTAAACTACATCAAAACCAAAAAATACCTACACCAATGTCTTTTTCTTAGAACTAGTTTTCTAGTGCTTCTTTTGGATCAAAAAATACCTCCGTATGCTCAAGTTATGGCCAAAAAACTACAAGTAGGTCAAAAAGGACATTGGAGAGCCTGCAAGTGTGATGATGCAATAATGATGTCATGCTAATGCCAAAAAACCACTAGGTTAAAATTGATGGCCTCAGGGCCTTCACAACAAAAAAAGAGCCACGTGGTAGGAAACTGATGTGTTCGGGTGACATGGTAGGGACCACGTGGTAGTGCCAACATGACTCCCATGCTACGTATCACCTGGAGATTGGTCCAACTGTGTTGGAACTCCAACTATGTAGAGAGGTGGTGTACAGGTGGCAAAGATAGGTAGAGGTGCTACAGAAGTGGTGGGAATTGGGGGCGCTATTGGAATGGGGGCAGGTTGGCTAGGCGATGGTGGCCACGGAGTGGCGACCGCACTATGGCTACATTATCAACTGCGGTGGTACTTGGGCAGTGTGTGGGTGGTGCCATGGTGGCTAGTAGGTGGTGCTATGGTGGCATGCTCTACAATTTCTTTTGAAAAATTGTGTCCATACAGTCTGTACAGCTTCCTGAACAAAAAAAATTGTGTTCCAAATCAACTATGTCCAAAATTGAAAATTTTTATATGGATCCTGACTGTAATGAGCCTTCTAAACTTAATGGTAATGTTTGTTGAGGCCAAAGTGCTCTAAAAAATGTTCTTCCCCTTATTGAAGAAAAAAATCACAAACAAACTAGGGTTTGTGTCTCCAAATTATGGCTTCAAAAATCCTTTAGCCTAGGAGTAGCAAGGAGGCTCTAATACCATGTAGAAGATGATGAAAGCCAACTTTATAGCTCCCCAAGATCACCTGCATGCAAATAACCTGTCGAAGGGAAACTAATGAAGGAAGAGGTGGAGCTTGGAAAAGCTAAATAGACTTAGAGAGAAGATATTGCAAATAAAGAAAAATGTATTGCTATATAATATACCTTGAAAATGAGTTGAGAAATACAATGAGAGAGCCCGAATATAAATGCCTCAAGGAGCCTTCTAGAACAAGCTAGAAGGTGCTAGGAGATAAGTATGACAACTAGGCATACATCCAAAAAATGTGGGATATCCTCAATCAAGGTGAGAGGATAAGTATGACTTTAAATAGTAACAAACTCTTGTGTTGTCAACAACTCTTAGACTACAACTAATAAATAAATGGATTAACCTAAGTAAACTTAAGTAAAAGTGTAAATAATAATAATTTACTATAACAAGTATCTCATGAGAATATGATGGACTTTAATTTGAGATTCCAAACTACCTAGAGTAAAATCCTAGTAGTAGGAATAATCTCAAATTAACATGCATTCCTCTACTTTAATAGCCCTTAATAGTGACATTTTAGTGATGATTCATTCTACTGGGGGGAAAACACTTTACTTGGAGTCTTTGACATTGTTATAATGATTGAAAGTAACCTCATTCAAGCTAGAAAAATTTTCCCATGGCCCATAATGTCTATTTTCTATAATTACAACCTATTCCTAAAGAAATTCCAACATTGGAATCTATCCCACTTGTCCTAGAACTTCTTTCTCAAGCAACTAGCATGTTTGGACCAATATCTAATCACACCCAAGAGTTGAAGGATACATAAAAGAATTTGCAAAATGTTGCTAATGAACTGGTTAGCCTTAAAATATAGTTTTCCTAGTAGCCCTACCAGCCCTCACATATGTACAATTATCCTACTTACTATCAAAAGAAACAATGTCAAGGTATAAATTATAACACAAGAACCAACAAGCCATACATAATTGAAATATGCCTAATAAATATAATGACCTAATACCAATACATATTAACTTGGTACAAGATTATGAATGGTCCCACCCAAGAAATCAACCACATAACTAGAGTTCTTGTCTGAATGGGATGATTGGTCAAGATCCAATGGTATAGAACAATGTTGTGGCTTAGAATCTTGCAACCCCAGATACCCAAGACAATAAGAGAAATCCATTTTCTCAGTTGAATAGAATGCATCTAATATGGCTTTTATGAATTTGGAAGAAGAGGATTTTTGTGAGGTGAAATCCACACCTATGAACAATGAAAACTACACCCTTGTTTGAGCCAGCACCAAATCAAATAAGATGGTGATTGAAGAAGAAATAGTAGCCCCTATAAACTAGAAAGCCCCAACAATAGTTCCAAGGCATAAGAATTTTTAGATTTTACCAATGGAACAACCTTTACATGCTAAGGAGCCTATGAAAACAACAACAATGCTTATTCTTTCTCACAGTGATGTTGCTACTAGAAGAGGGCTATCATGAGTGAGCATGATGTGAGCTTGATTTTATTTAACATTATAGAACAAATAAAGAAAACTCATGTAAGTATTGCTAAGTTGGATTCCTTCATCATACCCAACAAAAAGGATTTTATTATTGATTTTTTATCTAAAATATTAATATGTAGTGAGTCTACTCAAAAATGTTGATATAAATAATTATTTACTTCTAACACTTTACCTAAATTTACTTAGATTAAAGCCTTGTCATATTAGTTATCTTGTAGATAGCTAAGAGTTGTCATGTAGAAAACATTGTAGTTTGCAATCTAATTGGCAACATGTTGTTTATTGCATCTTTCTTTGAGGTACACCTTTGTATTCTTATCCTCTTATTGTTTTACATACATTCATGCACAATGGAGGATAATCCACTCTTGGTGGACATGTGCTTAGTTATTTCTTATCTCTTTGCATGAATCCTAGTCATATTGATTCCCTTTATATACAAGGTACTTCTATGATGTATTCATCCAATTATATGATTAATCCATTCTCATTTGATCATATCTTGTTTCTCTTGTGCTATCTCTTGAGATTCTATATCTTGTCATTCAATTCTTTCCTTAGTCAAATCCTCACATGTTACAAAATCTTGAGGTAGATTCTTACATGGTATCAGAGCCAAAGGAGCATTCATTACGTAGCCATTAGAGAATTGTTTTTGTTGCAAGTCAAGATTGGAGCTTGTTGATGCAAATAATATGTTGTCATCACATTGAGAAGGTCCCAAAACCCCTAAATTGGCTCTTGTTTCATCCAAATAGGACATCTAAGGTGAAATCTAGAGTCATTTGATTTTTGAAGTGTGAGGATGATGATTCAGAAAATAATAATTATAGAGGTTCTTTTCAAACAATTATATCTCCCTCATATAGATTCCTTTTTTTGACTAATTTTTTTTGTTTTCGAGTAGAATTTTGTGATCTATGTATTTGTATAGGTTGTTTGTGATGTTTGTTTTTGAATTGTTTTAGAAATTGTAAATCTTATTTTTTACAACTTTGGAGGCTTTGTTTGGGCTCATACAAATATTATTTTGGGTGCTATTTATTTTGAAAGTGCATGATTTATTGCATACTTTCCAAATTTGGTATTAGTTTGGACTACAATTGAGTGGACATAAAAAATTTCAGATTTGGTCACTTTTTGGCCTACTTGGCACTTGTAATTGATTAGATATTTTAGAGATCTTGTGTTCTAACAATATTGAGTCTATTAATTCTTCTAATTTTTGTTGTAATAATCATATTAAGAAGTCTACTTTTACAAAAACCATTAAGTGGCAATTGTAGTCGCACTACATATATATTGAAAATAGATTGATATAAGTATGATAAATGTGTTTCAATCATTATTTTGTCACTGATGTCAAATGTGCTAGTTTCTAGTTAGACAATTTTTTGTATGATTTAAGTACTATCATTTATTTGACTGATGAAGAGGATTTGATCAAATGAGGTAACAATAGCACCTAAAGGAAAGCTTGAGTTATGATATGAAATGGTGTACAAGAATTAGCTAATATAGTGATATTATAGTGCATTGATAATCTACTTAAGGTTGCAAAGGTTAGTTACACTAATTAAGTTTAGAAGAAAGAGTTTAACAAAGTTTTTATAGCAAGCTTAACATTCTGCATAGTAGATGCCAAAAAAAGCTAGTGCAAGCTAAGCAAACAATTAGTTGGAGCCGAGCAAAGTCAATTTCAGTGTAAGCTAAGTGAAATAGTGTAAATTGAGTAAACTTTAGTTGATGCCAAGCACCAATAAACTTTAGTTTATGCTAAGTGATTTAATAGAGGATGGCATGGAACATGGTATGTGTTGAGCATTAGAAGCCAGTTAATGATAAGTGTTAGCATTATGAGAAAGATCAAGAATTTGATAAATCTGATCTGACAAGTTTGTTTTCTTCAATTGTATGAACCATGTGGAAGATAAAGTTGATGAGTTGGTCACATAGAATCCATGGTGAACCATTTTCAAGAAAATTCGAAGAGGATTGAAGGAGAAGTTTCTAGAAGGAAATAAAATGAAATGAGGGGTAGATTCATTCAATCCTATTTATTCCAACCTAAACCTAAAATGGATGATGGAAGATGAATGAAAAAAAATCTTAATTCTCTATTTATAGAGATGGTTGGTCATAAGAAAGGGTTTTCATGTGCAAGAACCTAAGGAAGACAAGTGTTGGCTCCTAATTTAAAAGTTTTAAAACTAATCAAGAATCTAGACCAATGCATCTAAGGCTAGCAACTTCCCATGATGGATACACTTCACTGCAATCTTGGGCCAACTATATGGCATAACTCCTTCTTCACTTCAGGCTCTACAAGACCTAGGTGAGTATACCTAGTGATGATTCAAATGCAAACTGCGATATGAAATTATCTTAGTTTCATTATGATTCTCATCTTTTACCCTTAGGCACATACACAGTTTATCAATTTTCTTTAAAATCTCTCAGATCTATATGTGTCCCCTATAAGTAGATTTGATTATAAATCTCCTATTAGTTTAAAAGTATTTCTAGAATTAGTGGCTATCTAAGACTCAGAAAACTATATGCAAATGAGTGGTAACCATAATTTGTAACTTTAAACAAAATGGAATGAAATGGTTTTGATTTTTCTAAAAATGATTTGATATGCAGTAGCAGAATTCACCCTTGCTTACTTCTGACTTATGTGACCAGTGCCTTATCCATTGGATAGAAAATTAATTATTGGTGGGAGATCTAATTCAAATAACTTGTAAATGAATTAATCAATTGTAATCACCCATTTCTATTCTTATGAAGTATCCTTTCTATAAACTCATAAACCCTATTGATTCATTGAAGCATTTCTATAATTCCTTGAATTAAAAGAATTTGTGATATCATCATACAAACCATCCAGATTACATTTAGCCAAGTTAAGCCTTATTTAAAATGACCTCAAAGTAGACAAACCCATAAAAAGGAGACAAAAATTGATGACACAAATATAGTGTAAATACCCCTTTGTATTATCCTTTCAGATGGTTAATACAATGATCAATATAAATCAATTGAAAGCCCATAAAAGATTCCTATTTCTATCATTTTAGTGTGTCATCAAAGAGTACAAGTGGAAGCAAACTCAAAACAGCTACATACTATTGGGTTGACTGTCTGTACTTTTCTTGAGAGACACAAAAATTATACAAGTTTTGGACAGAAAGTGAAGCCTTCTAACTATGGTTTGATTGTGTAGATTGCCACCGCTAGTCTCTCTTCTTAGGAACTTCATAAAGATTTCATAGGTTTGAAGGAAGCAGGTCCACACAAGATTTCCATGAAGCCCATGCCTAGAGCAAGCACTCCACACCAAAAGGAAGAGTTGAAGCCACCAAGAAAAGAGAGAATTTGTAGCATAAAAGGAATAGACCCATGCATGTTAAAAGAAAAGTGTGCAACACCCCCCCACCATGCTTTGGAAAAAGAAAAATAATTATGCATCAAAATAGAGTGAGCTCCACACAGCAAGAAAGTTGAAGGAAGGATTGCAACATTTGAGAATGAGCCACCAAAAAAGACAAAGACCCAGTGCCAAAAGAAGCAAGGGAGGCATCTTGCAGCATAGGCAACAAGAAGATTGTACAAAGTAGACCCCAGGAGATACATGCATATAAGAGAAGAACTCGTAACAGTCAATAGAACATGGGATATGAAAAAGAAATGCAAAGACACAAACACATAAGGAAGGGCATTTTTCATAGCAGGGGTGGCTTACTCTATAAAATCTCGCAGGTATCCATAGCGGAAAAGATAAAAGAAGTCATCCATGTATACAAGTCAAAGAAGCCCATTTACAACATTTAAAAGGAAACCCACGACATTGAAAGGGTAGAGGCCATAGTTTTTTAAAAGTACAGGTAAGAGCCCCATGTGGAACATGAAGAAGTGACACGAAGCAGTGGCAGGGGCGAGTAAAAGACAACATAGTCAAAGTCATTCAGTGTGGGAGTCATTAAAAATTCCATAGCATGTCATTGATGGAGAATTTAAATGGCACGATGAGAAGAAGCCCATGATAGATAGTGCATAGTTACCCACCACACAGGGTAGGACAGTGACACTCTAAGTAATAAGGGTAGGTGAATGAAGTCACCCACAAGCAACCATGGTGGAGGGATTTGCATCCAATACACAGTGGGAGTTTTAATCCAACATAAATAATGTAGGGTATTTTTCATTTGTTTTTACATCTACGTACTCACACAACATAGTGTCTAAAAGAAAAGCATTTTTTGGAAGCACAAGCTAATGTGAGGGGCCCACCTAACCTGATGATGACAGTTGATTCTGACATAATTGAATTTTGAAAGAATGTGTAAGCAGGAGATAGATGATGTCAGCAAAAGTAAGTTTTCAAAAAATCCAAAATCTGGCTAGTCATTATGTCGCTATCGAAAAACCTAGAGTTTTTTGGCTAGTGACATAGCAAGTCACCCAAAAACCATAAAATTGATGAAATCATGTGGCCTGTTCAATCAGAATGATTGCGTAATGACATGGCAATCTCATAGCAAATCACAGAGTGCCATGTGGCATGGAATTCGAGGTATGTTGTGATGTGGTGGGAAAGTCTTAAGGACACACCAGATCATGCCACGTGGTGGATCCAATCCACATCACTATGTCGCTAAGGTGAAGTTGCTCACCTGTTAGCATAGCGACATAGTGAGTGCCTAGGTGGCAGGACTAGTTCAATTTCAGGAGATTATATCGTCAAAATTGAGAGATTATTGTCAAAACTAGGAGATTATTGACTTTTTGATTCTGAGGTCAATTTTTGCATAGAACACCACTAGTTCATGCTATAGGAGGTTTTCTTCTAGATTCCTATCTTGCAACCAAATTTAGGTATCAAAGTTCAAAATTGATTTTTGACATGTTAATGACTTGAATGTGGTTAAAAGGCAGTGAAAATGCAGTTTAGCTCAAATTTGGTCACCCATTCACTTAGTAAAAACTAAAATTTCACTAGAATTTCATAAGGAAAATCAGATATTTTGGATGCAAAAAGGTTTTTCATCATTGAGCAAAGGTATTTCAAGATCAGTTACAAGTAATGATGAAAATAAAAAATTAGATCAAAGGGTTAGAAAGACGAAAGAGGTTTTCAGTTGCAGGAGATTGAATTTTAAGTGGACAGATGTCAGTTGCATAATAGATCTAAGAATTCACTTCTTGCTATATCTTTCTTTCATCCATTCATTGGATGGGTTGGAAATATTGGAAAGTTTCTCTAGAATGAAGGCATTTGGTAGAACAGGCCCTAGAATTGATGAACTCTAAATGGAAGATCTAGGATGTGTTGGTTCTAGACCATGAAGCTTTGCTTTGGCTATGATACCCCATTCCCATCCCATCAGTTTCTCATTCCCTCCATTTTCTCTCTTGTATAATAGCATATGTTATTGTAAAGCCTGGTTTATTAGATATTGTGTGAATCAATTTTATGCATTTTCATGTATTATTTCAAGGAAATGAATACAAAGAACAACAAGGGTTGAGTTTTATTTCAAATCTTGTCTCCATTCTCAATGAGTTGTAATTTTTTATGATCTTTGAAAAAGGAGCTTAGGTCATAGTTGCAGTCCCCTAAGGCTATATGTTGCTTCATTGTTGCTTGTAATTCAAGGAATTATGTAAATTCTTTAAAGATTCAACATGGCTACAAGTTTATTGAGGAGGATATTAGGTAAGAATGAGATTTAAGTTGAACATTGATGTCTATTTATAAGGTGAATGGATAGATCATATATCTAAATATATGAATAAGTATCAGATATCCAAAATGCATGAGGGAGATTCATGAATTGCCTAATGGATGATGCACTGATCTGTTACAAGATCATAAGTTTTTTCTTCGTACCTAGTTTTCATCCACTTTCCCCATCACATGAAATCAAAATCAAATTCAAATCATCTTTAAATTTTATGTTGAAGAGCTAGAACAATTTAACCCTCACTCAGCTTATGAGATTCATAGATTTGAATTCAGCTACTATAGATCTATGTCATTTCATGAGTTATTAGGAGATATAAGGAGTTTTCATGTGTAGTAAATAGATTCATGGATATGTTTTGCACTAGTACGATATCAATTGAATCTAATGGCTACTTGCCTAGGTCTTATGGAGCCTGAAGTGAAGAAGGGTCAAGTCTTATAGTTGGCCCAATGTCTGAAATGACATGTTGAAAATGGGATTTAGCTACCCCTAGATATGTCATATTCTCATTGGGATAATTAAAAATCCACCGTTGTTTTCAAACACCAACAAAATGGCAACTCTGTTGGGGACTTGTGTTGAGATTCATGATAGAAAAAGCTTGAGAATTTAAAGGAATTCAACATAATAGAAGCAATGACATGAAGAAAGTTTTTATACAGTAGTAAGCGATGTGTTTAGTCCATTTCCTTACTATATTTCCATGTTCCCCAGAATGCTTTGTTCTCTTACAGTAGTAGTTCTTGAATTGGTTGTAATTTGTGTTGAGAAATGAGTATACCTTCAATCAGTTCAGCTTTGTGAGTTGTTGTTGTAAAAGTTAGAGTTAAGAATCTAAAAATGAAGTTTACCCTCTTTCCAAGGTGTTAGTGATCTACAAGTTTTTCCCATATTAAAAGTTTGGTTCAGAATATATAAATGATAAAATTGTTTTAAATCTTTCTCACTGAGTGTGAGTGGTGATTCTAAAGTAAATCTCTATACTAGTGCATGATTTGTTTTAAATATCAGAGGCTTTTAGTATTTGTGGGCAAATCTACTTTTGTTGGGAAAGAGGAAATATAATTTTCTTGATTAAGGGTTTATGTGGTTCTTTATATCTATTGACATAATTTATTTCAAAAGGTGAATCACTATTGTGATTTCATTTTTCTCTTCAAGGAGGTGGCAACTCTACAAAATATTCTATCTATGGTGTGAAGGATTTCATATTTACACCCTGTGCTAATCAACAAATTTGAGGTTTCGGACTGCAACACATAAAGGTATTTTCAGTTTTTATATATTTGTCTCTCATAAAAATTGAATGGTAGAAATGGTTGCCTCCATCTACTATTTCAGCACTAAGAAAATATAGGTAGGAGTTTAAATTTTAAGAGATTGATTCAGAATCTATGTCTGAAAATGATGTGCCAACTCTTGAAAGTGTCCGTGCAAATATTGCTAGATTGAAAAGAAAGATTCATGATAAGACTATCTTAATGTTAAGAAGTACAATTGGTGATATGAAGGGTCTTAGTGGATTTCAAATTTATATGAACCTCAAATTAGTAGTTATGAATCTTGACGATTTTTTCAGACTCGAAGAGTCTTCATGGCCAGTGGTACTCTTACAAGTTTTTATGCCAAATTTAGTTGATTGGCCAGCCAAGATAAGATTAGATAAGATTTATGAAATCCAAGATTGTATCATGGAGGTTGAAATTGATTTGAAGGCTAATGAGTTTAATATTAACAAATGCAATGATTTAGTTGAAAGTGATATTGAAAATCAAGAGTCTTAATTTTATGAATTAGAGGATCATAATTAGCAGTCTGATAATATGCATAATGTGGATTCATCTTTTTTATAATGATGAGTATAAGGAAGATGGAAAGTGTAACAATAGTAATAGTTTTTCTTCTAGTGATGAATGTGATTGTGTTAAGATGTTGGTTATTGAGGTGTTATCAAAGGAAGAAGATCTATGTAATGATCAGAATTTTAATTTTTCAAAATATGTTACTAATAAGTCTATTGTTATAGATGTATCAAGCTATCCAAATAATGATCACAGCCAAGGGGAAGAAACTAGTAGTGAAATCTTGTTAAGTGTTGTTGAGATTTCTGATTTGTTGGCTCACAATTTTGAAAGGTATGCTAATCTATCCAAGGATGCTTGGGCTTTTCCACATTTTGGATTTCCAATTGGTGAAGTCATTTCCCCTAAATTTGATGATGAAGAGGATATAGTTTCAAAATATGCTATGTCAGGTTTGGGAGGTGTACGTGATGGTAATTAATACATCAATACACATGATGACTTCTCTGTTGAAAATGAAGATGTAGAGATAAGGTCTTTTGATGGTTCATGGTTTTCTTGTTTTCATGAAGACGAGATAAATTTAGGTAGCTCATGTGATGAGAAAGTAATCGTAATGAATGGGTTTATCCTAGTGATTTATTTGAAGAAGAAATTGATACAGATTAGCACATTGTTACAATGCAATTCCATGATAATTCTTGTAATCTGGGATGTAATCATTTGTTGGAATATGAAGAAAATGCAACATCTATTCAATCTAATTTATGGTGTACTAATGTTGCAAGTCAGGAGAAATCAGATTTTTCATATTCTTCATTTATGGATGCACAAGGTGAGTTACAATTTGATCCATGTAACTCATTGAATGAAGTTGAATATGAGCAATTTGTGTTTCTAGTTGAAAGAATCCATGATTCAGTTAGTAGTGATCAGTTTCAGTTTGATATCAGTTGTTATGATCACGCTAAGTCATTTTTTCATAGTGGACAAGATGAAGAAAGTATGTCTAATTTTTATACGCACTATGAAGATGATGATAGTTTTGTTGTGCCTAATGAGTTGAATGTGAATATTGATATGTTGGGTGAAACAAATGATAATGATATTTTTAGTTTACCTCAGAAGAATGTAAATGAAAATTAGGTATATGACTAAGGTAAGAAGTTTTAAAAACTTTTCGATGGCCTAGGGCCATCGCTTGTACATAGTAGTGCAGTTTCCTTATTTTCAATAAAGTTGTTCAAGAGATTTTTTGAAGTTTTTGGGAATGTATGCTTCTACCAGAGATCTAAATTCTTACCATGCTCACAACGAGCATGCATCCCCAGATAGAGCCACTATTGGGGCTCAAAATTTCATTCTCATCTTGAGCATTTTTTTCAAATGTTGAGTCATTTCAAGCCATCTTATATGCCCATAAATGAGATTGTACTCGACTGTACCTTTGAGGACCCTAAGGTGTTTAATTTTTCTAACACCTTGCATTCAGTGCATCTAAGTATTCTATGAAGTTAAAATGACATTTTGAGCCATTTCATGAAATTCCATTTTGAGCAATTGTCATATCTGCATTTTCACCTGTGTCAAATAGCGATAGGAGGCCATGTTTGCAACTGAATATCTTGCACCCAAAAAATGTTTCATGGATTTTTGCTTTGGGAATATCTAGTATCCATACCTAAGAGCCTATGTTTTAGATTTTGAGTCATTTTGACTCCATTTGACTAGGTTTTGAATACATCAAAGTTGTTCAGTTACTGTTTTCACGTTGATGCACTTTGCACATATTTCTGGGAAGCCCTGTTTGACATGTTATAAATTTGACCCAGTTGACTGAAATGTTAAAATTCCTTTTGCATTACATTGTAGACATCAAAGACTTTTTATGTTTCAAGTTTCAGCTTATGAAAAATCTGTTTGATTAGTTTTCAAACATGATTCCAAATGGAATTTCTATCTTTTACTGGTGTTAGCATTGGCAGATTGTTTGGTACCCCTACTCAAGACGTCATAACTTGAGATCCATGATCGGTAAGATCAAATGGGTTGTACCACTATGTTATCTCCAAAAATATTTTAAGTGTGCTAGTTTTTAAGTCATGACGAATCCATTTGCACAATATTCTAGGTCAATTCCATTTGCAAAAAATGCTTTCTGCCATTGTTTCAATTTGCAAAATTCTGAGTAGCCCACTTTGACTTCTCACCATTTGCATCTTGTTATTCGTCATGAGCCCAAAATATAGATCCATATTCTCCTCATGACAGTAAACCAATGTTCCAGTTTTCATTTTCCCAAGTGCCCATTTGCCCAATTTTTAAAGCCAAATCTGAACCCAAATTATATTTTCTGACATGTTTTCTTGTAGGTAGTTCTAAAAGGTCAACTTTGACAGTGAATATCTTTTAACCTCAAAATTTTCATGAGATGAGATTTGACATGGTACAAGTATGTAGAATAGAGATTTAGTGTGCTAGATTTCAGAGCTCGATTAGGTGTCTGGGTCATTTTTAAGGCCAGTCAACGAACCTCCTAACATAAAATTCATAGTTTGCAAAATAATGGCAAAACCAGTTTTGAATGATTGTTTAGAAGGTCGAATGTGTTTTGAATCAGTACAAGGTGGCTAGTGGATCAGTTTTGCATATCAGTTGTTTGAAAATGAAATTATTTTTACCCAGACCCACTTGGGGTCCAACTATTTTTCATTAAATTTATTATGGCATCTGACTTATTTCAAATATGGATCAGAAGAAGACATGTTGACATGTGTGAAAATGGAGGCATTTATAAAAGATGAGAAAAAATGAATCTTCCTACCTATGTAATAGGATTTTCTAGGCTTTGCCTAAACATATGAACACCTCCATCATGTGCAGGATAAGATGCTCTAAGATATTCATGAATTGGATGAAGCTAAATCAAGAGTAATCTGCATATCTATATTTTGGTGAAATGCTTCCAAGAGTAGGAGCTATCATATTTAGCCTGAACTAATGAAACCATTATTGACCAAATCAAACCAAAAATGGAGTGACAAGGAGAAATAGGAATAAAAGAAAATACCTCTTTTCACTTCATTATTTCCCCCTTCTGTAAATCTCACAAGAAATCCAATTAAGCCAAATCATGTTAAAGAGGGAACAAAGATCATAGTTCAAATAGACAAAGAGGGCCTTCGGCAAAAAGGGCCTAGAGTAACTATGTCTCCTCACCTCGAGAGTAGATTTTTGGCACTTTACCTGAGAGTTAATATGGCTATAGTTTCTCAGAAGATAGGTGGACTTGAACACAAAAGATTAACAAGTATTGCAAAGAAAGTGAAGCCTTTTGACTATGATTTGATTGTGTGGATTGCTGCTGCTAGTCACTCTTCTGAGGAACTTCATAAAGATCTCACAGGTTTGAAAGAAGCAGGTCCATGCAAGATTTCCATGAAGCCCACACTTAGAGCAAGCACTCCACACCGAAAGGAATAGTTGAAGCTACCAAGAAAAGAGAGAATTCACAGCATAAAAGGAATAGACCCATGCATGTTAAAAGGGAACTGTGAAGCCCCTCCTACCCCAACCCCCCCCCCCCCCCCCCATGGTAAGGAAAAATTAAATTAATTATGCATCAAGATAGAGGGAGCTCCACACAGTAGAAAAGTTGAAGGAAGGATTGAAACATTTGAGAATGAGCCACCAAAAAAGACAAAGACCCGGTGCCAAAAGAAGTAGGGGAGGCATCTTGGAGCATAGGAAACAAGAAAATTGCGCAAAGAAGACCCCAGGAGATACACGCATATAAGAGAAGAACTAGTAGTACTAAACAGAACATGGGATGCCAAAAAGAAATGCAAAGACACACACACATAAGGAAGGGCATTTTTTGTAGCGAGGGTGGCTTACTCTATAAAATCCCATAGGTAGCCATAGTGGTAGAGATAAAAGAAGTCATCCATGTATACAAGTCAAAGAAGCCCATTCACATCATTTAAAAGGAAACCCATGGCATTGAAAGGGTAGAGGCCACAATTTTTTAAAAGCCCAGGTAAGAGCCCCATGTGGAGTATGAAGAAGTGACACAAAGCAGTAGTGGGGGGGGAGTAAAAGAAAATGTAGTCAAATCCATTCAATGATGGAGCCGTTCAAAATTCCATAGCATGTCATTGATGAAGAATTTAAATGGCATGAAGAGAAGAAGCCCACGACAGATAGTGCATAGCTACTCACCATGCAAGGCAGGATAGCGACACTCTGAGCAACAGGGGTAGGTGAATGAAGTCGCCCACGAGCAGCCATGGTGGAGGGATTTGTATCCAATACATAGTGGTAATTTTAGTCCCACATATACAATGTAGGGTGTTTTGCATTTTTTCTTATATCCACGTACTCACACAACATAGTGTCTAAAAGACAAGCATTTTTTGGAAGTGCAAGCTAATGTGAGGGGCCCACCTAACCTGATGAGGACAGTTGACTTTGACATAATTGAATTTTCAAAAAATGTGTAAGTAGGAGACAAATGATGTCAACAATAGTAAGCTGCTGGAAAATCCAAAATTTGGCTAGTCGCTATGTCACTAGTTAGAAAATTTAGGGTTTTCTAGGTAGAGACATAGCGAGTTACCGAAAAACCATAAAATTGGCAAATTTGTGTGGCTTATTTAGTCAGAATGATTATGTAATGACATGGCAATCTCACAGTGAATCACAGAGTGACAAGTGGCAGTCACCAGGGGTGTACAGTGTGACTGAGTAGTGATGTGGACCTTCAAACCAATCACAAGGTGCCATGTGGCACAAAATCCAAGGTAAGTTCTGACATGGTGAGAAAGTCTTAAGGACACATCTAATTACACCACATGGCATATCAAATGCATGTCGCTATCTTGGTAAGGTGAAGTTGCTCACCTATTAGCATAGTGACATAGCGAGAGCCTGGGTGGCAGGACCAGCTAGCAATGAGGTGGCAATGATGTGACACCCATTAATACAAACCTGAGCCAATCACATGATGATGCATGGTGGGATGGTCAAACCAAGTTTGACTCGAGTGAAAAAGTGGAGGAAAAATCAAATTTTTAAAAAATTAATTTTTAAATGTTTTTCCTCGAAGATCACATGTAGATCCCTTTTATTAGACAGGGATTTTTCTAAAGTTTTAACTTTAGAATATTTTAAATTTTTGAAAAAATTAAAATCTTATGTTGCAGATAGACCTGAGTCCTCTAGCAAAGGGGTATTTTTCAAATGAAGATTTAATGGGTTTTTGGGAGGCTAAATATGCAATGTTATATATTGTCAGAATTGGGAGAATCTGAATTTTTTGATTCTGAGGTCAATTTTTGCATAGAATCCCACTAGTTCATGCTATAGGAGGTTTTCTTCCAGATTCCTATCTTGCAACTGAATTTAGGTATCAAAGTTCAAAACTAATTTTTGACATGTCAATGACCTGAATGTCAAATTTTGGGTCAAATTTTGTCATCCATTTACTCAGTAAAAACTAAAATTTTACTAGAATTTCATAAGGCAAATCAAATATTTTGGATGCAAAAAGGTTTTTCATCATTAAGTAGAGGTATTTCAAGATCAGTTACAAGTAATGATGAAAACAAAAAATCAGATCAAAGGGGTAGAAAGATGAAAGAGGTTTTCAGCTGGAGGAGATTGAATTTCAAGTACATAAATGTCAGTTACATAATAGATCTAGAAATTCACTTCTTGCTGTATCTTTCTTTCATCCATTCATTGTAAGGGTTGGAAATATTGGAAAGTTTCTCTGGAATGAAGGCATTTGGTAGAATTGGCCCTAGAATTGATGAACTCTAAATGGAAGATCTGGGATGTGCTAGTTCTAGACCATAAAGCTTTGCTTTGGTTTTGATACCCCCTTCCCATCCCATCAATTTCTCATTCCTACCATTTTCTCTCTTGTATGACAACATATGTTATTATACAACCCAGTTTATTAGATATTTTGTGAGTTAATTTTATGCATTTTCATGTATTATTTCAAGGAAATGAATACAAAGAATAGCAAGGGTTGAGTTTCATTTCAAATCTTGTCTCCATTCTTAGTGAGTTGTAATGTTTTATGATCTTTGAACAAAGATCTTAGGTCATAGTTGTAGTCCCTTAAGGTTGTATGTTGCTTCATTGTTGCTTGTAATTCAAGGAATTATGTAAATTCTTTAGAGATTCAATAGGGTTGCAGATTTATTGAGGAGGATATCAGGTAAGAATGAGATTTAAGTTGAACATTGATGTCTATTTACAAGGTGAATGGATAGATCATATATCTGAATATATGAATAAGTATCAGATATCCAAAATGCATAAGGGAGATTCATGAATTTCCGAATGGATGAGGCACTGATCTGTTGTAGGATCATAAGTTTATTCTTCATACCTGGTTTTCATCCACTTTCCCCATCCACATAAAATCAAAATCAAATTCAAATCATCTTTACATTTTATGTTGAAGAACTAGAGTCATTTAACCCTCACTCATCTTATGATATTCATAGATTTTCATTTAGCTACTGCAAATCTATGTCATTTCATGATTTATTAGGAGATATAAGGGGTCTTCATCTATAGTAAATATATTTAGGGATATGTTTTGCACTGGTATGATATCAATTGAATCTAAGGTCTACCCACATAGGTCTTGCAGAGCCTGAAGTGAAAAAGGGTCAAGCCTTATAGTTGGCCCGATGTCTGAAATAACATGGTGAAATTGGGAGTTAGCTACCCCTAGATATGTCATATTCTCATTTAAATAGACAATTAAAAACCCACCAACATTTTCAAACACCAACAATAAGGACTCTAGGGAATTTTCTTCATTCAGTAACCTAAGTAAAGACTAAATTTGAAAGGGAAGCAAGAAGGCTTAAGGGCATGGATTCTTGAAGGGTGAACAAGCTATCAGAGCTAAAGAGTGTGAAGGGCAGGGAGAATAGTGGACTAAAATAGAGATCTATAGTCTATAAATGGAGTTGTAAGTTGTTATTAGATCAAGCCTTACTGTTATTCTTTAATCATTGTATCTGTCTAGGGTAAATCCATTGGATCAAGGTTGACCTAATAGTTATTTTTAAATCCTTTAAATGGGTGACATTCCAAGTGTGTGATCTAAATTCCTCTAATAAGGGTCACTCCTAACAAGGTGATTGAAATTTGTTAATCATGTTACATTAAACAGTGTGCATTGTAACCTTTAACATAGTTGACCTTTCATAGGGCATCACTTTAGAAGAGTGAGGATGAGAAACATGTTAGTAGTGGTTTTTCCCAAATTGGGTTTTCATGTTAGATCGTTATGTCAAATGTGTTATTGAATCTATTATGTTTCATGTTTACATTTTTACAAATTGATTTGACAATAACCTACAAGTTTAAGTGATTGTATAATCTAATGGATGGATGCATGATGAAAATATTTTATGGATATGAGTTCACTAAGTTGTGAAAAGTTTTATTTGTACATATAGAATTTATATATGTGATTCAACCACACCCCCCCACCTTAGTTATTCTAAAGAATTCCAATAATTGGCTTCAGAAACATCTACTTAAGAAGACTAGTTTGAAGGCACTAGAAGTAAAAAGATCAAGATGTTAAAAAGAGAAGTACCCAAGCTTAATAGAAATAACTTTCCTGGATAGAAAAGTCTAATGAAGCTACACCTAGGAGGTCTTGGAGATCATGCACAATCTACCATTATTGTTGAGCATGTTGATCCTCTTGGAGACCCAATTGCTAAAGATCTAAAAAAGAAGAAAGAATGCAACCAAGCAAAGTTGGAGATTTCCTCTACCCTAAGCTATACAAAATTTGATGACATCAAAGGTTGTGATAGTGCAAAGAAAATGTGGGATAGTCTACAAACTATCTATGGAGGTGACAAAAATGTTGTAAGAGCCAAAGCTAAAAGTCTTGGAGGTAAGTTTGATGATATGAGAATGCAAGAATGTGAGAATATTACTCCAAGTAAAGTTTTGAAAACATTGATGCCTATTTAAATGCTATTAGAGTTTCTGTAATACAAAAATTGAGATGTATGGTTGGGAATGATCTAACTCTTGAGATATAAAACTACTTTTGAGATATCTAACATTGATAATTATAGACTTGAAAATATTGAATCTACTTTCAAAGCTAAGGTTTAATTAAAGGAACTTGTTGAGAAGAAGAAGAAGAAGAAGAAAAAGACAGAATATGTGTCTAGTAATAGTGATATAGATGAAGAAGATGTAAATTAACTTGAAGCACTATTAGCAAGGAGATTTCACAAAGGTAAAGGCAAGTTTAAAGGTAAGTTACCTATGATGTGTTTTAATTATAATGAGGTTGGTCATATTGCTACTAGATGTCTACAGAAAAAGAATTGCAGAGGTGGTTACAATACAAAAGTATAAGAGATGAAGACATCAAAGACTACAAAGACAAAGGAAAGAAGTCTTGCTACATTTCTGAAGAGGAAACAAAAGATGGATCTGAAAATCACAATGATGAAGTGGTGTATGTTGCAATGAAAGATGGATCTGACGAAGATGAGGCAACTACACTAGTGTCTTGTGTGAACAAGAACAATAGATGGATGATTGATAGTGGATGTTCACATCACATGATTGGAGATAAAAGTAAGTTCATTACCTTGAATTATTATGCTAGAAATAATTTAAGGTTTGGTAATGACACACCATGTTTGATAAAAGGAAAATGTTATATCAAGTTCGCAAAAAAGATTTTATGTGACAATGCTTACTATGTTGAAGGACTTAACTATAACTTGTTGAGTGTGTCACAATTGAATAATTTGGGATAGAAGGTTGAGTTTGAGAAAAAAATGCTAAGATATATGATACTAATGGAAAATTGATTGGAAAAGGTGATCAAACTAGAGGTAATTCATTCTACCTTGATATAGAGGATGCTAATTGTTTAGTTGTAGAATTTGATGATGTAAGAGGTAATATCATGTTAATTTTGATAACTTGGGTACTATCAATAACATGAAAAGAGTAAAGGTTTGCCTAAGGTTAAGAAGTTTGACCATATAGTTTGTAAACAATATAAATTAGGTAAAATAACAAAGTCAAGATTTAAGAGTAAGACTCATACCTCTAAAAAAAATTAGAGATTGTTCATACTAACTTGTGTGGACCAATTGAATTTAAAAGCTACAAATCAAATGAGTACATTATGCTACATGTTAATGATTATTCTAGAAAGATGACAATTATGTTTGTAAAACACAAATCTGATGCTTTCCAAATGTTTAAGTGGTACTTAACAAGAGTATAGAGGGAAACATATAAAAGTCTGAAATGTTTAAGAGCTAACAAAGGAGGAGAATTTACATCAAATGAGTTTGAGATGTTTCGTAATGAAAGAGGAATTAAAAGACATACATCTACTCCTAGAACCCCTCCACAAAATAGAATTGCTGGAAGAAGGAAAAAATATGTAATGAATTGTGCTAGGACACTCATGATGGAGAAAAATGTTTCTTTGAAATACTAGAGAGGAGCTATGAGTACATTTGTTTATACCTTGAACTATGTACAAGTCAAGAAAGGTACTCATTCAATACCTTTTGAACTATGGTATGGATAATCACCCAATGTAAAATATTTTAAGGCATTTTGAAGCAAGTTTTATATTCTCAATGATTTCAAGAATGGTAAACTAGATGCAAAAAGTGAAGAAGGTATATTTCTTGGTTATTCCACAAGAAGTAAAGCTTATAAGTGTTTCAATACTGACACTAGCAAAATTTTGAAAAGTGTAAATGTGAAATTTGATGAATATACATAAGTATATGAGGCTGAACCTATGAAGGAACCATAAGAATAAAAATCATTTATATACTTTTATGAAGGTATGCCTGCTAAAGAAGATGTTGTAAATCAAGTTGCGAATGAACAACAAATTTCAGTGATTGCCAAGTCACATATTATGAATGTTGAGTTGCATTCAGGTGCTGAGTTATAGAATGAAGTTGATGCGCATTTTGATTCAAAGATTAATGTATAGGAAAGAGATGGTGAACTACTTGATAGAAAGGTACACAATGATTCAGAAGTTGAGAGACCAAATGTAGAAGCTAGAACTAAACCAATATTGTCTAAGTATGTCAAGAGACATCATCCTATTACACAAATCATTAGAGATAAAGATACTAGACCAATGAAAAGGAACAAGTTGAGAAATGACACATGTTTACTAAGCATGCTAGAACCCAAAATAGTGAAAGATTCCTTAGAAGATGTGGACTAGAGTAAATCCATCGAAGAAAAGATTAAACAAATTGAGAAAAATAAGACATGGACTCTAGTTCCTAGACCAAAAGACAAAAATGTGATTGGTACCAAGTGGGTATATAGAAACAAGTTAGATAAAAGTGATGAAGCCACAAGGAACAAGGAAAGATTAGTTTGTAAAGGATATGCCCAAGAAGAAGGGATAGACTATGGAGAGACATTCACTCCTGTTGCAAGACTCGAAGGAGTAAGAACTCTACTTGCTTAATCTGCATAAAAAGGTCTCAAAGTTTATCAAATGGATGTCAAGTCTGCATTTCTAAATGGTATATTGGAGGAAGAGTTTTACATAGAATAGTCAGAACGATTTGTTGATGCTAACAACAAAAACATTGTATGTAGACTACACAATTCTCTATATGGTTTGAAGCAAGCACCAAGAGCATGATATGAGAGACTTCATGATTATCTTGTGAAGATTGGACTTGAGAGGACTAATGATAATAACAATCTATATGTGAAGACAAAGAAAGGCAAAGGTGTTTTGTTATCTAAAATTTGTGTTGATGATATCATATTTGGAGTTCAATATACTTTATGTTTAAGGCTTTTACAAATGAAATCTAGAAAGAATTTCAAATGTCTATGTTTGTGGAGATCAATTTTTGGTGGGTTTGCAAGTACATCAGATGAAATATGGTATATACATCACTCAGTCAAAGTTAGGGTAAACTTTAAGAAACCCCCCTCCAAAAAAAGATATAAAATATTGGTGAATCTCTCATTATTTTGAAAAAAAAATTATTTCTATTGGTGAATTCCACAAATTTTTTATTTTATATATTGTTTATATTGACAATTATTTTGGAATGATAACTTTTGTTTAGAAAATATTGGTGAAACTCAATAATAATAGGAAGCTCATTAATCACCGTGGAATACTACAAATTAAAATTGAATATTTTTTACCTCATGGAATACTATGAGGATCATTACATTATATTTTAAATTAATAATGAAAACTAAATATTGGTGATATATCCCTAGAGTAGCTAATAATTATGATAATTATTGGTGAATTAATCTTAATTTATCCAATAATATATAATATATATGTGAATCAAATCTAATCATGTATAGAATATTGTAGAGAATCTTTGAGTGTTTTTTTTTTGATAAAATAAATTATTGAGTGATTTTAAATATTTTAGAACTAAATTTTATAAAAATGTAGTGATTTGGGTTGCATTAAACCTTAAATTATTAGCTAGATTACTAGCCAAAAAATTCTAAAATTAGCCAATTAACAAATATTAGCCACTAAAAATACCTTGGGCAAGGTATGTTAAGGAAATACTAATTTTTTTGGATTGGAAGATTCCAAGCCAATAAGTACACCTATGGTGACATGACATAAATTTTCAAAGAATGATGATTTTATTAAGGTGAATCAAATATTATATAGGTCTATGATTGGCAAATTACAATATGTACTACATAGTAGACCTGATATTGCATTATTTGTAAGGATAGTTGCAAGATTCTCTACTAATCCCAAGGAGAATCACTTGATGGCAGTTAAAAAAATAATGAGATGTCTAAAAAGAATAGAAGACTATGGTCTATACTACAAGAAAAATGAGAATTGTGAATTGAGAGCCTATACTAATGTTGATTGGGTTGAAAATGTTGATGATAGAAAGAATACTAGTGGAGGAGCATTTTTCTTAGGTAAAAAGCTAGTTACATGGACTAGCAAGAAACAAAACCTCATTTCTCATTCTATTGGTGAAGCTAAATATGTTGCTACTTCAGTAAACTATACAAACATTGTATGGATCAAATAGCTACTCAAAGGTATGAAGGAGGAAATCACTAAACTAGTGATACTTTATTGTGATAATACTTTACTGCTATAAATATATCAAAGAATCCTATGATGCACACAAAGGCTAAGAACATTGCAATCAAGTATCATTACTTGAGAGGATTAGTTCAAGATAAAGAGGTGAAGATGGAATATGTTAACACAAAAGAGAAAAATTTTGATATCTTCACAAAAGCATTACTTAAGGATGTTCATGATTATCTAAGAGGTAAACTAGGGGTGATACCTCTATCAAAGACTATCTAAGAAGTACAAGAAGTGCCTTGCATCAAACAAGTTGATTGACATAACTAGTTGATTGGCATATGTTACACATTGATAAAGTGGATCTTACTTTAGGAGCTGTCTAAAGTAATCAAAGAGTTAGAACTAAAAATTAGTCACAAGCTAGGTGATCAAGGGAGAAATTAAAAATATTCATATCTGCATATGAAGATGACAAATCTTTGGCATTGTTGTTAAAGAGGGAGAAAATGTACTAAGAGTTAAAGAGTAGTGAGAGATGAAAGGTGGGGGAGTAAGTGTGCTAAGGCAGAAAGTGTATTTATTGATTACATCTACCTAGTAAGAGGGAGATAATGTTGAGGGAGATATAAAAAGTGATCAAGAGGGATTCATAAGGATGAGTTGATTTATTGTTTGTAAGTCAGAAAAATATTGTAACCTATTTAGAAGATGAAAGTTGCAAATAGAGGGAGAGATTTCAATACAACAAATTATTTTCTTTTTGGTATTTTTTCGGTCTTATTCATTAAGTTTGGTCAGTTTGGTTTGCTATCAATGCTAAAGAGGGATATTGTTGGAAATAGATTCATACAAGTATGATAAATGTGTTTCAATTATTGTTTTGTCTTTAATGTCAAACCTGCTAGTTTTTGGTAAGACAATTGCTTATATGATTTAAGTATATCATTTATTTGATTAATTAAAAGGATTTGATCAAATGAGGTAACAATAGAACCTAAATGAAAGGTTGAGTTATGATATGGAAAGGAGTACAATAATCAATTAACATAGTGATATTATAGTGCATTAATAATCTAGTTAAGGTTGCAAAGGTTGGTTGCACTAATTAAGTTCAGAAGAACAAGTTACATCAAGTTTTTCTACCAAGATTAATGTTTTGCATAGTAGGTGCCAAAACAAGTTAGTGCAAGCTAAGCAAAAACTCAGTTGAAGTTGAGAAAAGACAATTTTAGTGTACACTGAGTAAATTTTAGTTGATGCCAAGCACTGGTAAACTTTAGTTTGTGCCAAGTGATTTAATAGAGGATGCTAAGCAATGAAATATGTGTTGAGCATCAAAAGCAAATTAATGTCAACTGTCAACATTATCAGAAGGATTGAGAATTTGATGAATTTGAGCTAACATGTTTGCTTTGTTAGATAATGTGAACTATGTGGAAGATAAGGTTGATGAGTTGGTGGCATAGAATCCATGGTGAACCATTTTGAGGTGAATTCAATGAGAATTGAAGGAGAAGTTTCTAGAAGGGAATGAAATGAAATAAGGGGCAGATTCATTGAATCCTACCTAATCCAACCTAACCCTAAAATGGATAATGGAGGATGAATGGAAAAATATCTTAATTCTCTATATATAAAGATGGTTGGTCATAAGAAAGGGTTGTCATGTGCGAGAACCTAAGGAAGACAAGGAGTCTATGGTATTTGCTTCATTCAGTGACCTAAGTAAAGAGACTGCATTGGTAATAAAAGAAAGAAGGATTAAGGGTATCGATTCTTGAAGGGTGAACCAGCTATTGGAGTTAAAGGGCATAAAAATAAGTAGAATGGAGGACTAAAATAGACATCTTTAATCTACAAATGGAGTTGTAATTTGTTATCAGATCAAGCCTTACTATTACTCTTTAATAATTATATCAACCTAGGGTAAATCCTTTTGATTAAGGTTGAGGTAACATTCATTTGTAAATCCTTTAATTAGATGATATTCCAAGTGAATAATCTAAATTCCTTTAACAAGGCTTACTCCTAATATGGTGATTGAAATCATTTAACTAGATCACATTTAGCTGTGTACATTCTAACCTTTAATAGGGTCAGCCTTTCACAGGGTATCACTTCAGAAGAGTGAGAATGAGTAGCATGTTACTGGTGCTTTTTTTCCAACTTGGGTTTCCACATTAAATCATTGTGTCAAATGTGTTATTGAATCTATTATATTTCATGTTTAAATTTTTGTAAATTGACTTGACAGTAACCTACAAGTTTAAGTGATTGCATAATCTAAATGCATGATGAAAATGTTTCATGGATACGAGTTCACTATGCTGTGAAAAGTTTTATTTGTACATTTGGACCTTGGATAACTGATTCACCCCACCCCCTCTTAGTTACTCTAAATACTTACAACAATATAAAGCTCCAAAATCATCTATTTTATGGGGGTTTCTTGACATATTATATTTTTGGGGTTGTATTGATTAGCACATCGTCAATGAGGATGATTTAATTGACTTGACTCTGCATAACTATAATAAATAGAGTGAATTAGTTCTCACTTATCTTAGTGAGAAAAATGTATTTTCATATTTCTATGAGGAATCACTTTCTTCTAATCCTATTGCTAGGCACCCTATTAGCTATACAATTTTTCTACATATGGATATGGATGTTATGGATTAACTTGATTATGACATGACTAATATTCACATGATGTTAGGATCTATCTTTGGGATAAGTATGAAGATCCATATGTTCCTCCATTCCCAAGATATTTCTTTTACCTCGAGTTGAAATTCTCTCCTTTCTAGGTGAGATCACTTCATCTATTGTTGTTTTTGATGATGCTTATATTCAAACATTCATGGGTTCAAGTTCTTAATTACAATAAGAAGTTCCTTTTCATCCAATTGAGACTGCTTGGAATGATTTTTGGATAGACATTACAAGTTTCTTGATGGAATCTCACATTGAGGATATGAGAGACACTATTGATGATAAACATCTTCTCTTTATTGAAGATAGTCCTTTCTTAATTATTGCAAGGGAACACTCTGATCCTCATGATTCTACACTTGATATTTCTTTTGAGTTTGACATTATAGTGGATACTTTGTTACAAAATTTGTAGGAGGTCTCTTTTACTTAGGAGAAAACATTTGAGTCCTTGAAGATTTCTTTGCATGAATCTTAAACTTCACTTGAGATGTTAGATTGCATGGTTGATCACATTAACATGTTACAAATTCCTATGTAGTTTCTTGAGACAATTTATATTCTAAGAGTTCTTCCTACTTATTGTAGAGGATTCTTTTCTACACCCATGTCACCATTTCCTCCTCAAGGGAGAAGCATCATTCGATTTTCATGGTGCAGCTTCTACATTGATTCGAGAACATCTTCTATGGGTGTATATTAATCTACATTAGGGGGGGGGCTTCTTTTCTTCTCCTCCTACTTATTTTGAGGAGGCATCTTAGTCTTTGGAGTTTGATCCATACTCCTATATGGAGCAATTACCATTGGTTCCTTGTCTATCACCTTCTTCTAGTGGGCTTGATCATAATTGGTTTGTGGCATCTTCATCAATCAAGGACATGATGAAAAATCTTAAAAATTTAGAGACCACATAATTCTTATGGATTCCCCTTCCTACTTCCTATACATAATGGGAAGCATACTTGCACTTGTATTTGGTGTATCTTCTTCCTAATGGGATAAATATTGTTTTGAGGCATTGGATCACCTTTTATCTTCAATAACTTTCCATACTTACAAAATTTCATTCATTATGGAGGGTATTTCATTTCTCCTTATTTCCTTCTTATGGAGGAGATCTCTATTATATATGCATGTTATATGTCATAATATGGCCATCTTATTACTCCATCCATACATGCATCTTTATTTATTTATCTTTTCTCTTTTTGGATGAGGATTTTTCCTATGTGGTTCTCTATCTTTTTCCACTTTGTGAGAGATTACATTACATCTATCTTTTACGTTTTCATCTTATACATGGGTACCTAACATGGCCGAGAAGTTGGGACTCATCTTGTGTTATTATCTTGCTTTTGTAAGTTGAAGTGTATTTCCCCAAGTTGTACTTAAGGGGAGTTTTGGTGTAAATGAGTATTTACTATTTAAAATTTAGTTAATTTTACTTCAATTAATGTATATAAACATTAGTTGTCTTGTAGACAACTAGAGGTTTGCATAGTCAGATGAGTTGTCATGTAGACAATATAGTTGTTTGCACTCCAATTGAGAACATGTTTTCTACTACATCTCTTTATGAGATACACATTTATATTTTTATCCTCTCATTGTTGCACATACATTAATGCACAATAGAGGATAATGCACTCTTGTTGCTCATGTGCTTAGTTGTTGCTTATCTCTTTGTATGACTCCTATTGATCTTGATGTCATTTATATACAAGGCACTTCTACGATGTAATCATCCAATTATCTAATTAATCCATTTTCATTAATCATATATTGTCTCTCTTGTGCTATCTTTTGAGATTATAAATCTCGGCATTTCATTCTTTCCTTGGTTAGATTCTTACATGGTATGAAAGGTTGAGGCAGATTCTTACTAGGAACAATCTATGGTTTTGGTTTCTAATGCACCATAGTCACAAATGCACCAGAAGACCCAAATATTGAATAAACCATAATTTAATGTCATTTTGGTAATTAGTAATTTCCTTTTCCATAATTACATGATAGACTCAAGTGCTAGTAGTTTATCATGCATCAATAAGTAGTAGATAAGCTATGTCTGGCACATGATCCTCTTGAAAATGGTTTTATCTATTTATATGGTTTAGCTATTAATACAATTAAGGCAGTTAAATATTTTAGTGTTACCTTGTAAGAGTGTCCTAATTTTTTAATCCCACTATTGGTAACTCTAACCATTATTTTTTATTAGTGTCAACCACTTAGCCATTTACAAGGTAGAGTCAAATGGTCCTCCTTGCAATTGAGCTACTCTACATAGGTCAAGTCATGTACATGAGATAGTATGTACTGAGAAAATTCTATAAAAGTTGAGTAAGTGTAAAATCATAGAGTAATTTTCTATATGTACTAAGCTTATCAATGATAGAGAAAGTTATTTGTGACAAAGTAAATCTAAGTATATAAGCACCTAGAGATGTAGTATGTGCTAAGCACAATATATATTTAGCATAAAAAGGTTTTAAAAGATAGAGAAACAACAATATCAAGCATCAAAAATAGTAAAGAATGAGTAATGTAGAGTTTACATAAAAGTCAGGAATGGAACAAACTTTTCAGAAAAACAATTATCAGGCTGACCTGGAATGTTTATTTAAGTTTGAAGAGGTTTTATAGAACATTTATATGGCATGGATCACATAACCCTATGAGTATGTTCAATGATTAGGATGAAGAAGAAAAACATGAAACCATCTAGAAAACTCTTTATGAAACTCTTTGAATAGTGATGATCTTAACCTAGATCATAGGGGATGAGAGAAGAAGGTAAGTGAGAACAAAAGTGTGATCATGAAGCATTATAGTATGAAGGATTGAGAAGACTAGAAGTCATTTGAGGGTTCTATTATCATCTAATAGAGAAAGTGATCTATTCATGAGAAGTGAATGTGTTTGTGAAAGAAAAATATTATTAGATAAGAGGAGAGGATCAATTAGTATAGAGGAGACTCCATATCATCTTGCAGAGAAAATTGAGAGTTAGGTACTAAATCAGTTATAACAAACTTGAATTAGGATAAATCTCTTAATAGAATGGTCTTAACAGATCTTTTTAAATCTCCTAACAAAGTCCTTACTTAGTTTTAAGTGTCAAATCCTTTAACAAGGTGAAGCCTAATAGTTTCTTAAGTCCTTAACAAGACAAAATTTGTTGGAACTACAATAGGAAAGGTAAAATTCAATGGGGCAAGGGGTGTGAATCAATAGTTCAAACTTGGACCCATAAAACTTTCACCACATATCTACATCATGCATTCAATCAGTAAACTAAAATAACATCTAAAACATATACATCTAAATCATGTAAACATGTAAGCATTCACACACTTAACACCAGATATGGTTACCCAGAAACCTTCCAAGTGAGAAGGTAAAACTAGGGTGGGTTGACACCCACAAATCTTCACTACTATAGAAATAAAGTGTATCCAATGAAGGTTACAATGTTTTGACCATGAAACATGATCTACCCTGTAAGAAGTCAGCCTTGTTAAATGCTTACAAAGACTACTAGATCTCCCCTTGTTAGAGGATTTAAACATCCTATTAGAAGTGTGTCTAGTTAAAGGACTTTAACTTACAACTAAGTAAGCACCCTATTAAAGGATTTCATACAGCTTGTTAGGACTACTCTATTAAGAGATTTGATTGAAATCACTTGTTAGGATGTCTTAGCATAGATCCTATAGTTGACACTTGCTTGCTTGATAATAGATCACCCCTAAATAATTTTTTCTTGATCCTTCTTGATTAGATGTCTCTTTGATTTATCCTTTTCTCTATCCTCTATTCTACTCTAATTGATTCTTTAATGTTTCTTAACTTCATAACTTCTAAGTCGCCATGAATGCTCTATTTGCACATAAAACTATCCTCTTTTCTCCTTCAACACTCTTTTACACACTCATTATGAATATTTTAGGGTTTCATCCTCCTTAAGAAGAATTTTGGTGGTATAGGGTTAGGTATGAATCTATGGTAGAGATTCATCAATTTTGTCACTTAATCCTTCCCATTTTTGATTGGCTACATGTAATTGCATAGGAAATACAACTAGAGATTCATCCTTATCTCTAAAATATCATAATTTATCCTTAAGTTAGCTCAAAAAATGGTTTACATAGTTTTTTGTGCCATTACAAAAAAAATAGTTCAAGATTGTCTCACTTGGCATCTGATGTCTCTAATGCTTGGCATATATTAATCTTTCTATTGTGACTTGGCACCTATATTGCTTAGCATCCACTATTTACTTGGCTCGTAAATCACTCGACATGGTCTATCTACTTGGCACTTGAGTGACTCAGCACATGAGTGGCTCAGCACTCACTGTAACTTAGAATGGTCTAATATTTACATGTTGTACTCAACATGCATTACTAGTTTAGCATGAACTAAGTAAATAAATGAAGTGTGTTGACACTCACTTGTCAAAATCAATCTAATATCAAAAGTCTCCCCTTTTGATGTGAGTGTAGAAAACACTTGAGTATACATTGTTATCCTTAATCTTATGAGTATAACATATCTCAACTCATCTTGTATACAAAAATTCAAAATTTCAAAATTTTGCAATAACTTCTATACCTCAAAATTTGATAACTCCACTTAAGTTGATATGTTTTTTTTGTATCCAAAATTCTATACTATCTCAGTAAATGTGTCTCTACTAATACACTTTGATTTCATGCTCTATTTTACTAATACTCTTTCATCTAATTTTTCTTGTTTCATTCTGCCCATTTTGCTCTATTGCTCTCAATTTCTCACTTTCTTTATGTCTCCCCCTTTGTTCTTGCACTCCAAAAATATGTCTCCCCCATTATCTTATTCTCTACCTTCTTTAGTTCTCCATTAAAAATATATATCTTCCCCAATTATATATCTCCCCCTTTTTGACACTTATGTCAATGAGCAACACACTGATTGTGTGTTTGTCTAGAAAAAATTTATGGACATCAAATATTATCTTGAGGGTTGCATCCCAATTATCACATGCAACATCAAATGACTTTATTTGGACTACAAGCTTAGCAGAAAGGTGAACTAGACCATCTAAAGTAGAAAGATTGGTGTCCTTCTTTAGTAGAGTTTCAACATAGCCTAGCTCCTTGTGTAAAATTTCCATATGTGGGGTGAGGGTTGCTTAGATACTATTTAGTTTGGCTCTTATGTTAGCCTAATCTATAGTCAATACACCTAACTGACTCTATGTTTGAAGCAATGTTATAAAATGCTTCTCACTTTGAGCTAGATTCATTGGTAGTCTTGCACCTAATGTTGAACTTTGGCTCTCCAGACTCTTAATTTAGTGTATAACGAGAATATGTTCTCAAGTTCCTTCTTCAAATCCTCAACCTTAGTCACCAATGCAACTTGTGTGAGTGCTATGTCACCAGATATTTTCTTGTTCACCTTGTTTTGGAACTTCTTTTCTAACCATTCTAATAATTTGGCATTAGTTCTTTATTACTGACCTTCTCCACTATATTTGTCAGCTATTCTATTAGTGGCTTGGTTTCTTTAAGAGTTGGCAGACTAAATGCATCTAGAAAGATGTCCTTAATGTCTTGTAGTGCTTGCTTCTACCTATGGTTTCTCCAAAGCATTTCTTGATGCTTTTTCCTTTCTAGGGTCTACTATAATATGCCTATTTGTTCTAATGTCAGTATAAAAATTTCTTCATCACGGCTTACATTTCCATATTGATTTACCTTTTCAACCTTTGATGAGCTCGGGCTTAGCACTAAGATACGTGATGGAAAAGCTTATGTGCTTGGCTTCTTAAGAGTATGACTAGATGGAGTGCCAGATACTAGTAAGGTTACTAGAGCTTAGATAGCAATTTTCTCCTTTAGTTGAGGTGTCATTTCACTACCTTCAAGCTTTCCCTATTCTCCCATAGTGAATTGTCTGGCACCTTGTCCTTGTTCTATAGGTGTAGATAGGTCTATTTGGCATTTTTCCTTCTATCTTACTATGGTGGCTTGTTCTTCTAATGTCTCCTTCTCAATAGTGTCAATCTTGACAATTTTATCAACCCTAGTAGATGTAGCTTCTAGAATTTGGACCAAAGGTTGTACATTAGTGTAAAGGAATGATAGAAAGTGATTCTTGTGGATTCACCTTTTCCCTTGCAACATTAGTCATTGACTTTTGTAGTTCATCTACACTTACCAAAATAGGATTGCCAAAAAGTTTGGCTTGTAATGTAGACTGATCTAAGATCTTCTTTAAATATTCTTTAGTAAGGGGATTGATGTTCTAAGCTAATAAATTAGAAACATCATTAATAGTTATAGTTTCAATATTCTCAGTTGTGTCATGTGGAGGATTGGCACTTCGCAATCATGTCATGCACACTTTATTATTCTGGCTGCTCAAGCTCAGTTGTTTCCTTGCCATTTATTTCTATTTTTGGTCCTCCTCCAATAGTATTATCTTTGTTATTATCTTCTTCATCATCATCATCCTTGACCTCATAAGGTTCAGGTTATCCTTTCTTTACTATGGTTAACCCATAAATGAGTTTCCGTATTTTTGTTGACTTTTTGACAACATCCTCAATATTATTTCTTAAAATTCTAAAGGCTCTATATTTAGGTGTGAACTTAACTACATACTTCTTTATAGCCTTACCAAATTGTCCCTTAGTTAATTCAGGCATCACTTGGGCTAGTGTGGTCTCTCTAATTTGTCTTTCTAGATTTAGACAATAATAATGTCATTTTTGCTCAACTATGTCATATAGATTCTTAGGTAGAGAGTTGAAAAATTCTAGTGGTGTTGTCTTGAATTTTTCCATCATGGCATATAGGGTCTCCTCCACTTGGCTTTTCTCCTCTTTACCCAATTTATCAAAATCAACGTGACTGAATCCTAATAGATCTATATTATTCTTAACATTTTCACATAAATTTTCAAGATCTAAGAGAGAATTATGACTCTCCACCTTAAATTGGATGTTTCCATTTGACTTTTTTTTCTCCTCTTTAGAATTTGGTTGTGCAACATACTTCTTTCTTGGTCTCTTCTACTCTTGACCTCCTTGCTCTACTTGTTTGGTCTTTTCCTTGGCCTTTGGTGTAGTTGTACATGTGTTGGCTCTTGTTGTAGGTGCACTAGGCTTTGGCTGGCTTGGTTTGATAGTTTTCTTAGTCCTTGCCATAGGTTATGCCTTAGCATTCCTCATCTTTGGTTTGATAGGAATAGGTGCTTCCACATCTTCTTCTCCCTCAGCAACTTCAGTTTCTTCCTCTTCTTGATCTTCTCCCATGCCCTATGTCAATGCTAGAGGTTTTTGTGTTTGGGTTTCTTTTTCCTCTTCATCCTCTTTTTCTTCTTCTTCGGCACTCTCTCCAAATTTGGCTTTCAATTTCTTTACAATCTTGTCATTCTTCTTGATAACTAAATTAGTCTTTAGTTCCATGGTGATTTTGGACTTTACCATCTCATAGTTTCCAAAAAATTTTGTAGTTTTATCTACCTCTTCTGCTAGTAGAGTTGTTATAGTTGCAAAGGCTTCATCCACATTTATCTCATAGCCTAAGGGTCTCAACCATCTTACCCTTGGTGTGGAAACTTCTAAAAATGTATAATTTCTCCCTTTGTATGCATTGATCATGTTTTTCTATTCTGGTATCAAATACTTCTCTCTCTATCCATATATGTTGGAGTTGAGAAAAACCAACTCTGAAGATGCCCAAGATCACCTACATGCGAGAACCTATCAAAGAGAAGCCAAAGAGAGGAAGAGCATGGAGCAAGGGAAAAACCCTAAATGGACATGAGAGACAATTATGCAAACACAATGAAAATGTATTTACAATATGCACAATGCCCTTATGTGATACAATGAGGGAGAGCCCACTTATAAAGAGCTCATGGAAGCTTGTAGAACAAGCTAGAAGGTGGTAGAAGATAAGATTGACAACTAGAAGGGAACAAACTCCCATGTTGTCAACAACTAACCACTACATGCATTAAATACAAAAGTATTAAATAAATGCATGACCTAAGTAAGCTTAAGAAAATAGAATAAATAATTAATTATTAATTATTTACTCTAACAATAAATATGATCAGTTTCTTATTACTTCTCCCTCAACTATTGATTAGTTTCTTTTCAACTTCTCCCTCTTTGACAACAATGCCAAAGACATACTATTTCAACATCTTAACATCCAAGTGTAGCATTTGTAGGTACTCCAATTTCTCCCTCTATCACCTTGCTTGTGATTGATTTAGAACTTCAATGCTTTTGATTACTTTAGGCATGATCCTAAAGTAAAACATCTTTTACATCAGTTTGTAATATCCCAACAATCAACTCATATGATGCAGGGAAGTCTTGCTTTTTCAAGTAGCATTGGCTAGGGGTATCACCCCTAATTTTTTTCTAAGATATTCAAAAGCATCTTTAGGTAGTGCTTTTTTAGAGATGTTAGCAATCTGTTCCTTTGAAGTAATATATTCCATCTTTATTTTCTTGTCTTTCACCAATTCTCTTACATAATGATACTTAATTGCAATACACTTTGTTTTAGCATGCATCATAGGATTGTTTGATATGTTGATGGCACTTGTGTTGTCACAATAGAGTATCACAGATTTAATTAATTCTTCCTTCATACCTTGTAATAGATGTTTGATCCTTACAATATTAGTGTAGTTGATAGTAGCTACAATATACTCAGCTTCTACTATAGACTATGAGGTACAACTTTTCTTTTTACTAGTCGAAGTAATCAATCTTTTACCTAAGAAAAGTCCTCCTACATTGGTGCTTTTTTCTATCATCAATATTACCTCCCCAATCTACATCAGTGTAGGCTTTCAACTCAAACTTTTCACTCTTATTATTGTATAAACCAAAGTCACCAATTCCTTTGAGGTACCTTAGTATTCTCTTTATTGCCATCAGATGATTTTCTCTTGGGTTTACAGAAAATCCTGCCACTATTCCAATAGCTAATGAAATGTCTAGTGTACTGTGTACAACATATTGCAACTTTCCAATAATTGATCTATACATTGTCTAATTCACTGTAGTTGACTCATCATTCTTGGATAACTTATGTCCTATTACTATTGGTGTATTGACTAGTTTTGAATCTTCTAATCCAAATGTCTTGAGTATCTCCTTGATGTATTTTGATTAGGTCAAAAATATTCCATGCTTTAGTTGATGTACTTGCAATCCAACAAAGAATTTTATTTCTCCAAACATTGACATCTCAAACTCATGTTTCATTTGATCAGTAAAATCTTTGCATAGAGTATCTTTTCCTCCAAATATTATATCATCAACAAATATTTTAGATATCAAAATATCTTTACCTTTTTCTGCTTTGATATATAGGTTTCTATTGTCATCTATTCTCTCAAATCCTATCTTCACAAGGTATTTATGCAATCTCTCATACCATGCTCTAGGTGCTTGCTTTAGACTAGAGAGAACTTTATGCAATTTGCAAATCATATCCTTATTTTTTTCATCAACAAATCCCTCTTGTTGTTCTATGTATACTTCCTCTTCTAGTATTCATTCAAAAAAGTAGACTTTACACCCATCTGATAGACTTTGAAACCTTTATAGGTAGCATATGCAAGTAATGTTCTTACTCCATACATTCTTGCAATAGGGGCAAATGTTTACCCATAGTCCAATCTTTCTTCTTGTGCATAGCCTTTATAAACTAGTCTAGCTTTATTTCTTGTGATCTCACCATTCTCATCATGCTTGTTCCTAAAGAACCTTTTGGTACCAATTACATTCTTGTCAGCTGGTCTAGGAACTAGAGTCCAAGTTTTGTTCTTTTCAATCTGATCTATCTCTTCTTCCATAGCTTTATGCCAATTATCATCTTGTAGTGCATGTTTCACTATTTTAGGCTCAATCTTGCATAGCAAACATGATTCATTCCTTAGTTTTTTCCTTTTCATTAGTCTTGCATCTTTGTCTCCAATGATTTTTCTATAGGGTGATGTCTTCTCACATACTTGGCTATTCTTGGTTCTATCCTTCTTTTCATGTTTGGTCCTTTTACTTCAAATTCACTTTGTACATCACTATCTAGTATTTCATTACCTCTTTCATGTGTACTCTTTTCAGAGTTAGAATGTGCATTTTCTTCATTCTACAACTCAGTTTCTAAATGCAACTTGACATTCACTGGCTATGACTTGACTAATACTGAGATTTGTTGTTGATTCCCAACTTGATTGGTAACATCATCTTCAATAGACATTATTTCATAGAAGTATAAAATAGATCTATAATCTTTTGGTTTTTTGGATTCGTCAACTTGGACTTTTGCATGCTCATCAAAATTTACATTTGCACTCTCCACAATCTTGTTAGTGTTAGTGTTCAAACAATTGTATGCCTTACTTCTAGTGGAGTATCCAAGGAATATGCCTTCATCGCTCTTTGTATCAAACTTTCCATTTCTTGTATATTTAAGAATATAGAATTTGCAACCAAATACTTTGAAATGTTTTACATTAGGTGACTGACCATACCATATTTCAAAAGGTGTTGCATTTGTTCCTTTTTAAACTTGGACTCAATTCAGGGTGTAAATAGTAATACTAACATCTTCACTCTAGTATTTTAGAGCAACATTTTTCTCAATCATTAATATTCTAGCACAATTTTTTATTCCTTCTTTTTGCAATGCCATTCTAAGGTGGAGTTCTTGGTGCTGATATTTGTCTCTTCTTATTTTATTTCACGTCTTTAGGATCTTTTAGTGATAGCTTGGCTTTAAAAGAAAATTCAAGATTCTCAGGTCTATAGTTATCAAAGTTGGACAATTCAAATGCAGTAAGTATTCCTACTATTCCTTCAAAAGTTAGTTGATTTTCTAGGATACACCTTAATTCTTGGATGCCTGAAACTCTAATCACATAGATGGGAAGAAAATTTCTTAAGTATTTTCTATTGACAATGTCATCTTCTAATTAACCACCCAAACTCCTTATTGCACTTACCACTTCTTTCATTCTAGTAGCATATTGAGCAACATTTTCTCCTTCCTCCATTTTTTGCTAGCGTAAATAATTAATTATTTATTCATTAGTTATTCTATTTACTTAAGCTTACTTAGGTAAATGCTTTTATTTAATATTTTGTATTTAATGCATGTAGTGGTTAGTTGTTGACAACACGGGAGTTTGTGTTAGTGTAGTTTTTTATTTTTCCTATTTTGCTAGGTTTTTCCTACACTTTTAATAATCTCGCTTAGGTTAATAAAGCATGTCTTATTAGGTGAATGGTTGTGAGGTGTCACCTTTCTACATGTGAGCATCCATTAGCTATCTTGGGAAGATACTTTGCTATCTTTAGTTTGATAGATGGTTGCTCCTCATTGGTTGGTGTTTCCACCTCCTCCCTCTTCCTAGCCTATATAAGCATGCTACTTGGCTTGTATTTGCATCACTTAGTTTTTGCATCCTCTTAATGCTATTTTTCTTCCAGCATTTTCATTACTCTCTTGGAGACTAACTCTATGTTTCTATTTTGATTTTGTATCATTTTCATTCATAGTTTAGATATTTATTCTTTGCACTAGTTTTCTAGGTTATTAATCTTTTTAGATTCTAACATGGTATCAAAGTTTTTCTATGTGCAAGAGTAGATTTTAGTTTCTTTATTTGAGAGATTTGGGGGGAGGGGCTAATAAACTTTACTGTAATTTTTTGAAAAACAAAGTATGCTCTTCTCTTGCATCTTTGGATGATCTTGAGAATCAAAAAAGTTTTGACAAAAATGGTTTTTCTCTAGGGTTTCAATCTCAAATCTGACAACCAACTTGCATATTTGGAGTTTTCAATCAGTATTGCAAGTTCCAGCATGCCATTGATGGACTTAGAAAGCTGATCTAGCATTTGCATGTCATATTTTGGTTGCTGGGGTTGTTTCTTAATTTTTAGAGCCATTCTTTTACTGTTAAAAGCGTCTAATTTACACTAAAACAACATCTTTTGTACATCAGCAAGATAAAAGATTACTAGGTTTTGTTCGCAGCACCAAAAAACCATCTGGGTATCTTTTAGTTTTTGCATGCAAGATGTATATTTTGCAGAATCGAGCATGAAAAGCTACAGCCATACCCCTCTCCATTGGCAGTCATAGATTTGAATACATTTTTCAAATGTCTCATTCTTGCTCATACGGACTCTGATTTTGATGATTCTTATTATGACCTTGGCTTTTTTTTTGTGATCTATCCACTAGTGGAGTTGTTTTTTGATTTGCATGCATGAATTCTTCAAAAATTATAGATTATCAATCGTGACTATGCATAGTTCTCATTTTTAAAACTTTAGAGGATCATAACTTTCTCATACAACCTCATATTAGGGCGATTCTTTTTTTGAAAGTGCATGATTTTTTGAGTAGATCATAGTGGTGCTATTTGTTTTCTTGATTATTGTGTCCAAGTTTCACTTTTAGCATATGCTCTTCATGAGGGTTCGTAATGCATTGAAATCAAGACCACTAAGTATTTATTTCTAGTGGTAGTTGTAAATGCACTAAAATAAAGTGCCAAATAATATTTATTTGGGGGGGGGATCTTTGATTGAGTAAAAAGGGGGGCTTTATTGTGGCTGGATTCTCTTTTTTTGGCATTTCTTCTCTACATTTCTTCATCATGGATTAAACAAATATGCCCATCCTAACTCCATACAATTACTTTGAGTGGAAATCATGCATGACAATACATTTAAGGAAAGCTGGATTAAATAGGATAACTATAGGACTTGAAACTGAACCTGCTAAAGATGAGGACAAGCCTAAGTGGTTTAACAAATGTGATGAGGCATATAGAACATTGTGTTTTTCTGTTTCTCTTGACTTGCTATTTCACATTGAGTCTTTGGATACACCAAATGAAGTACACATAAAGCTAGAAACACTATTTAGCACGCAAGATTCAATGAAGGGTCATATGTTGGAAAATGAATTAATTAGTTTAAGTCTAGGCAATTTCAACACAATCCAAGGTTTCTTCACCAAATTGAAATCACTAAGGCTGCAGTTAAAAAAATGTGGAATTAAAAAGAAGGATGAACAACTGATTCTTAGTAGTCTCTCTAAGCTAAGTTTAGAATATTTAATGTTTGTCTCTACCTTTTATTCTACTAAAGGTGCACTTGGTACTCAATTCACCATGCCATCTCTAGATGATTTTTTTGTCAATCTCACTCAAGAACAGGACAAGCTAATCTAGATGGACACTCTTGAGTCCTCTAAGTCACATGCCTTAGCAGCCAACCAAGGCACAAAAGAACAAAAAGGATAAAGTAGTAACAACAATAGTAAGGATGAGAAACAAAATAATAGTGAGGAAAAGAAGGATCATATACCAATTGCTTCAAAAGAAACTATTGATACCTCATCCTCTAAGGGCAATAAGCCTAAGAAAGAAAAGGTTAAATGTGCCTATTGTAAAAGACCCAGTCATGATGAACATAAATGTTTGAAGAAAAAAATTGATCACTTGACATACATTCTTGAGAAGAATAATATCATTGTTCTTGAGTCTATCAAACAAAGTTCTAATGAAGAGTCTAACAAGGCAAAAGAAACCAACAAAGGGAAAGCAAAGGGCAAGGCTCTTATTGGAGTTGCTTCCTCACCATCCACTTTGGTTCTTGATTCATGTGCTTCGCACCACATGGCTTCATCTAAGGAAGAACTTGCATCCTTGGAACCATGTACTATTCCTTCTATTTTGATGGGTGATGACACTCTTGTTGAGGTGTGTGGGAGAGGGTCTATTGATGTGGGGGATGGCACATTCCATGATGTTCTTTGTGTACCTTCATTATCAACCAATCTTCTATCAATATACCAGATCACTCACGTAGGTTCAGGCAAGTGGGTTGAGTTCACTCCTGATTTAGTGGAGATACGTGAGTTGCATAGTGATTCTGTAGTTGCAATTGGGAGAGTAGATCATCAGTCACGACTCTATTTGTTTTCTCACTTCGTTCCTGATCCTCCTTCATCTATTTTTCTCACTCACTCTAATGATGTGAGTAAATTATGGCATGAGCGGTTTGGCCATCTTAACTTCCGCTATTTGCATCAGCTCAACCAGTAGAGCATGGTCACAGGGTTGCCTTCGGTTCAATTCTTAGGAGGTGTTTGCCAAGGTTGCATTCTTGGTAAACATCCTAATGAAAATTTTGACAAAAGTAAGGCATGGAGAGCTTCACAAATACTAGGGTTAGTTTACAGTGATTTGGCTAATCCATTTCAACATCCTTCTTTCAGTAGGGCTCGATATGTCCTCACATTCATTGATGACCTTTCTCAATATACATGGGTGTACTATCTCAAGCAGAAGTCAGAGGTATTTGATCATTTTCAAGACTTCAAAAATTTTGTAGAAAAGAAATTTGGGAAAGCCATCAAGGTTTTGTGCATAGAAAATGGTGGTGAGTATGTCAACCATCGGTTTGAAAGATTTTGTACTTCAGAGGGGATTGATTTACAACATTTAGTTCCATACAATCTTCAACAAAATGGTGTTATAGAATGGAAGATAGATCCTTGAAGGAAATGGCAAACTGTATGATTCACTCTAGATCTCTTGCACCATAGTATTGGGCAAAAGCCATTAACTATGCTTGTTATATCCAAAACTATGTTCCTCACTGAGCCTTGAAGGGAGTTACTCCTTTTGAAGCTTGGAGCGTTCAAAAACCATCAGTTAAGCACTTTCAAGTTTTTGGCTCCCCTGCATGGGCCCACATTCCTACAGAGAAATGTAAGGCCTTGGATCTGCAAAGTAGACCTTGCATATTTGTAGGTTATCTTGATGGTGTGAAGGGTTATCGATTACTCCACCCTACTAGACATGAGTTATTCATTGAGAGGAGTGTTCAGTTTGAGGAGCGATCTTCAAGCTCACTTTCTATCACTTCTCCAACTCCTTCTACCTTGACATTAGAGTCACTTGAAATACATGATAGATCTTCTGATGAGTCAGATTCACCTAAACAATCTTCTACCTCTACTTCTGATGCAGAAAGTGATTCAAAGAACTCACCTCCTTCCTCTGCTAGTCATCATTCTAAGGTTAATGATTCCCCTCTAGATTCTCCATCTTCTTGTCCACTTTGGGCTAGACAAACCTTACAATCTACAAGTGATTGGGTTGGGGATCCATCAGACACCAGGTGAACTTGTTCACAATTCCAAGATGCTCCACATGTCTTCATTGCTACTACCTTAGATCCACATTCCTTTCATGAGGCTTTTGGTATTCCTAAGTGGGATACAGCTATGCAGGAAGAGTATAGTTCCTTGATGAGGAACCACACTTGGGATCTTGTCCCTCTTCCTAAAGGGAGAAAAATTATTTGATGTAAGTGGATCTATCGATCAAAATTTGCAGCAGATGGGTCAGTTTATAAACACAAGGCTTACTTGGTCACTAAAGGATTCTCTTAGGTTCTTAGGATTGACTAGTTTGAGACTTTTGTGCTAGTTGCCCGAATGAATTCCATTTGAATTGTTCTTGCCATCACTGCAACTAATCGTTGGAAAGTACATCAGATGGATGTGAAGAGTGCTTTTCTTCATGGTGACCTTCATGAGGAGATCTACATGGAGAAGGCATAGGACTTCCTTTAGTATTCTTTACTTGTGTGTCATCTTCAAAAGTCTCTCTATGGCCTCAAACAGGCTCCTCGGGCTTGGTATGCCAAGATGGACTCCTTCCTTCTATCAGTTGGGTTCATTCGGTGCCATTCTAATCCTAATGTCTACATTTTGCAATAGGGTGATTCACTAGTATTTTTGGTTTTGTATGTTGATGACTTGCTGATCACATGAAGTTCTTCACCCACCATTAAGGCTGTCAAAGTGGTCCTTCAGGACAATTTTTTGATGACTAAGTTGGGCTTGTTGCATTACTTTCTTGGGACAGAGATCCTTCAGTCTCCTTCTGGGATCACCATCACATAGTCCAAGTATGCTCTAGATTTACATTCGAGGTTTCATATGGCTGACTGTAAGCCTACTCCAACTCCCTTCCTTTTTGGAGTCGAATTTGAGGCTCAATGTTCTTCTCCACTAGTTGATGGCACTTTATACTACCAACTTGTTCGGAGTCTCATTTATCTAACTCATATGAGACCTGACATCTCCTATGATGTAGACATGGTCTCTTGATTCATGCAAGTGCCCCATGAGCTACACTAGAAAGCAGCCAAGTGGATCCTTCATTACATTTAGGGTTCTCATAGTTGTGGGATTCACTACGCAATAGGTATTGAGCTTGATTTGGTGGGCTGCATAGATTTAGATTGGGCAGGTGATTCTGAGGATCGCAAGTCTACTTCAGGGTATAGCTTCTCACTTGGGTCGGGTCTTATTAAGTGGTCAAGCAAAAATCAGTCTGTTATTGCTCTATCTTCTACTGAGGCTAAGTGTCAGGGGGCTATAAATGCTACCACTAAGGCCATTTGGCTTCAACATCTTGTCACTAAGTTTGGTATCTAGATTAGATGGCCATCAGTCATATTTTGTGACAACTAGAGTTCCATTCAGATCTCACAAACTTTGGTTCATCATCAACGGACCAAACACATATAGGTCCACATGCACTACATCTGGGAGCTCATCCATGGTCATGTCATTGACCTTCGCTATTTTTTGACTTCTGAGCAACTTGCTGATATCTTCACCAAAACCTTCACTGAGAGAAAGTTCCTTCATTTGCAAGCTTTGTTGGGAGTGCGGGATGCTTCATCTTTTGGGGGGCATCTTTCTCTCACTTGGAGTCTTGACTTTTTTTTGGGGGGTCTCTTTTCTCTCTCTTTTGGAAAATCTTATGTACATGGGTATCTCATCAGACTTGACTTGTCGAGACCTGTTTCTACATCCACCTAAGCTTCTCTTATGGGGGGGTGTTAGTGTAGTTTTTTATTTTTCCTATTTTGGTAAGTTTTTCCTACACTTTTAATAATCTCACTTAGGTTAATAAAACATGTTTTATTAGGTGAATGGTTGTGAGGTGTTACCTTCCTACATGTGAGCATCCATTAGCTATCTTGGAAAGATACTTTGCTATCTTTAGTCTGATAGATAGTTGCTCCTCATTGGTTGGTGTTGCCACCTCCTCCCTCTTCCTAGCCTATATAACCATGCTACCTAGCTTGTAGTTGCATCGCTTAGTTTTTACATCCTCTTAATGTTATTTTGCTTCCAGCATTTGCTTTACTCTCTTGGAGACTAACTCTATGTTGCTATTTTGATTTTGTATCATTTTCATTCATAGTTTAGATATTTATTCTTTGCACTAGTTTTCTGGGTTATTAATCTTTTCAAATTCTAACAGTTTGTTCCCTTCTAACATGTTCCACCTTTTGTGGATATATGTTGAGTTGTCATCCTTATCTTCTACCACCTTCTAGCTTGTTCTACAAGCTTCCTTGAGGTCTTTATATGAAACCTCTCCCTCATTGTATCACATAATCACTTCTTATTGTAAATACATATTCTTCTTGTGTTTGCATATGTGGTCTCTCATGTCCATTTAGGGTTTTACCCTTGCTCCATGCTCTTCCTCTCTTTGGCTTCTCTTTGACAGGTTCTTGCATGCAAGTGATCTTGGGCATCTTCGAAGTTGGCTTTCCTCAACTCCAACATGATATTAGAGCTTTCTTGTTGCTACTTGGTTGAAGATTTTTGAAGCTGTGATTTGAAGTCACAAACCCTAGTTTGTTTGTGCATTTTTTCTTGAAATCAGTGGATCGGCAAATTTTTGGAGCACTTTCAACCCAAACGAATGTTACCATTGAATCCAAAAGGTCATTTATAGTTAGGATTCATATAAAACTTTTCAATTTTGGAAGCAAAGCTCCAGGAGGCATTTTTAGCCCTAAAGGTTGTCGTACAGACTGTACGGATGCAGGGTTGAAATTTTTTTTAAAAAATTTACTGCATAGAGCGTGCCACCGTGGCTCCACCCGCCAGCCAATGTGGGGTTGCTCACACTCTGCCAGCTCCCTACTATGCCCGACGGTGCCTCCTTCCTAGTGGCTTAGTTTTTGGTTGGCACTCGGCACCTCCTCCACAAGCGGCTCCACTTCCAGTTCTTTCGCCTCCACTCCTCCTGTCTGCACTTCTCCGCCAAGGTAGAGCTTCTTCTCGCCACCTCTGCCCAGCTTTCCACCACTCTGCAAAGTCATCAGCCCATTTGGTAGTTTGTGCAAACTCAGCGTGATAGTTTTGCCACTTGACACCGTGTGGACGTGACACGTGGCCAACGTGCTACGTGGCATCTTGCCACATGGCCACTGTCACATCACTTGCCATGTCACCTTTTTTGCCATGTAGCTACCACGTGGTGTGCCATGTGGCACCTTCATTTTGCTGCAAAGGCTGATGAGACGTCAAATTTTAAACTCGTGAAATGATGACATCAGTGTGATGTCAGCACTACATCATCTAGCCTCTTGCACATCTCCTAGGGTCATTTTGGACCTACTTGTGTTTTTTGCCCATAACTTGAGCATACAGAGGTATTTTTTTCAATCTAAAAGAAGTAGCGAAAAGCTAGTTCCAAGATGGAGACATTGGTGTAGGTATTTTCAAGTTTTGATGTATTTTTGTTTCCCATTTTTTTAGTTGAAGTTTGAAGTTGTGCTTTTTGACTCCGGTAAGCATATCTTTTGCGTCCCATGCCCATTTTTTGAAAACTTTATTATTTTGAGAAGCTGGTTCTATCACCTTTTCAAAAATGTGGTCCTTTATTCTTAGTTTTCGGCCCATGCTCTTTCTATCATAGTTTTGGCATTTTTGCTATATGGTGGATATCTTGAGTGTTTTAGGCCCAAGGATCATTTTTCTGGCATGGTTTCCTTTGTTTTAGGCTGTATTTTGTTTTTTTGCAACTTTTTCTTAGTTTTGATCATTTTCGCTATCATTTTGAAGCACTTTTATGTATCACAGTGAGATAAAGTGCCATTTTTGCATTCCAGGGGTCATGAACATTGTTTTGAGTCAGTTGTACATGGACTATTTTTATAAAGCACCATGGGAGGGATAGTTGTTTGCTATTTTAGGCATTCTCCCTTTGTCAAATGAGTGTCCCTTCCATGACATTAGTCCCATGTAGAGTCAATTTGATCGTCTCTTTATAGGTATTTGTACCTCTTTCCCTCTCTCATTGTTCTTGGTTCATCTGTAGGAGACTTTGGCCCACCTTCTCAGTTGCCTGTCATCACATTTTGTCTGCATTAGGGGGGGTTATGCTATTGTTCTAATGTATCCTTGGTTTGATGGTTCATTAACGTGAACTATGTATTTAGTGGTTGATCCTATATATAAGGCGATTGCAGTGGCTGGCTACCTATGCATTTCGGTGAGATGGATCATCTACCATATAGACATGCTTAATTCATACCTTCTTCTTCCATGGAGGTTCTTTAGATCAGCAGTTTGGCAGATTTGTGGCTTCTACATGCTTCAGTGATGCTCTTCATGATCACTCCTTGTTCCTATTTTAGAGGACATTTCCCTAGTTGGAGGCTTCTTTAGTTCTTCACTAGGTTACCTCTTTTTGGGGGAGGGTTTTTCCCACATGGTTTTCTCTCTTTGCCCATTTTATAGAGGTTACATTTAGTTGCATTGTACTTGGGTACCTAAAATGGCCTTGTTGCCAGGATGCATTATGCATTTCATCTTAATTTTGTGAGCTTAAGACATTTCCCTATGTTGCACTTAAGGGGGGGTGTTAGAGTAAATAATTAATTATTTATTCTATTTACTTAAGATTACTTAGGTAAATGCATTTATTTAATATTTTGTATTTAATTCATGTAGTGGTTAGTTGTTGACAACACGGGAGTTTGTTCCCTTCTAGCATGTTCCACTTTTTGTGGATATGTGTTGAGTTGTCATCCTTATCTTCTACCACCTTCTAGCTTGTTCTACAAGCTTCCTTCAGGTCTTTATAAGTGACCTCTCCCTCATTGTATCACATAATCACTTCTCATTGTAAATACATATTCTTCTTGTGTTTGCATATGTGGTCTCTCATGTCCATTTAGGGTTTTACCCTTGCTCCATGCTCTTCCTCTCTTTGGCTTCTCTTTGACAGGTTCTTGTATGTAGGTGATCTTGGGTGTCTTCGGAGTTGGCTTTCTTCAACTCCAACATTTTTATGTCATCAAACTTTCTTTTGAGGATTTCTCTTTTTGTTCTTTGAACATTTTGATCTCCTCCATAGATATCTGATAGGCCTTTCCACATCTTGAATTCAGAATCACATCCTTTGATGTCATCAAATTCAGCATAGTTGAGTGTAGAGGTAGTCTCCAACATTGCATGATTATGCTCCTTCCTTTTCCTCAAATCATCTATAGAAAGGGGTCCAGTTAGATCTACATGTTCCACTCCAATTGAGGTTTTTTCATAATCACCTATTGATCCAAGGTGAAATTTCATTAAGCTTTGCCATGCAGTAAAATTATCTCTATTCAGGTTGGGAACTTCTCTCTTGGACATCTTGAACTTCTAATTGTAGTACTTTGAAACTAAATCAGCAAATGGACCTAGTACCAATTGTTAGAAATACTTTAGAATAACTGAGGGGGGCTAAATTAGTTATTCAAGGTCCAAATGTCTAATTAAGTTATTTTTTCAAGTAAGATGAGCATATTAAGCTATTCATTCATCCAAGCTTAAACTTTCCTAGTTAGCAAGTTACTATAAATCAACATGCAAGAATAACACATGAAGAATCAAAACATAACATAGTGATTTATGTAGAAACCTAATTTGGGAAAAAACACTAGTAACATGCTACTCAATTTAGACTCTTCTGAAGTGATGCCTTGTGAAAGACCTACCCTATTAAAGGCTACAACAAACTGTTAAATGTGGCCTAGTTAAAGGATTTAACCACCTTGTTAGAAGTTGGTTTGGTTAGACTAGGACTTTAGAACATTCACTTGGAATGTCACCCTATTAAAGGATTTACAAATGTTTGTTAAAGCAACCTAAGTCCATAGGATTTTACCCTAACTGATACAATTGCTAGAGAGTAATGATAAGGGGTTTTGACCTAATTACAATTCACAACTTATCTTGCAAATTTTAGATCTTTGTTCAACTCTTCACAATTTTCTTGGATTTCAATCTCTACAGCTCTAAAAGCTTCTCCTCCTTTCAAGCTTTGTCTCCTTGATTCTCCATGCTCAATATACTAGTGCAATCTCCTCCATGACCACTTATTGAAGCAGAGTCTTTGTGCTCTATTCTTCCTCCTCCTTGACACCCTTCAACCACTTCACAAATTTGGCACCAACAACTCTAGCTTCTTGGTTTGTGACTCCTTAAATAGAAGTCTAGAATTACTTTTCCCACTCAATTCTCCCCTCTTTTTATTTTATTTTGAATGGATTAGGTAGGATTCATTGAATCTAACTCACATATTTTTCATTCTAGAAATATCATGAAGAATCCTCTTGAATTCACTCATAAATGATTTATCTAAATTTATGTGCCACTAACTCATCATCCTTATGCTCCATTTAGTTCAAAAAATTTAAGGTAACAAGTTTGTCAACTCAGATCTAGTTAATCTTTGACTTTTCCAATAATGCAATAGCTTGGCACTATCAAAATTCTAGTGCTCAGCCCATATTGTGTTACTTGGCATTAACTACATTTTACTGATGCTCAGCACCTACTATGGATTCACTTGACATCCACTAATTTTTTTTTATTCTTGACACTTGTTACTTTTCTTGGCACTTGAACATGCTTGGATCCTTCTGTATTACTCACCACATACTAGATTTTTCATTTGCTTGGCTTGAACTAGCTTGCTCAACACTCACTAAATAACTTACTTAAGCTTTACTATCAACCTTGTTTCAACTTATTCCTCCAATGTTTCTAAGTGTGGCCAACCTCTATATCTTCAAGTATATTATCAATACATCATTTTACTAGTGTCTTAACTGATCCTTGCAGTTCATTACAAAACCATAACTCAACCTTTCCCTTAGGTGCTTTTGTTACATCTTGTTGATTAAATCCTCTATATCAATCAACTAAGTAATAGTACTTGGATCTTATAGGAAATTTTTATTCCAATAAATATCATGTTTGACATCAATGACAAAAAAATGATTGAAAATGTTCTTTAACAACAATCTTTCTTCTTTGCAATCAATCTTCTTCATACTTGACCAATGATCTTTTCAATAAGATTTCCAATAGTAAGCACCCTATTAAAGGATCTCATATAGCCTATTAGGACTACTTAATTAAGATATTTAACTAAAATCACCTATTATGATGTCTCAACATAGATCTTGTGGTTGGTACTTGCTTGCTTGATAATAGATCACCTCTAAACAATGTTTTCTTGATCCTTCTTGTTTAGATGTCTCTTTGTTGTATCTTTTTTTATATCCTCTATTATGTTCTAATTGATTCTACAATGTTACTTCACTTCATAACTTTGAAGTCACCATGAATTCTCCATTTGCACATGCAAACTATCCTCTTCACTTCTTCAACACTCTTTTACACACTCATTATGAAGAGTTTAGGGTTTCATCCTCCTTAAGAAGACTTTTTGTTGCTTAGGGTTAGGTATGAATATATGGTTGAGATTCATCCATTTTGCCACTTAATCCTTCTCATTTTTTGATTGGCTACATGTAATTGCATACGCAATCCAACTAGAGATTCATCCTTCTCTCCAAAATATCATAGTTCATCCTTAAGTCAGCTCAAAAATGGTTTACATAGTTGTTTGTGACATTACAAACAAATATGTCAAAACTCTCTCACTTGGCATCTGAAGTCTCTAATTCTTGGCATACACTAATCTTTCTACTGTGAATCAACACATATATTACTTGGCATCCACTATTTCCTTGGCTCCTAAATCACTCGATATGGTCAATTGGCTTAACACTTGAGTGACTCAGCGCATGAGTGGCTTGCCACTCACTGTGACTTGACATGGTCTAATATTTACATTTTTTGCTCAACATACATTACCATTTTGAGATGAATTAAGTAAATAAATTAAGTGTGCTAACACTCACTTTTCAAAACGAATCTGAGATCAAAAAAACTTCACATAGTAGATCATATTTTTTGGTCAAACATTGTACCTCAACTGTTTAACTTTATTGCTGCAATAATGAATATTTGGGGATGTCATCACCACCCCATTTTTACCTTCACCTTGGTGGGTTTCTGGGTAACAAATATTGTGTTTATGTGATATTACTTTCATGCTTGTGATTGAGTTGATTTACATTCTACAACTCGTTTACATTAAATAGTTATGCATGCACAAGTTATTGATAGATGTGGATGAATTTGGGAAACCTATATAAATTGTTATATATTTTGATTTACCCTACCCCCCTCTTAGTATCTAGCTTACACCTCCATAAATCAATAATTGGTATCAAAGCTTTTTTCTTTGAAAGAACATTAAAATCTTGGAGATTATATATTGGAAGTTGGAGGTATTCAAACTAGACAAGACTATTGACAATCAAGAGATTGACATCCAAATTACACTATAAAAAATTGAAAAGGCAAGACAAGATCTAAAGGATTCCCTAAAAAGGAGAGATGGAATTGATATCTAGATAAAGCAATACTCTTATGAAGAAGTTGAGACTGAAGGACTATTTGAACCAAGAAATCCTAATGATGAAGAATCTATTGAACTAGTTGAAAAGATTAACAAAATCCTCAATGAAGAGATAAATGAACTAAAAAGAGACACAAAATCCAATTAGTGAGACTATGTGAAGTGACTGGACAAAGAAAGAAAATTGAAGAAGACAATTCTATGATAGAAGAAGACAATAGGGTAATGGCTACCAAACTTGAAGCAATGATATTAGATGTGCAAAAGATTAAAAATACACAAATGGATCCAATGAATCAAATAATGACTACGAACAAAAATATGAATCACAATGATGCAGATATTGTACAGCTGAAATCTCATAATGGGATACTAAAGAATGGGAAGGAATATATGGACAAATTCAACAAATGAAAGGAAGCAATAATATATTTTGAAGAACTTATGAAGTCATCAAGTTGTTCTAATGGGTCACAACATTCATGTACTAAGACAAGAGAATCATATGGGAATGGAGAAATGAGAAATGGAAAGACAAAAGACAAACCAAAATGCTATCACTATAAAAAAATTGGTCATATTGCAAATATTTTTCGAAGCAAACATGGTATGTAAAATTATAAACCTAAGTTTATTAGTTACTTATTTTACTAAAATAAATAAGGACATCAAATACATGACTAAGGAACACACCTACTAGACCTAGACTTTAATGATACTACTAAAACTATTAGAAATATGGGCATATAGAATTTGAATGCAGTTTAGAGAAATAACCCTACTAGAAAAATTAGAAGAAGAAAATTTATGCATCTAACAATACATGTTCTAAGTGTCACAAGTTTAGACATCAAGGCGAGAATTGTATTACTCAAGTACATTCAAAAAATTAGAGAAAGGAAAAAGGAAAAGTGGACATTGAGAAAGTGAGGAATAAAATGAACTATAAATAGAAAAAGAAAATAGAAGATGAAAATAGTGGAGCTAATGTAGCTGAGGTCACCCAATCCAATGGATAAGGTGATCATGTGATTTCTAACTAAGAAAAAGGGGTATGTATGGAGCTGTGTACCTAAATGATATATCATACATCATATCCTTACATTAATATGTGCCAAAAATTCATATCTCTATATATAAGATGCATGAGAAAAAAGCTTGTGAAAGGTTGCCAAGTATCAATAAATTGCCTGTGTTGATCGAGCATTGCAACATAGACTGAGAACTCCAATAGAGACTAAATATTTTGAAAGAGACTGAGTTGTTATGCTAGTTGGCTTCCACTAAAAAAAGTAATAAATATTAATGGTGAACCCAATAGATCAATAAAGAGGTATATAAAAAAATTTGAATGCATTACTTTACAACATGCATCAAGATTTTTGAAGAGCTCAGAGAGATTTTAGCATTTCAAGAAACAAGTAAAGATTTCAAAGAGAAGTTTGATCAAGAATTTTAAACAAGTAAAGACCATGAATGTGTGCCAAGTATCTAGGGAAGGAAGAACAAAGAACCCTAGTTATGATCATGGTAGCTTCACCAACCATTAGAATTAGTCAAAAGGTTAGTAAGTTCAATTGGTGAAGAGTGATGCTTGTCCTCCACCTAAATTTCATGCTATTCCATAGATTATTGTAAAAGAAGACTCAATACATGTGTTATCCTAAATAGCACCTAAATTCATTATGGTTCATGATTTTTGAAGTTCTTATATTTACAAAATTGGAGAAGTGGGAGATTATGGAGTTAGGGAAGCTTATGAGAAGTTGTGTAATGAAGGAAGTTTGAAGGACAAATTTCAAATTGTTGAGATGAAAGGGTTAATGTGAGCCTTATAATTTATGAGAAATTTCATAATGGAATAGATGAAATTTATTTTGAAAAGAGCTCATGATATGAAATAATGGTTATATAATGGACCAATGGAGATCATGAAGAAAATGATACACAAGGTTATAGGTTATCTAACCCTAGATAAGAAGAAAGTGATGTGATTCTTGAGGTAAGGATAAATTGAGGCAAATAGAAGAGTCAAGTGGAATGGATGCATTTTCTCTATTACAAGCATTTCTAATCTACTCATAGAATTTTCAATTGGAGTCACTACTCATGAATTCTATCAATCTAGCAAATTGAATACTATGATGTGATGGTTATGGACCAAGCATGGAAGATTGTGATGAAATATCATGAGTATGATCTTGCTGACTTGAAAATATTAGAACTAGCAAAAAATCTATCATCAGTAACAAATGAAAATAATTCAATGTGTAAGTTTGGTTCCCTAATTGTTTGCATATTCTTTTATATCCAAAAGTATTTTTTTAGTATAGGAAATGTTGTATGGGAACAAGATAAACTAGTGACAAGGAAAATCAATGACTAATGTATTACTCAATTATGAGAAAATTTTGAAAATACAATCAATTCTTATTTTGATGAATTCAAGCTAAGGAAGAAAATGAGAAGGACAATTCTAGAGGAAATGGTCACAAAATATTATAGTGACATATGATTCCTTGTTGATATAGACAATTCATTTTTACAAGTAGTTAAACTAAGGAAGGTGTGGTTACAAAGCTTTGAACATGAGATTTATAGTGATGTTGTATGTGAAAACATTGATGCCAAGGCTAAACCTTTTGGAAGATATGAAGAAGCTAAAGCAAGGATAACATTGAACATTAAGATAGCTTCCAATGAGAAGAAAAGAAAGAAAATTATTAAAGAGCTAAAAGCTAAGGTGGGTACCTTAGGAAAGGGAAAAGAAAAAAACAATGGTGAAGAGGAATATGAAGTAGAAGAAGATGACAAGGGTAGAGACCTAGTTGTTGTCATGCCACTAAGAAAGAAGGCTAAAAGAAGAGACAAGAAGAAGGAAGTGACACATCCACCACCAAATAAGTGAAGCACCAAGGCAACTTCTATTACCAAGTAGTCTATAAAGAATCACATAGAAGAGTCTACTGAGCCAAGTAAGCCTTGAACCAAAAGAAGAAGATTGGTTAGAGGATCACCTCAGAGGAAAAAATAGTCTATTGATAAGGTATTTTTGGATATAAAAAGTTCTCAAGGATTATCTAGTTTTAAATTTGTGAAATATGACACACTAGATAATGATGGTAAGAATAGAATTGAAGAAGCTATGATATACATGATGTCAAAATTCAAGATAACTCCAAATGAAATGGAGAAATAGATACCTCAAGATCTTTTGGAAAGATTAAAGAGAAGATGGAAGTAGGCAGAGAAAGTAGAAAATTAGATAAGATATGAAACACTAGTAAGAGTTATGCATGATCTATCACAAGAACATAAAGAAATATTTTTAGAGAAGTATTGGAATAGATTTGTCAAAAAATTCAAAACAATTTTTATATTGATAAATAAAAAGAATTTGTATGACAACAAAATGAGTTTCTATGGAAGAGAATTTTTGGGATAACTACAAAGAAGGTAGAGACTATAATATTGATGATGAGCACAATAGGAAGAAATATTAGGTGTTGTGTGTCCACAAGGAAACATGTCTCCTATATATGCTAAAGCCCTCGACACACTAGAAACTGATTAGTCAAGGCTTACAAAAGAAGAAGAAGATGGTGAAGATAGAGAAATGAATGAAAATGAAAATACTATTTAAGAACCTTAGATTTAGGAAAAAAAAGAATCGAATAAGGCTAAACCAAGTATGACTATTTTTATCTCAAGCTCAAATGCACAAGCAAGACCAAGTGGTAATGCCCCGTCACCTACTCCTTAGGTGGTGTTGAGTTGCAACACCCGTCTACTAAATAGGAAGAGAAAATTAATAAAATATGTTTCACCATATATTGAGGTTAGTCTAAATGAAATCATTTAGATGCCACAATATGATTGGGAAAATCTCATGTTGTAGAAAAACTTTTTGCGACAAGTAATTTTGAGGAAGAAAAAGAGACAAGAAGAGCCATGAAGAGAGAAAAAGAAGCAACAAAAATTACATGATGTAAAGAATATTTTTATTGATTATTTTGACATATAAAATTTAGTTGAAGAGACACCAATAATTGAAAAACTTATAAATATAATTGATCAATTAAGTGTTGAGAATTTTGAATCTAATGAGAAGCTAATGGATTGGTCAATAAGAAGAATTGAAACCAAGGTTGTTGAAAAAAATTTCATAACCATACATGAGAAGAAATTTCTATTGGAAGAGAAATAACATATTGATGGAAATTATATAGAGAGTACATAATTTGTACATAATTTTGTCTCATTTATCAAGCTTTACAGATAATATTGAGGAAAACATACATAAGACTTAGGATAAGATGAATGTATCTAGTAGTATTATTTTAGAGTCAACAAGATCTAGTATTGATCACTACAACACTCTACTATATGCTTAATGCACATTGGTCAATCTTCAAATAGCTGATAGAACCATGAAATCCAAATTGATCTTAATTTAGGTAGTTCCAATACCTCATTTGGAGGTCATGTAAAGAGAACTAAAGACAACCCAAGATCTTATCAGAAAAGATCATAACTTATTAATGGCTAAGAGTTTAATTGATTTAGCTACAAAAAATACAACTATAGAATCAAATTTTGGAGGCAAAAAGAACCACATGGATTCATACATTGACCTTGATTACTAGAGCTCATAATAAATTCATTGAAACATATGGATTACTTTGACTCTTTCAACCTCAACAATAGTGACATAAAGTGTTAAAAAATAATGGGGAAATGTATACAAGGGAGAAATGAATATGGAAGAGGGAGCATATTGAAGAAAAGAGGAAGATATATACGTATAGTATAAAGGCTATAATGAATCTATTATTCATTATTCATAAGTCATAGTCCTTAGGATGAGAGCTTATTTTCTTAGATTGTATTGATATGAAAAAGTGATGAAAATATGAGAAATTATTTTTTCAACTAATGTCAAAAGGAGATATTGTTAGTATCTCTAACCATTGTTGTCTATTAGTGCAAACCACTTAGTCATTTAAAAGGAAAAGTTAGATGATCCTCACTACAACCAAGCTACTCTACATAGGTTGGGTCATGTTGATAAGATACTATACAATGTACCAAACAAGTTCTATAGAAGTTAAGTAAGTGTATGCTAATAGAGTAATTTTCTATATTTACCTAGCTCATCAGTGATCAAGGAAGTTATCAAAAGCTGAGTAAACTCCAAGTATATAAGTATCGAGTGATGTAGTATGTATAAAGCACAAAATATGTGAAGCATTATAGGGTTAACAAAGGTCAAGCATTAGAAACATAAAATATTGAGCAATGTAGAGTTTACATAGAAGTTAGGAATGGAACAAAGTTTTAGGCCAACTGATTATTAGAGTGACTTGGAAGGTTTATTTATGTTTCAAAGATGTTCTTATTGAATATATCCATGTTGTATATCACATATCCCTATGTGTATGTTCAACAAATAGGATGAAGATAAAAAACATGGAATCATATAGGCAACTCTTTATACAAACATTTAATTAGCAACAATCTTAACCTAGATCGTAGGGGATGAGAGAAGAGAAGTATGAATATGAAGAATTATACTATGATGGATTGAGAAGATCAAAATTCATTCAAGGTTTTTCTTATCATTTAATATAGAAAGTGACCTATTCATTAGCAGTGAACATGAAAGAGAAAGATCAGTGTTATTAGATTAGAAGATAGGATTAGTTAGTAAGGAGGAAACTCAAAATTAGCTTGCAGAGGAAATTGAGAGCCAAGTATTGAACAAGTTTTAACATACTTGAATTAGGGTAAATCTCTTAACATAGTGGTCTTAAAAGATCTTTGAAAATCTCCTAATAGAGTCCTTAGTTGTAAGTGTAAAATCCTTTAACAAGGTGAAATGTAACTGTTTCTTACATCTTTAACACAACAAACTCTTGATAGAGTAGGTCATATTTTATGGTCAAACATTGTAACCTTAACTATTTAACATTATTACATCAGTAGTGAAGATTTTTAGGTGTCATCTCCACCCTAGATTTACCTTCACCTTGGTGGGTTTCTAGGTAACAAATATTATGTTATATGTTATTACTTTCATGCATATGATTGAACTGATTTACATGTTACAACAAGTTTATATTGATAGATGTGGATGAATCTATGAATGTTATAAATTGTTATATATCATGATTTACCCCACAACACTCTGCCCCCCCCCCCCCCCCCCCCCCCCACCCCTCCCACCCCTTCCCAACCCCAACGCCACTTAATATATAGTTAACACCTCATGCCTAAGTAAAGAGTGTATTATTAAGTTGATTGGTTATGTTTTTGTAGATTGGTCCCATTAATTTTTTGGGAGTAGGTATCGCACTAGAGTCCAAATGAAATCTGAATTTATTTCTAAATACCATCTTTTACCCTACACATCCAACCTAATGAATGCACATGTGACATCCCATGAGGATGAGCTTGGTGTCCTAGATCCCAATACCCCCACTAAGAATATATAAGATATGGTTCTAAATGAGTAGGAAGATGTGAACCAATAATAATATCCTTTTAAGCACATGGAGTTGGATAGAATTTGAATATACATCATCTATGAGCAACATGTTATCATGCCAATCTTTGGAAAAGTAAAGGTGAAAGAGTTTGAAATTGAGCATTATGACCTATGGAAACTTTTATTTTGCAGTGCATTATAATGGTGGTTTTATGTTAATTTCACTTAAAGGGAAAAAATATTACTCTAATGTCAACAATACATTTATCTATATGAATAATACAACAAAATATGAGGCACTTATTTGTCATCTAGAGTGATCTAGGAGGAAAGGTATTGAGTATTTGTAAGTCCTTGGAGATAGTGAGTTTATTTTTATTTAATTATTCATAAAAATATCACTAAGACTTATGTTCCTATAATATATATGCATTGGGTATGAGAATTGATTGAGTTTTTCAAAGATTTTGTCCTCAATTATGTTCCTACAAATCAAAATAAACAAGCATGCAAGTTGGCTTCCATAGGATTTGAATTTGATATCTTAAAAGAAGAGACACAATACTATGTGAAGGTGATTATGAGGCCTTAAAATCTAGATAATTATGTGAGATGTCAATATTTGAGAAGGATGAGAAATTTCTAATCCTAAATTATTAGAAGAACCTGTGGATTCAAATGTAAATGAGAAAAAGTTAGAACAATAGTATGATTATCATGTTTTCCAATTGAAAAATAATAAGTTACCCAAGGAATTGGTCTTTGTTGAGTGTATTTTTAATGGTGATGATAATCTTAGGAGAGACAACAAAAAAATGATAGTACCTTGGAGGAATATTGTCAGTGAGTTGAGGCACTCAGATGCAATTTTTTGAAGCTTGGCTAGGTATGTTAGAAAGATGGACATCAAGCTTTTGTTTCACCATGTCAAGAATTTAGTGATGTATTTACATGGTAATACCATGATTTAAAGGGATTTTACCCCCATTTATCCCAGTACACCATAGATTTTTTTCTTGATGAAAAACTAGTCTAGCAGAAGAAAAGGCACTTCAATCCTAAGCTAGAAGCACTAATGATTACTGGACTAAGTAATATGATTGTAGTTAATATATAATCCTCATTAAGAATACTTATTGGGTGTCTAAATTAGTCCAATTTAGGTATAAGAATGGAAAAATAAGAATATGTGTTGATCTCTAAGACCTTAATAATGCTTCTCTTAAAATACCACCATCCAATACCATCCATGGAGCCAATTTTTCAAACAATTTTAAGATTTTCTTGATTTTCTTTGTCTGATGGTTTTTATGGATATAATTAGATCCCATAGAAAGGGGAAGACTAATATAAGATTTAATTCACCACTAAATTAGGAAAACCAATGGAATGCAAAATGATTCCTTTTGAGTTGTCTATTGCTGATGCAACTTTCCAAAAGACAATGGAGATGGCCTTCCATGTTTTGATAATCAACTTTGTAATTTATTATTTAGATCATATTACTATTTTTTCTAAGGATTCTAATGAACACCATGTACAATTGAGATAGATTTTTGAAAGTAATGGAGAATATAGAGTGTCCTTGAATCCTAAGAATTGTATATTTATTGGTCATGAAGGCATGTTTCTTGGATATGTTGTTTCCAAGCATGGAACTACCATTGATCCTAAGAGAGCATAAGTTAGCCTAGCCCTACTGCTACTAGTATATAAGAAATCACTATAGAGTTTCCTAGGAAAAACAATTTTTTGTTAAATTGTTTATTCCCAATTTCACAACATTACTAAGATCTATGACCCTGATGATTAAGAAGAATGCAAGTTTCATATAGACTAAGGAAGATAAAAAAAAATATTGAATTCATAAAATAAGCTACTACTACAATACCTACAATTATCAATCATAATTTATTTAAGGATTTTATCTTCTATGTCATTGATAGCACATACATTTGTTTGTAATGTTGGTATAGAAGAATTATGATAATAAAGAGAAACCAATATCCTTCTATAGTCAAGGATTTGATAGGTATGAATAGAGGTATAATTTTTTCGAGAAGCATATTTTGGCTATAAGTAGAAGTCTAAAAAAGTTGAGACACCTAGTTAACCATAATACTAGTCATCTTATAGTTGCACACCCAGTATTAAATACTTTCTATTGAATGATGTTCTTACCCATAAGAGAGTTTTTTGGATCATAAAGGTCATGGAATATGAAATTCAAATTCAGATTACTAATCTAGTTAGGAGAGAAAGCCTATGTGAACAACTAGTTGGGCAACTCAATGATGTTGAATTGCAAGAATTGGAAATTGTCCTAATTAATGAGGATGCATAATAGAGCGAAGAGGTAGAAAATACCTCATGTTGGGTAGTAGACATGAAGCATTACCTCCTCACTATGAGTTCCTCCAAGGTTTGAATAACTCAAGGAGAAGGTATTATTTCTTATAACCTATTCCTTTTGTACTTATTGATAAAAATTTAATTAAAAAAACTATCATGAGCTATTGCTAATATGTGTAGAACTATATTAGATTGATAATATCTTAGAAAAAATTCATGGTGGAGTGGTTGGTTGACACTTTTGACCTAGAACCACAACTCTTAAGGTTATGAGGGTTGGATAATTCTTTTCTAATCTCTATGAGTACTCACTAAAATGGGTAAGGAAATGAAAGAATATTACTCTATTTACTTGTAAGACGAGGCTAGTAGCCATTCCCCTACATCCTATTCAAGTTGAACAACCTTTTCTCAACTAAGGGCTGAATTTAATAGGTCCTGTTAACCCTCCTTCTATTTTTTGTCACAAGTGGATCTTAACACCCATATATTATTTTGCTAAGTGGGAAGAAGTCATTTGCCTAAAATATTTTAATGAAACTTTAGTTCTAAATTTCTATCATGATATTGTAGCTATATTTGTTGTTCTAGTTTCTATTATCTCTAATAATGCTTTTTTTTTGTTTGATTGAAAAATTTAGAATAGTCTTTGAGAAATAATATATATATTGATTATAGAATTGATTGGTAACCCCATAAACCATTGGAGGAATTTTCCTTTCAATTATTCAAATTGATGGCTTGATTTTTTGCTCACCCAGTTTATGTAAGATTACTTGTAAAATCAGCAAGAAACGCATTGTGAATAAGACAAGGTTTATGAATTTTGTGTTAGCCCTTAAGAAAACCCCTAGTCGAGGTCATTGATATTTTGATCATTTGATGCTTGTGGTATATAACCTTAATATTTAAAAGGATCTTTGTATTTTTTTTCCAAGCATGTGCTCTTATCCTAATTTTTGAAATACTTCTGATATTATATTTCATGAAAGCTTCATGTTTGCTAAGTTACAACTCTGTGAAACTTTTGTTAAGAATAGTATCACACTATTTTCTAATCTATTCCTTTTAAAGGTTGTGAATTGATGAGGCACTCTATTTTCAAAGATAGTTGTAGTTTCACTACAGTAATTGCAAATGCATATTTTTAAGTTGTGATAGGGTGTAGCAAAGAGAAGTGCATGATTGCATGCTTATTTGGGATTAAGACATTAATAGCTATGATTGTGTGAATAAAGGAAGGTTTTCAATAGAAATTTTTAGTGTAGCATCACAAAGGATTAGTTAGCCGGTCAAGGATAAGATGCGAAGGTGTGAGGAGTTAATGCTGAGTTAAGATTTTAGACTAGCACACCATCGACACTAGTGTAAATGAACCATGGGTTAGAGAAGTGAAGTCATGATAGCTTGTAATCATTCTTTTAGAAGGTTTAATTATAGTTAAGACTTTCAAGTTACAAAATGGTGAGGGTAGCTACATTGAAGGCTATCACATGGTCGCATGCAGTTTAAATAACATCCTAAATTAAGATGCAAAGTTGTGAGAGTAAGATGAAAGTCAACAAAAACATTGATCATACCTTCGCATGTTAGAATCAAAAGGAAAAAGGTTGAGTTGTGAGCATGTGAACAAAGTATGTGTTCTAGTTAAGTTTGATATCACTCCCTCACATAGTTCCAAATGATATTAGTGTTTTAAGTTATGAAGTGGTTATTGATAGTGAAGCACATATTCACATGATTCCTTAAGAAATTAGAATAAAAAGTTGTGAAGTTACAAGGTAAGAGAGATGTTAAGTTAACAAGCTAAGCACACTGTCACATGGTTAAGTTAAATGACTAGTTTCAAAGTTGCAAAGGAGTGATAAGGTGAAATCTAAAGCATCGTAGCATTACATGCATAAATTATTCCAAGGGATATACCATGGGTTAGGTTGCAAGATATATAATCAAAGGTTTGTCGCAAGGTCACAGTGGTCATACAGGTATGTTAAAATGTAGCTGTGAAGAAATGATCAAATGAGAAACATAAGGTTTGCAATATCTCAAGTCATTTTCGCAAGAAGAAGGATCAGGTGCAAAGGTGCAAAGCATTAGAAAGAAAACCCTCATCACTTGGTCACAGCCTAAATGAAGGAAAGCATGGAAGTTGTAGCATAGAGGCAATGATTTATTTTTTTTCGCATCATTGGGACAGCAATTTTTAAAGCATGAAAACAATTTTAATGACTATTAGCTGAGCTAGATAAAAGGACATGAGCTGGAGTTATGAAAAATATGAAAAAGAAAAGAAAAGATTTCACTAGCTTTCTGAGGATTGATAGGTTTTCAAGTGTGACTAAGTTTTAATTGTCATTAAATGCTATGCTCCCATTACAAAAACACATAAAGTCTAAAAGATAGAGTATTTTTCTTTATTGTCTTCATAATTTCTTAGAGTTCTCAAAGTAAATTTTGAATTGCAGAGTGATTCCTAGTATTTTTCAATATCCAATATACAAAATCAGAAAAATCAACTGTAGAAGATGGCTCAAAGAGAAGGTGAATTGATTGCATAGGCAGTAATTGAAGGACCACCTACACCACCAAAGTCTCCCAACACATTTGTAGAATAATGGATACACATCTTGTTTAGTTCCATAAATTCTCATAATACCAATGACCTTGCATTCAAAATCCCATATGCAATGTGTATATATGTATTTGTACATGGCATAAATGGATTTGAATTGTTCTAGTTTTTTTACAAGAATAGACTTAAAGAAGTTCCAATATGAAACCCTTGGGTAAGAAATTTGGGAAAGTTGGTCATGCGAGAAGTGTTTGTAGACATGGACTTGGTTAAGGAATTAATCAAATACTATAATCTTGTTAATGGATCATTCCACAAGAAGGATAAAAGTGTTTTTATAGCATTGGAAAAGGATACATTCATAGAGGCATTTAGTTTGGGTAGACCCATGTCATTGCCCATTGATATTGAAGAATTGAATGAGAATTTCAAAAAACATAAGACTTTTTATATGGGTAAAAATATGGCCAATCACATTCGCAAGGTGAAGAAGGATATATGAGAGATTCCAAAGAAGCGAGATATTAATAAAATTATGCCCTTGGATTTCTCTTAGAAGTACTTTTAGAATATGGTGTTTGGGATTGACAAAGCCCTAAATTTAGATGGAGCCATGAATGCTTCAAGTGCATATTATATCATGGCTCTAAATATTCAAGGCCCAAATCATTATGTTGGATATGATTTTGTAGAATACATCATTGAGAGTATTTACAAAGAAATCACTACTACCTACCAAGGAAAGCCAGAGGATTTCAAATTCCATCACTACTCCTTGATCATGCACGTTATCTTGTCCAAGAATGCTGACATAGTTGATCAAAGCTTCTTCAATTCTACACAAGAGTGAGGAGAGAGGTTTCCAACGCAAATATGGACACAAGTATGGAAAATATACTATCCATATTCAAGTGTTATCTCTTTCTATAATGATTGTGTTCATCCAATGTTGAAAATGATAGGATGTATAATTTTAAGGGTCCTTAGGAATGTTAGGAAAGTTTTTGGACCTAAATGGTTTTTTGATGTTGGAAAAAAAATAACTCATGATTGGGGTAGTGTTTTCTTATTTGAAGAATATATTGTTATAAGAATTTTTGGATGTCCATAGCCATTCCACATTTTTCCTAAATATGTTCTTGAGAGGCTAGGGTTGGTAGAAATACTCTGGTGGTTAATTTCTTTCAATAGAGAATACTTAGGCAAAGGTGTCAAGGGTGGAATATTTCTATGTAGATGTACTAAGGTGAGAGACTTTGAAATTGACAAAAATTCCATTGAGCAGATCAATTCATTTTTGCAAAATTATAAAATGCCAATTGGGCTGGCCAAAACTTATGACCCATGTAATGTACTTAGGCATGCCTTGAAGAGTTTATAAGAGGATATAATATGCCCCCTACAAAGCCTATGTGGGAAGAATATGTTATTGTTGATATGTTGAGTGAGGATGTTTGTAGGGAAAGAAAAATTAAGTGAAGAGATATTCTTGGCTATGAACATGAGATGAGTAAGGTAGACCCATCTTTTAAAGGGTTTTATCCTAATGAAGAGTATTGGGCCAGATTAGATAAGTGTATAGAGAACTATGATGATTTTGTTTGTTAAGTGCCAGAGGTGATAGAAAAGAAGATTGACCTAGATTATCTTAGTGGAGGTATTTGATGAAGAATATTTGTTTGAAGATGACTAACCTAGACAAGATGTTCCTGAGAGTTCTGCATGGGTAGAATAAAGACATAAGAAGCAAAAAATGATAGAAATACTAGATAAAGCTTAGAAAAAGGCTATCTAGATTCTACCAAAGGGGAGAAAATAATTTGATGATGTTAAAAGATGATTCTTAATATCCTAGGCATCTGAAGATGAGCAAAGAACAAAGAAATTTCAACTAGAAACTCAAATGATTGATGGTATGATCATTCAAGCTAAGGAGTTTATGAGTGATGAAAATTTTATCAAGTCAGATGAATTCAAAAACTTCCTATTTAAAATAAAAGGAATGAATTGAAATTATAGATGAATGTTGGATACTCAAATGAAGTAATTGTTGGGTTGGTGCAAAAGCTGTAGGAGTATGATCCTACTAGTGAAACCCTTACTACTGAAGAGGGTAGAGATCTTGTAACAAGGAGTGGAATGATTATTTGGTGGGATCTGAGCTCTTCTTTTCTGCTAGATCAAATAAGAAGATAAGGAAAATTACTTTTATTTGAGGATGAGAATCAATATGGGGAGATGATGGGATTAGAGTTCAATATAGATGCCCTAAAAATGGAAATATGGAGTTTATCTCTAGAGGATGATAAGCCCACCCATATGGAAATCAAAGAATCCCCTAAGGGAAATGTTATATTTTGGCATATATAGTCTACTTCCAATGACTAGATATTTGGGATGCATACTTTAGTAGCATTAATGAGTAAGAACAAGATAGACACACTTCAGGGCCAACTTGAGAAAACATATGAGAAATTTATTGGAACAAGAAGGAGTTTTGAAAAGGAGATGAAGAAGAAATATGTCTTATAGAAAAATACTATCAAGTTGGAGATGGAAGTAGCATCATTAAAAAAAACTATTAGAGCTTCTACAGAACTCCATGACAAAGGTGTACATATAGAAGAGCAAATGATTGATATATGGGAGGCATCAGGCCACACAATGGAAATTGATGAGGAAAACTTAGAAGAAAGCAAGGATATAATGATTAGAACCATTAAGAACTTTCTAGCTCATAAGATAAATGCATTGAAAATAATTTCCTAGAATGTGCATGATAGTTAGTTGGCATTAGAGGGAACTAAATACAAATGTTTAGATTCTATTGGCTTGCTAACTCCATTTTTTAAATACATGGGACCCCTACGTGCAATTATTTGATAGATTAATCCCTTTATTTCCATGTAATGAAGACTTTCCAAAGGTCATCATTCTAAACATTAAAAAGAAAAAATCATAAAGTGAAAGATTTAAATACTTTTTTTTAATGGAAAGTTACGACAGATCAAAAATAAGATGAAGACAATTGCTATAGGTATACCAAATTTAGTGCCTTCAATTTGGCAAGGACAAATTAAAAGACCCTGTAGAGTGGTCATCTTCTTTTGATAACATTATTGATCACCCCAGGTTATTATCTTATTGCAACAATGAAGCTAGTATTACAATAGTTTATGACATGATTGCTATGCCTTACAAGATAGAAACAGATAGAAACCTTTTTCTTTGTTTCTTCTCAACTCTTAGGGAAAACTAATATGCCTCCTCAATAGCAGTCATTCAAACTAGACTCAGATCATCTTGAATACTTGGCCTTAACCCACAAAGATAATGGGTGACTTTCCCCTTATCAATGTTTGCATGGTTAGTTCTAATGAGAACTCAGTAGAACTCTTTAGTATACTCTTGAATAGATTTTCCTGCACGCTTCTGCCCTTGCATTTTCTTGAACAAATTGAGCTCATAATCCATGGGAATGAACTATCACTTCATTTTAGCTACCATCTAATCCCATTTAGTGATTTTTTCATTTCCTCTTTTATTTTGATCCAACTAGATCTCCTGCCACCAAATTTTTGCATGACCCTTCAGTTTGGTCCTCACAAACTTGACCTTGTCTGGATCTTCAATATCTTTAGATTCAAAGTACTCTTCCAATTCATTGATCTAGTCAATCAATTCCATTGGGTTGATATTTTCTAAAAATGTGGGAGAATCAAACTTAGGTCTTTTTCTAATACTAGAAATAACCTTGAAATTTTTTGCCTCCTTTGGGTTAAGAACATTCTTTACCCCATCTTAGTTTGTATTTGCTTCTTCTCTTTCATCCTCTCTTTCATCATCTCCTATGGTAGGCTTCATTCCTCTATGCATTTTATCTTGCATTACTTCAATTTTCCTCTAAAGAGTTCTAAAATCCTTAGGTGTAACACCTTTGACTCTTCCACCATGCTCTTGTTAAAGAGGCATTTTGTGCTTCTATTGAAACCCTAGAATAAAATGCCTCACAATTGATAATAAAGCTACATGCTCAGCCCAATTCATGATCTTGTTGTGAATTACCTCATAGTTAAAGAACTATCCACATACTAAGGAAACTAGCTCTAATACCACTTGATGAAGGGTACTTCCCTAAATACCATAAACACATAATAGAAACTAAGAAATAACAACAATTTTGGGAACAAAATATGGGCTTCTTATTATTGCCACAAATGTAAAATTATAGAATTCATAATTATAATATGCTAACCCACATGGGCACCTTTACTATAGTAATCTGTAAGACAAAGCTATGAACTATCATCTAGAGTTGTCCTAAACAATGTTTGTACATTTCTTAATAATTTTATGTGGCCTAGGAAGGTTCTAGAAACTCAAATTTAATAGCAAGGGCTGAAAAAACCTAACAATACATATAAAGTTGGTCACATACATTTTTGAAATTTATTTTGGATATTTGGGTTGGTCCAATGTTGGAAGAGCATAACTCTCAAACCACTAATATGATTGACTATTATATTCCTTTTTCTTGAAGCCTTGGCTCATGATCTATGGGCCTAGATCGGTGCAAGCACCCATCTATCAACTTTTAAGGCCTCGTCTAGGCACTTTTAAACCTCCAACAGTGAGCCTTAAGTTTATATACCAAAATTGCAAACCAAAAATCCCTATTAAATCCATGAATACACATAATTTGGCACTCAGCCTCAACTAGTAGGTTGATATATCTAAGATGAATATCTATCTCTAAAATTAGGACATTTTGAGCTCCTATGATTGACTTACTAATTAGCAATCCTCCATAGAAAACAACTTTAGATTAAAAAAACCCTTATTTGAAACAACTAAAATGAATTAATTTTGGTTGATGCAAGAATTCTCTCACACGTAGGATGGTCCTATATCATAGACTCATTACTTTTGAACTTTCAAATTTTGATAATTTCAAATCTAAGAATATTCACTCTGCTTTCAAATCTAAATTGACACTCATAAAACCAAGATAAGAGAATGGAAAAAGTCAAACATGTTCTTAGTGATAGTGAAATAGATGATGAAGATCTAGAAGAACTTGAAGCACTGTTGGTTAGGATATTTCATAGAGGTAAAGGAAAATACAAAGTTAAGTTACCCATCATATGATTTAATTGTAATGAAGTTAGTCATACTATAACAAGATGTCCTAAGATAACAAACAATAGAAATGAAGATAAATACAAAAGTAGAAAAGATGAGAGTAAGCAAGGTTATAAATAAAAGGGAAATAAGCTTGCTACATTGATGAAGAAGAATCTAATGATCATGATGAATATGATCTCTATGTTTTTATGAAAGATGATTTTGATGAAGATAAGGAAACTATATTAGTATCTTATGTGAGAAAAAGTGACAGATGGATCATTGATAGTGGATGTTCTCATCACATGATGAGTGACAAAAGTGTTCAAAACCCTTGAGCATTATAATGGAAATAGTGTTAGATTTGGTAATGATGCACCCTTTCTAATAAAAGGTAGAGGATTAATAATATTGACAGACATGATCATGTGTGACAACACTTAATATGTGGAAGGACTTAACTACAATCTATTAAGTGTGTCACAAATGAATAGTTCAAGATGCAAAGTTTAATTTGATAAGAAGAAGGGCAAGATATATGATGTTGATAGGGAACTCATTGGAAGTTGTCATTAGAAAAGAGGTAATCTATTTTATCTTGACATGACTAAAGAAACTTGTCTTGTTGTACAATTTGATGATGTATGGATATGGCAGATAAGATTATGTCAGGTGTATTTTGACAACATGGTTAGTATTATTAAGATGAAAATAGTTAGAGGTTTCCCAAAACTGAAGAAACTAGATGATTCGATTTGCAAACAATGTTAGTTAAGCAAGATGAAAAAGTCTATTTTTAAGAGTAAGACTCATACTTCAACTAAAATTTTGGAATTAGTTCATATTGATCTTTGTGGACCTATTGATATGAAAAGCTACAAAGGTAACAAATATTTCATCCTTTTTGTTGATGATTATTCTAGAATGATGACAATGATGTTTTTGAGAGAAAAATATGATGTTTTTCGAATGTTTAAGTGGTATCTAGCAATGGTTGAAAAGGAAACTAGTAAAATCTTAAAATGTATGAGATCTATCTAAGATGGAGAGTTTACATCAAATAAATTCAACAATTTCTATAATGACAAAGGGATCAAAAGACAAACTTGTACACCAAAGACCTCTCTAAAAAATGGGATAGTTGAAAGGACAAATAGATCTATGATGGAATTTACAAGAACACTAATGATGGAGAAGAATGTTTCTTTGAAATACTAGAGAGAATTTATGAGTATAGTTGTCTATACCTTGAACTAAGTACAAGTCAAGAAAGGTACACATATCCTACTTTTTGAATAATGGCATGGATACTCACCCAATGCCAAATATTTTATAGTATTTGGAAGTAAGTTTTACATTATAAAGGACAACATAAAAGGTAAACTTGATGATAGAAGTGATGAAGGTATATTCCTAGGTTATTCCACAAGAAATAAAGCTTAAATAAGTGTTTAAATACTAGCACCTACAAATTTTTGGAAAGTGTAATGTAAAAAATGATGAATATATAGAAATACATGAAGATAAACAAAATAAAGAACCTAAAGATTAAAAAAACTTTATGTACTACTACGAAGGCATGTCTACTAATGTTGAAGACTTTGAGAACCAAGTTGGTAATCAATAAGAATCAATGATTGTCAAGTCACATACAATAGAGGTCAAGTTATAGTTAGAAGTTGAGATACATTCTAATGTTGCGATCAATTTACAAGAAAGGAATGCCAAGTTACTTGATAGAGAAGTACATAGTGAACATAAGATTGAACTCCATGAACAACCTATTGTTGAAGAAAGAAAAATAGAGCCAAGATTATCAAAATATTTTAGAAAACATCATCTTGCTGAACAAATATTTGGAGAAAAAGATGATGGAAAAATAACAAGGAATAGATTAATAAATGATGCATATTTTTTAAGAATACATAAACCTAAAACAGTGAAGGATGCACTAGAGAATGAAGAAATTTATCATATTGAGATGAACAAAACCTGGATGCTAGTACCAAGACTAGAAGACAAGAATGTTATTAGAACAAAGTGGGTATACAAAAAAAAAATAGATGAGAATGGTGAAGTAGCAATGAATAAGGAAATATTAGACTACAAAGGTTAATGCACATGAAGAGGCAATCAATTATGGAAAGACATTTTTCCCAATTGTAAGATTGGAAGGAGTAAGAACTCTAATTTCTTATTCTACATATAAAGGATTCCAAGTTTATCAAATGGATGTTAATTAAACATTTTTAAATGTTATATTGAATGATGAGGTCTACATTTATCAACCTGAAGGATTTGTTGATCCAAAAAATATAAACATTGTGTGTAAATTGCATAAAGCTTTATATGGTTTAAAGAAAACTCCTATAGCATGGCATGAAATGTTAGAAGATTGGAAAGATTGGAGAGATTCATTTGATGATGATATGTTACATTCATTAATGGGTTTTTCATTGATGTCAACATAGTATCTTTAATGTCTTTTGTGGTATCTGATAGAAGAACAACTAAAATATTAAGTTTGTATGGATGCCTAGTTGAGCATGATAACCACTCAAGGTTGTGAGAGATAATTTTGGGTATATGGTATATGTAGTTAATGTCAAAAGTAGAGAGGACAAGTCTAGAAGGAGATATGTAAGTTTTGGTGATGTATGTTTTGAGATAGAGTTTACAGAGGCATGTTCTAGTAAACTTGTTATATCTCTTAGCAGAGTTGATATCTTGAGGATCAAGGTTGAGGACATGGAGAAGACATGTTGAGGATGATGTGTTTAAGCTTAGTCATCATAATATTTCATGTACAAAAAGTTATTCAAGTTGTAAGGTAGAGGATTAAGGTTATCACTAAGTGTAACATGTTCTTAGTGAGGTCCTATAATAATTAATTGAGGACTAATAGTCAACTTAGGAATTTTCTTATGGACTTGGTATAAAGGAAGGAATTTTTTATTTATCATGACATGTATGGATATGGTGATATAAAAATTGTGAATGTTCGGAAAGCAATAGAGAGTGCACAATGCAAAGTTGAGTAGAGTAGTGTGGAAGTGAAGGAAACTTCAATGCTAATGTTTTGCTGAGTGATCTAAGGTTTGGAATTTGGATCTAAGGTCCATGACCTAGTCTACAAGGCCTGATTGTGATTGGTCTAGTTGATAGGATATAGGAAAGTACACAAGAAAGAAGAATATACTAGAAAATTACTTATTTGAGCAATGAGCTCTTCTTGTAGTTGAAATTGCCTATTTGGGTAGTTGGCTCTTCTTGCGTACATTATAACATAGCTCCTAACAAGGTTGGAATCACCTAATAGGAATTCAAAGTCTCCTAATAGGGACTTATTATACTAAATGTTGTAACAGACTCCTAACAGGGTCCATCCTCTAACAAGGACTATTTATATTAGTACATCATCTTGTAGGCATCATTCCCACTAGGATTTTCTCTCTAATCAAGGGTTTTCCTAATCAACATATCTAGTGTAGTTGTCTACGTGCATCTTTGCATGGTTTCTATTTACTTTGATTGAATGGTTAAGTTTGTTTAATGAAGATAAGTGGTTTAATTATTGGTTAATTGATTCAACCCCCCTCCAATTACAGTTATTTTGGTGGACTATTATTTTTAATAATTGGTCACATCCTTGAAGAAAAAGTTTAACTACTTTGGGAGATCCATGGTGAACATGCTCATTAAAGATAGTCCAAAGTTTGATGGGACAAACTATGATAGCTGGAAAGAAAAGATGATAGTCCAAAGTTTGATGGGACAAACTATGATAGTTGGAAAGAAAAGATGAAGATAGATTTGTTGTGTATGGATCTAGTATATTGGATCTTGACAAAATCATAAAGAAAATCATTGAAGAAAAGGATTTGGAAACTTGCACTGAGATAGAAAGAGATCTTTTCATCTATGACATTAGAACTGGAGAAGCACTATTGATTACACTTCCTAAAATTGAGTACAATCTAGTAAAATTACTTCCTACTTCACATTTTATTTGGAAGGCTTTGGAAAATAGTTTTGAAGGTGATACATATTCTAAGAAGTTGAGGCTAAAAATTTGGATTTGTGTGTTTCAAGATGCTAAGATGATGGAAGATGAATCTATAAGAACACATATAGGTAGGATATCAGAAATTAAAGCAAGTATTCAAGCTCAAGGAGGAAACAAAGAAGATGATGAGGTTAAATGGAAGATACTAAAGATTTTAACAACACCATTCAAGCCAGTAATTTAGATGATACAATTATTAATATCTTGTGCCAAAGATTTCACAAAGGAAAAATTGCTTAGAAGATTTGAAGTAGTTGAGAATGAACTTAGACAATCCAAAGAATTGATTAGAATAGAAACATCATGCAATGCCTTAAATATTTGACCTAACCATCAAAGAGCACAAGTGCTAGAGGAGACTTTTCTAGTAGTAGTAGATTCAAAGAAGAAAGAAAGATTGATGAAGCAGTAGCCCTTCTGGTAAGAAGAGAAAACTAAGGTAAGAAAAGCTTTAAGTGTTGGACTTGTAATTAATATGGTCATTATGCATCTAAGTGTCCTAAAAGGGAGAAAAAGTATAATTAAATCATAAGCCTAGAAGAAATAGAGATTCTTTCTATGCAAATGAAGAAAATGATTAATGATCAAACATTAAGTGCTAGTTGTTAGCTTGGTTTTTCACCACCCTTGTTTTGTTGTATTCAGCAGTGAAAAAAACTAAATGTGCACTCCAAAGTAATTTGAAATTTGGTTAAAAATGCTAGGCAAAAAATTTTCACCAAATAACCTTGTGCCTTGCCTTGTTTGGCCCTAGCCTTTGAAAACTTTATAGAATATTAGTTCAAATAAATTTTAGCAAGAAAATTTTTATCCTAAAGGTTTATTTATGAAAGAGTGACCTTTTAATCTTTTGATAAAACCTATAAAGTTTTCCTAAACTACATTATTTTATTTTGAAAAAGTCCTATGTAACAAAAAACTTTGTGTGACCATTGATCTTGATCAGATCAATGGCCATCACATTCCCACAATTCAGAGCTGCAAGGTCTTTAAATATTTCCAAGAAGCTCTTTTTTGACACGTAGCTCTTGCTGACATTTCAACTTTAGTGTGCCAAAAAAACTTTGTGGCTGTTAGAGTTAGTCAGAATTTTTGAAGAACTATCAGTGTTCCCCATGCATGTTTTAAAATCATTGCAATATCATTGGCCCATTATTTAATAAATGTATTATTTTATAGCTTAGATTTCCTAATCATTGTTCTTGCAAAGAATCAAAGGCTTGCACATGCCCACAATAATAAAATGCATGACCGTTAATTAATGCAGGGAAGAGAAAATGGGACAAGTGGCATAGTTTGACAAAATGGGCCTGTTGTTCTCAAAAATGATGATGAGATGTCTTTCATGGAAAATGTCAGATGAGTTAGAATGGATGGAGATATTTTATTCAACACTATAGCCAACATGGTATTTAAAATGCCTAATTCTATAACCATTGATCTATCAAAGATCAAAGGCTAGTGCATGCCCACATTTTGAAGTTGCAAGAAAGATAAATAATGTGAGCAAGCAATTCTTGGACATGTGGCAAGGTGGGATCGAGAAATTTTAACTATATCCTACAATGTGACACACTGTAAAGTGATCGTTGACATGTACTGTAAGATGTGCCACTGCAGAAGTTTGTCTACCAGATGGAAGTAAAGCCTCATCTACCATAGATCTTTTAAAGATTGAGGGTTAGTGCAATCCCACATTATGAAGCTACTAGTCAAATAAGTAATGTAGGTTTGCACCTTTGTGACACGTGTCATAGTGGGGCCAAATTATGAAAGAATGTTGAGTTAGACCATGTGGTCTGCCACTTGTGCTTAGCTGGAAATACTTATGATGTGGGTGTGAAAAGTTTCAAAAATTAATGTAATAGTCAGATCAATCAGAGCACACGAATTGAAAGTAGTCACTTCATTAGCCCAAGTGGATGATGCAAGTATAAAAAGTAGAATTGTTTTACATTGTTGATCCTGTCTTGATCAATGAGGGATGTTTTCCCACATTAAGAACTTGAATGAAGTTTAAGTAAAGTGGGTATGCACCTTGTGGACACATGTCCATGATGACATCTAAATTCTTAACTAAAAAACCATATAGGGTATAATCACTATCACTATTGATCTTTTGAAAATCAACAACTGATGCAATCCTGCAATAAGGAAATGCTCGATCAATAAGTAAAGTGGGAATGTGCCAACTTGACACTTGGAAATAATGAAGTTAAGCACCTACTCGCTTAGAAGTCGAAATGGGACCCCCTAGCATGGAAGTTGTTAGAAGGAACAAAATCATATAAAGGCTTCCTATTGGTTAGTATAATTGACTGGACCTTATTCAAATATGAATTGATTTAATTGTTGATTTTGTCTTGATCAACAAGCAGTGCTTCCCTACATTTCTAAGGTGCAAGAAAGATAGATAATGCAAGTAAGCGGTATTGTAACACATAGCCTTGTTTTTTAAAAGCCATAAAGTGTGTTTCCTTTTAAATTAGAGCCATCTGATCTAATGAAAATCTATGGATAGGAATCAAACTTGGTTGCAAATTAGAGGTAATGGTTATAGGATTTAATATGATTCAGAGTTCCTTTGTGCAACCTTAATGCATGGGTATAACATAAAAATTTACCATTACTAAATCACAAAGTTGCAAATTTTCTCAAAGCAAAAGGATTTCTAGAGCAAGGGCACATAATTTCATAGCAGTTTTAGTGAAATTGTAGAGAAAATTGCAAAAAGAGAAGGGCAAATTTAGCGGGTAAGTAACCTGTAACCATAAGAAATCTAGAATTTGTTGTGATAAGAGTTTAAATTTTTTTAAAGATGCCTCCATGAAAGGATTCATATGGGAAAATTGATTACTTAAAGAGGGTTGTGGATGATGAATTCTTAGAACAATTTCCCTTATTAGTAAATGAAATAACTAAAGGAAGAGAACTCATTCCTAAGAACCCTAGGATAGTTGTTGCTAAGGGTTTCTATCATAGGGAAAACTGGGTAAGAGATGGCCAAGCATCTATGGGAGGTTTTTAATTGTTCAAAAAATGGTTCTCAGAAAGGAATTTAAATACCCCCATGAGCAATTTCTAGGAATTTGACATTGGAAAATTAATAGTCCCTATAGTTTTCTTTGACAGTGATCTATTGACTGGCCTGGCTAAAAAATATGATCCTATTGTGGGTTGGGTGAAGAATAATTTTGGAGTGAATCTTTTTAGGGTTTTCCCTAAGCTATTTAGTGAAGTTTTTAATCTTAACCCTAACCATGGTGTACATGAAATCATTGATATGGATGATTTGCAAGCAAGATACGATGCACAAAGAATATACTTGAGGACAAGGCCATTGTAGGAGCATGCTACTAAGGTTGGAACCTTGCCTGTGATTATTGCTAGCACACCTGAGCCATTACTGAAAAGACATTTTAACCCTAGGGCTTAGGCATTTTATGTTTCCCTTTGTAAAATTTTTGGAATGGATAATGTCGAGTAGATCCCAGGCTTGATTGTCCTCATAATGGCTTAAACTCTTCAATTTGAGATGAGCACTATTCTAGATTTTTCTACCTTCCTACAAAGGAGATTCACAATGGTTTGGTGGGAATAGCAAGGGGAAAGGTGAACAAACCATTATGTTGGTATTCATTGCTTATGCATGTATGCTTGTACAAGGTATTTAACTTCTTCTCCAAGGGTATGGAGTTGGAAACATCTAGAAATGAAGAGAGGAATCTTGTATAGTTGTGGAGTGTTGATATGACCTGAGAAGCCATAGATGCCAGTTATGTGAGATTTGATAGATATTTTGCATCAAATCTTAGATTTCTTTTGAGAGGAGATAGCCCTAGAATTCACAAAGCATTGTTAGAATTGGTCATACCTAAGGACCATGCAAAAGGGCTACTAGTTAGTCATAATTGGGGGGATAACATTCCCTATAATGTTTCAATAGTGATAAGAGTATATGGCTTCCTTGGAAAGCCTCATGTGTATGATTTCATGTGCCTTTGAAGATAGGAATAGCTAAGTTGTTATGGAAAATAGGTACTATAGATGAGAGGGAATTGCCTAAGAAAGGCACATTTTCCCCAATTGTTACTATGGCACATGATTTTGTTTTTGTAAGGAAAGGGTGGAAGCATATGAATTTGTTCTTAGATAGATATAACATGGTAGAGTCTCATGCTAGGTTTATTGATCCTAAATGTTTCTATGACCTCTTAAGAGATAGAATAGAAGTTTCCTACATGGTGCAACAAGTCTATTATCCAAAGGATGCGATTAGAAATGTTTTTACTTTGCAAGAAAAAGAGTTGAGAAAGGAGAAATGGATAGTATTTAGCAAAACCCTATAATTCATTAATACTTTTGACCCCCATTATGATCCATTGAAAAAAAAAGAAATATGTAGGAGCCAAGATGCAGGCATTGATGAATAATTTTGTTGTGCTAATATAAGCCATGAATGAAAAGAAGGATGCATATGTCAAGGCTTATCCAAACAAGGTTGTAGAGGTGCAGAAGAGAATAAACAGTACAAATATGGTGTCTCTTGGTCAATATACTTTGCAAAGAAGGGCAAGTTATGTGATGATTCAAAGTGTGCAATAGGCACCCCTTCATCAGAGGCAAGGACAATAAAGTCAACCTACAACTAGTGCTCAAAAAAGACAAAAGTTAGAGCAAGGGTCTTCTTCCCAAGTCGAGCAATATTCCCCAAGACAATCTCCAATTAGGATTGATGTTGAAACATCTCTAAGAGAGTAGCTTAGACAAAGTGATGGAGAGGGAGATGTAATTATTACCTCCATAGATTTGGAGATTGGAGAGCCACAAGAACCACCTACACCTTCCTTCGATTTAACTATGGCTGATTACCAAAGTAAGGAAATTGATCCAATAGTTGCCCAAGCCTTTAAAAAATTTATTAATGATGAAAATTCTGTGAAATCTAAGGCATTCGCTCAATTTTTATGGAGGCTAAATATAGGAAATTTTGAGAAGACTTGTGAAAAGATAAAAGTAGAGCAACCTGATAAATCAGAATCTATTATTAATGAAGAGGCAAAGTCTAAATTTTTGTATTATTTTGCTCAATTTATCCTTGAGGCTAGAAGGAAAATAATTAGATAGTCAAGAGTCCTTATTTTTCCTAAATGGGATATAGTGAATGCTATAGTTTTTGATTCAATAAGGAAACCAAAGGATGTCCAATTTAAGACTAAGGAAGAGATATTACAGGCTTATAGGGGAGTCAAGTTTAGTGATGAAAACCAAGCCCTTGTTATTTGGTCAATGGAAGAAAGAGACAAGACCAGAATGCAGGAAATCTCTATTGCATAGCATACTAGTGCATTGATAGTTTTTAGGGCTGGTGAGGTAGGTAGTAAGCAAATAATAGGAACGGACTCAAAAATGCTAAATTTTGGTAGTGTTGTATCTAGCCAGGAAGAAGATAGATTTTCCCAACTCAATGCTAGGTTTGAAGAAGTTTTGAAAGCATATGAGGAAATGGGTATGCAGATATAGTTATTGGAAAACAAAGTATCCCAAATGGAGAAGGTACTGGCTAAAAGAAAAGAAGAAGAATCTAGCAAAGCCAAGATTGTATAGCCTCCCAGGCCACCTATTGAACCTTTCAAGTCTACTCCAATTGTTGAAGTACTAGACACCCCAAAAAGGCCATCATTCTACACTATAGAGGAATTTGAGGAAGAGAAGAATAAATTGTATGCACTGCATGTAGAACTAAACAATCAGTTTGAGGAGAAAATAAGGTAGGGTATAATGTGTTTAGTAGATAATATTGAGTGGCCATCATTTTTTGATTTGTTATCAGGGATTGCAATCACTAAGGATGAATTGAAGAAAAATGAAGCTACATTTAGACCCCTCATGCAGAAATGGGTAGAAAGAAATAGAGATATCACTATTATGTGTATATCCATCATTCAACTACCATGTCATTAAATAGAACAGATCTTTGATTTTCTTAATAAATTGCATGGTTTTGATGACAAACAAGATTCTTTTCAAAAAAGATTAGTGAATTTTTTTTTCCCAGTATATTACATAGAAGTTTGATATATTTTCTTGTGCTTTAAAGACTATTGATAAAGTGAAGGAAAAGGAAGAATGGAAGAGGGAGCTAGATGAACTCTTTTTTGAAAGAATAAACAAGGTTGTAAATGAAATAGACCATCTATTATGGGTAATGAAAAATGAGGAGTTGTTTAAAGTATTCTACAACTCCATTAGAAAAGAATTGGTTGATATAGAGCTAGTTGCAAATTCTCTAATAATTGTACAAAGGGAGGTTCTAAATTTTGATTGGCTAGATGACACTACTTATAATGAGTGGAAAGATAAATTCATATCTACAAAACAAATAGAATGAGATGATGACATGGAGGATGATGATAAAGAAGAGGGTCTAAAAGTAGAAACCACCTCTACCATTGATGAAAAAGACAAAGAGGATCCTCAAGTAGCAGGAGATGACTCATCACTATCACATTTGATGGCCACCTATCTTAAGGAACCTGAACACTAAATGAATCTAATCATATTGTTTTTGTCTTCCCAAAGGGAATAATAGAAGTGGACACACAAAAGGAATGTTTGATGTATAAGTCTTTCTGTTACTCTCATTTTGTCATCCTATGATAGTTGTATGTAAATATTTCTTGTAAAGGACACCTATCAATTTCTCTTAGCCTGAAGCTTGTTGCATCTCACACTATAGAAGTAAGATTCCAAGGCTAGAGAAAGGGTTTGATTTCTATTGTTTGTAAGTGATAATTTGTCTATTTTTGGTCCAATATTTGAGCAAGTTTGTGATGTATTTCTCTATTAGTTCTTGAGAATACATGAATATAGAATGATCTCTATGTTTCTTCTGAAGGCCATTCTGAGTTTATTGCAAATGTATAAAATTTTCAAAGAAAATGAATACAAATTATGAGATGTCCCCATATCAGTTCTTTCTAAATTTTGTCTCTTTTTTATTACTTGGTTATCTTGATATTGTATGGGTAAAGGCTTGTGCAATTGAATGCAATCCAGTTAGGTTGTATATCTGTTCATCTCTGCTATTAGTTGAATGGATTAAGTAAAAGCTTTGATGAATTTGATAAGGTTGCTGTAGTAGTAGAAAGGATTTTTCAATGATGAATTTTTATAAGAATTTCTAATAATATTTTTTGTAAGGCAAAAAATTAGATCTAAGGATTTGTAGTAGACTTTGAGCCCTAATGGATTAGGCACTAGTCAAATTGATTCAGCTAGAAGAGAAATATGTCATAAATGGTTTTCAACTGTAGAATTATAATCAATTTTACTTTTATTTCCTGTAGATCTTCAAAGTTGGATAGTACTTGTTTGTATGGAATGTTTTAGCTTTAGTTAGCCACTATTATTGAGAACACGTGCAAATCTATAGAAGAATTTTGGCTAGATCTATTATATGGGATGTGTTTATCAAAATTGTCAAGAATTATGTATGTATTTGAGGATTTGAGATGAGAATCATAATGAAACTAAAATAATTCTCATATAGTGTTTCCCAATCTTAAATCATCATGGCTATACCCACCTTTGTTTTGTAGAGCCTAAAGAGTAGAAAACCACCCTTGCTTTTATTGAAGTTGAGTCCAAATGGTTTGCATATATAATTGTTAATAGGAGTTGGCTAGTCCGTAGATTGTGTGGGTGATGTCATTTTGCTATTAAGCATTTTGTTTCTTAGTAGTTTTTCAAAACACCAACAAAATGGAAACTCTACTGGGGAGTTGTCCAACACATCTGTAAAATGTATTGCAAAGTCTTTGGTCTTACTATGCACATGTGTGTTAGGCGCTCTAAGTTTTTCTTGTGGTTATAAAAGGATATTTTAGTGACAAAACTTGAAAATTTAAAGAGAGAATAACCTAGGTACCACAATGACACACTGACATATCTAGCTTATCCAAGTATCTTATCTAATGAGCAAAGAGTTGCAGTCTTATGATCTCAGTGATTGGTCTATCTGCATTAGATATTTCTATTTCTACTTGTGTATTTTTTTTCCTTGGAGTCAAGAATAATTGTCATTGTGTATTTTTCCCAAGAATAGGGTGGCAAGTCAGTCAACCTTTTGAAGCTAGTTCTTGTTTTAACAAAAGGTGAATATGGCTAACAAGAGAAAGAACACAAGAGCTTACATGACAGCCAATCCTAATGTACCAATGTATGGTGATTTACCCCAAGGTGGTAGGAAGAAATAAAATAAGAAAAGTATAGATCCAAATCCCACTTGGAAACCTAGAGGTAGTCTATCCATTGATTCCGAGTATCAACCAGTATTAGGAAGAGAGAGTCATCTTCACTTAGTTCTGAATCAGAAACTACAAGACTCTTAGGAGGCATTTTTCAGTACCCCATTACTAGATGAGAGAGTTTTTTAGGACAAAGATGTTTTCATGGTAGGAATTGCTTCATCAAGGCCAGATCTCATAGCAGATATGAACCATATGCTAGGATTTAGGAGTTCATTTGATGATCCTTTTAATTCCAAAGTAGCGTCATATGTGGAGCCCAATATTATAGATTTGGATGATCCTACTAATTTAGAGGCTACTTCTGTAGACCCTAAAGAAGTGCAATCTAAGATAGGAGTTCTAACAAAATGGATTGCTAAAGAAGAAGGTAAATGCATTTGTCTTGAAAAGGAGAAGGAGCAAGCCACCTTGGATGCCATAATAGAAAGGGATGTTATGTTAAGAAGGATGATTTCCTTGAAGGAACAGAGTAAAAAGTTAGAAGAGAATACCACAACTCTCCATATTGATGTATTTGGAGATGTAGACAATCTAAGAGCTAAAGTTCAAGAACAAGAAAAATTCCTAAATCAAAGGTAAGAACCAGTTATTGTTCAAGTCCAAGCCTATAAACATATTCAAGTGGACCCTATAGAACCCACTACAAAAGCTATAGATAAAGGGAAAGGCAAAGCTATAGGAATCCAAATAAATGAACCTCAAGCTCTACCAAGCAAACCCATCCAACCCTCCATGTCAAAATTAGATCTATATCTGGAGAAGGCTAGAAAGGAGAAGGAAGATCTTGTAAAAGAACTTGAGAAGGTTTAAAATGAAGCTTAAGCCATGGAAACTGGGAGAAAAATCCAATTCATAAAATTTAATTCTACATTGGCTTCATGGCCAAATTTGTCTATCCCATCTGCAACTCCTACACTGGCTAGTGGTCCAATGATCTCAACTCAAGGAATATCCCAATCTGCCCCTACCTCATCATCCACCATTAGCACCCAAGTCCCCTTTGTCCAACATCAAAAAACTCAAAATGTAGTTCCTTTAAACCAAGCTAACATAGTAAGTACCTCAAATGTTCCTAGTTTCCAAAAGAAACCTGTATACCTAGAAAAGTATAGACAAATATCATTTTTTGGTATCCCTGGTGCTCCACATACCATATCATTTGATTTCAGAGACAAAGTGGTTAAGTTTTCTAGGAATAATGCTATTACTAGTGAAGAACATTTGAGAATTTTCATTGACATGTTAAATGATTATGAAATTGAACATGAAGACATGGTAATGAAATTGTTTGTGCATTTACTAACAAAGGATGCCAAGGATTGGTTCAGAAGGCTACTTGATGAAAGTATCACCTCATGGAGTGACTTGGAGAAATTATGTAAAGAGCAGTATGGAGATGATACCAATGTTGGGTTCATGTTGAATGAATTCAATAACATCAAGAAAAACCCAAATGAGTCCACATTTGACTTCAATGTAAGATTCTAGAAAGGTATGTACAGACTATTCAATTTATGAGGTTGAATGAGGATGTTTGTCTCAAAACATATTTCAATGCTTTTGATAGCAAAATGGCTTATCAATCGAGGGATAAGGATCCCAAAACTTTAAGGGATGCATATAAAGTTGTAGTAGATATAGAGAATAATAGGAAGGCATCTGGCAAACTAGGTAGGAGGGATGATCCAAAGCTTTTTAATCCCAAGAACAATAACAAAAGGAAGGGTGATAAAACTCCTATGGGAAAGAAGCCAAAAGAAGCTACTATAGGTTAGGTGTTGGAATTTTTTAAGAAGATGAATCACACTAATTTCAATAAGAAAAATGTTGCTAAGAGAACCCCTGTGAATAAAAGCAATTTCAATAGGCAACCTAGAATGCAAAATTACCCTTACACTACCCAATGGAAAGATAGTAAGCCAGTCATTGACTAGACACAAAATGTGAAGGATAAGGGTACCCCAGATCCCCTACAAAGGAACACTGTAAATATGAATGAGGATGTACCATGGTGCATTGTATGTCAATCACTTCATTCTTTTGACTATTGTGTTGTTGCTCAATCATTTTCCCCAGATCAAGGTGTGCAACTTGAAGAAGAAAATAAAGAGAAAAGCCACGATGATATAAGTTGCAATATGGTAAGCATGTGTGATGATTTTATAGATTTTGATTCTAAAGAACTTGAAAATGATATTACTAGTCAAAGAATTTCTTATCATTTACATCATCAACAAGTGTTTTCAGATGATGAAGGTTATGATTTAGATAAGGTGTGTGTTACATCTTCTAATGTAGGTCACACAGGCTTAAGAATTCCCTCCAAAGAGGAGATTGATAGACTCACAACATAAATGATTTCCCAAGTCCATAGTAACTACAATTTGAGAAATAGAATAGCAAATAATGGTGCAAAAAAGCCATCCAGTGTATTCATCAAAGATATTACCCATAAGATGAATGATGAAAATAAGAAAGTGAATATAGATGTACCTAAGATCAAAGACAACAAGGTTAAGAAGAGGGAACCAAAAAGAGGGTTCAGTTTCAAACAAATGAAATAACAAAAGCAGTTATGCAACTAAAGAAATTATGACCTGATACTATCAAGCAAATAGTGGTGCCTACTGTTTAAAAGACTTTAACTCCAAGTATTCTTGGAAAACCCACTATTTTTGAACCTGTGTATATGATATCCATGTTGTCTCAGATAACTATAAAAGTGCCATTATCTTAACTTCTTAGAATTGAAGAGCATTAAAGCAAGGCATTATCATGGTTGGGAGGGATAGGAAACAATAATACTATTGTAGAACAAACTATTTTCCAACAAACCCCATTAGTAGTAGAGGTAGTGGTATCATATCCTAGATTCCCCAAATGTTTTTAGATGATTCCTTAGTGGCATTTATAGAAGATATTGACCCTTTTTTCCTCAGTCTAATCATAAAAGGGAAGACCCTAAAAAATTGCATGATAGACTTAGGAGCTTCTAACACCATAATACCTTTCAAAGTAATGGAAGCCTTAGGGTGGAAATTGGACACCAAGTAGGGCACATGCAGAGGAATGGATGCTAGGGAAATACTAGTCATAGGTACCATAAATTCTTTAGCATTCAAATTAGTTGCATATCTTGAAGTTGATTTAACCATGTTAGTCATTGTAGTGGATATACCTTGACACTATGGAATGTTGCTTTCTCAAAAATGGAGTGTTGCTATGGGGGGTAGCCTGCAATGTGACTTAACCTATGCTACTTTCCACATCAGTGATAAAGCTATCAAGGTAAATAGAGAGCCAAGGGTTAGTCACATTTTAGGGAAAGAAATTGACAAAGATGCCGCTTTCTTCTTAGATACTTGTGTGAGTACCTTCAAAGCTGAATTGATTATTCAAGAAGTTGAGAATTTTCCTGCTATAATTGAACATGAAGTTGAATGTTGCATGAACTCACCAATATTATGGACAATGTTTTTTGATGGGGCTAGTTCTAAAGAAGGTGTTGGGGCAGTGGTGGTTTTTATTTCCCCCAAGAAAAATAATTTTAGATACTCATTAACTTTGAAGTTTTCTTGCACAAATAACATAGCAAAGTATGAGGACTTTTTGCTACAATTGAAAGTTGCTACACATCATGGAATAAATAAATTGCATGTCATAGGTGACTCTGAACTAGTTATCTCCTAGATAAAAGAAACCTATGCATCCAAGAATAGGAGACTGAAACAATATAGAAATGCAGTTTGAGATCAAATAGAATCTTTTGATGCATTTGATATCTCATGGAGAGATAGGACTCAAAATAAAATGGAAGATTTATTAGAAAATGTAGCAATCAAACCTAAGGAGATATCATTTGTAGGAATCTCTCAAATTGAGGTACAAAATAGACCTTATATACTTGATAACATTGAAAATTGGAAAGTCTTTGAAGATGACAAAAACATCATACTTTTTTGGTTAAATGAAGACAAGTACCATGGCCAAGAAATGGATTGCAGTGATTTAATTGAAACCATAGATGGTAAGGAAACCATTTTTGGCTAGGAGATTATGCAATTGAAAACCAATAAGATGCTTAAGGGGTTAGTGGTTTTGGAAAGTACTTTTGATAATTAGGATAGAATAAAACTAGGAGTTAAGGACCCTAAGCCTTAGGAATTAGAAGAGATAAATCTTGCTACTGATGAAGCTCCCAAAAAGGTGTATATTGGCCAAAATTAGAAAACCATTGATTGACTTGCTTAGGAAGTATAGACACATTTTTGCATGGTCATATGATGACCTTAAGGCTTATAGGGAAGATTTTTTCCAACATGTCATACCACTAAAATAAAATGTAAAACCTTCCAGATAGAAACAAAGACCAATAAACCCTACCCTAGCTCCCAAAATGTAAGAGGAGTTGATGAAACTAAGGGATGGGATAATCAAACCAGTTAGACATTCCACCTAGGTTTTAAATTTGGTACCTGTGAGAAATAAAAATGGAGATATCAGATTATGTGTGGATTTTAGGAATTTGAACATTACATCCTTGAAGGATAGTTATGGACTACCAAATATGGAAGCCATGTTACAACAAGTAACCAGTTCTGAGCTAATGTCCATGATGGATGGTTTCTCTGGGTACAATCAAGTTTTGGTAAAGGAAAATGAACAATTCAAGATAGCATTCACAACCCCATGGGGAACCTATGTATATATAAGGATGTCATTTGGTTTGATTAATGCAAGAGCTACTTTACAAAGAGCTATGGATGTAGCATTTCGTGATTATATTGACAAATTTATGGTTGTATACTAGGATGATCTTATAGCATATTCTAAGAAGGTTGAGGATCACCACAGGCATTTGGAGAAATTTTTTATCAAAGCTTTGGAATATGGAGTATCCTTGAACACGAAGAAATGTACATTTGGGGTGATAGAAGGTAGATTATTAGGAAATATAGTGTCTAAAGATGGGGTGAAAATATATCCTAAGAGAGTAGTAGCTATTGATAAAGTCCCCAAGCCAAAGAATGTAAAAGGAATTCAATCCTTCTTTGGCCAAGTTAATTTTCTTAGAAGGTTTGTTACCAATTTTGCTGAAATTAGCAGAACTATCTCAAAGATGCCCAAGAAGGGAGCTACTTTAGATTGGAATGGTGAGCCTTCACAAGCATTATAGGATATTAAATTGCAATAAAAAATGCTCTAGTATTGAGAACTCTAGATTACACAAAGCCTATGCATATTTTTTCTTTAGCATCCTTTCACACTGTAGTCGCAATCTTGTTACAGAAAAATGAAGAAGGATACAAACAACCCATTTCTTTTTTTAGTAAGTCATTGCATCTTGCTAAACTAAAATATGAGATAAATGAAAAAAAAGTATATGCTCTATAAAGGTTGTTAAGGATTTCAGATGCTACTCGGTAGGTGCCATTGTTATTGCCTTTGTATGTAGTGTTGCAATGAAAGATATATTTTCTCAGCAAGAAGTATCAGGTAGAAGGTGTAGATGGATTAACAGGATCCAAGAATTTAATATTAAAATATAGATAACTAAGTTGGTAAGAGGTCAAATTTTGGCTAAACTCATGGTTGAATCTAATTTGGATGCCAATCAGATAAATGTGGTAGTTGATGACCTTAGATTTGACTTATGTGACATGGATCATTGTGATTGGTACACTAATGTTATATATTACCTACAACACATGGAAGCTCCTCCCCATTTTCCTAAAAATGAAAAGAGGAGTACTAAATTACAAGCCATCAGATACATAATTGTCCAAGGCAAGTTATGGTGGAGAAATTTTGAGGGAGTGTTTCTGAAGTGTATTGATCAAGCAAAGGGAAAAGAAGTCTTAAATGAAATCTATGCTAGAGTGTGTGGAGGACACTATATGGCCAAGACCCTCCCTTTTCAAGGATGCTCAAATTATGATTAGGAAATGTGACTCTTGTTAGAGGTTTTTTTGAAAACTAAAGTTCTCAAGTAATACTCCGTTGAAGCTAGTGGAGGTCCAAGCACCTTTTCAACAATGGGGTATCGATTTCATAGGATAGATTTCCCCTGAGTCTAGCACTAGATATTCCCAGATTCTAGTGGCTACTGACTACTTTACAAAGTGGGTAGAGGCTATCCCCAAAAGAAATGCAACAAGTAAAGTTGTCAACAATTTCCTACTGAATAATATTATTTCCAAATTTGGTTGTCCTTAGAAAATTGTAACATACAATGTAATGTGCTTCAGGTCTTAAGAATTCATCAAATTTTGTGATAAATATGGAATAACAAGATCATCATCTTCTCCTTATAATTCAAAAGGAAATGGACAAGCTAAATCTACAAATAAGAGCTTGTTAAAGGTTATTAAGAGAACCTTGGATGATAACAAGAAAGCATGGGATTCCAAGTTACACTTAGCAATATGGGCTGATAGAGTAACTATGAATAAAGCTATTGGTGTAGCTCCATTTGATATGGTGTATGGAATTCAAGCAAGAATGCCTCAGAAAAACCTAGTATGTTTGTATAACTACATTCAAGTGTATGATGAGGATATCATTGATGATATGCAAGAAAGGTTTGATGAACTAGTTGGGCTAACTAAGACTAGGAAAAAAGCATCAATCAGAAACCAAAAGTTGCAATTACAAGTTAAAGTACTCTATGATAAGAGGACACTGAGCAAGAAATTTGAAAGTGGAGATTTGGTCCTTCTATGAAATGTCAGGATAAAAGATAAAGAAAAACATGGAAAATTTGATCCTATCTAGTTAGGCCCTTATTTGATTGAAAATACTTGGGGTGAGGATTCTTATGTTCTCAAAGATCTATTAGACAATATTCTTGAACTGCCAGTTCATGGAAAGTTCTTGAAGAGGTATTTTTGCTAATAAATACTTATTTTCTCCATGAATAGTAGTCTAGGTTTCCTTGTACATTCTATATAATATTTTTTTCTTTTGTACGGTCCTTGTATTTTTTTTGTCCTGCATTTTTGCTCTCTCTAAGTTGTCATAGTTTTTAGGGTCAAGCTTGTGGTCTGATTCTCCTAGGGATTCTGAGCCCTCGTATGAATCTTTCTTTTTCATTGTCCCTATATAGAGCCACTGTTGGCCTAGTTTTTCACCACCCTTCTTTTGTTGTATTCAGCAGTGAAAAACCCTAAATGTGCACTCCAAAGTAATTTGAAATTTGGTTAAAAACCCCAGGCAAAAAAGTTTCACCAAATAACCTTGTGCCTTGCTTTATTTGGCCCTAGCCTTAAAAACTTTAGAGAATATTATTTCAAATAAATTATGGAAGAAAGTTTTTTATCCTAAAGGTTTATTTATGAAAGAGTGGCCTTTTAATCTTTTTATAAACCCTATAAAGTTTTCCTAAACTGCATTATTTTATTTTTAAAAAGTCCTATGTAACAGAAAATTTTGTGTGACCATTGATCTTGATTAGATCAATGGTCATTGCATTCCCATAATTTAGAGTTGTAAGGTCTTTAAATATTGCAAGGAAGCACCTTTTCAACATGTAGCTCCTACTGATGTTTCAACTTCAGTGCACCGAAAAAAGTTCATGGCTATCAAAGTTAGTTAGAACTTTTACAGAACTATCAATATTCCTCATGCATGTTTTAAAATCCTTGCAATATCATTGGCTCGTTCTTTAATAAAGGGATTATTTTATAGCTCAAAATTCCTAATCATTGATCTTGTAAAGAATCAAAGGCTTGCACAAGCTCACAATAATAAAATGCACAAATGTTAATTAATACGGGGAAGTGAAAATGGGACAAGTTGCACAGTCAGACAAGATGGGCCTATTGTTCTCAAAGATGATGATGACATGTCTTCCATGGAAAATGATATATGAGTCAGAATGGATGGAGATATTTTATTCATCACTATAGCCAACGTGATATTTAAAATGCCTAATTCTATAAGCATTGATCTATCAAAGATTAAAGGCCAGTGCATGCCCACATTTTGAAGTTGCAAGAAAGATAAATAATGTGGGCAAGCAGTTCTTGGACATGTGGCAAGGTGGGATCGAGAAATTTTAATTGTATGTTGTTGTGTGACACACTATAAATTGATCGCTGACATGTACTGCCAGATGTGCCACTAAAGAATTTTTTCTGGCAGATGGAAGTGAAGCCTCATTTTCCATAGATCTTTTAAAGATCAAGGGTTAGTGCAATCTTGCATTATGAAGCTACAAGTCAAATAAAGAATTCAAATTTTCACCTTTGTGATGCATGTCATAGTGGGGCCAAATTATGAAAGAATTCTGAGTTACACCATGTGGTTTGACACTTGTGCTTACCTGAAAATACTTATGATGTGGGTGTGGAAAGTTTTAGAAATTAATGCAATAGTTAAATCAGTTAGAGCACACTGATTGAAAGCAGTCACTTCATTGGCCCAAGTGGATGATGCAAGTATAAAAAGTAGAACTATTTCACACTATTGATCCTATCTTGATCAACGAAGGACACTTGTCCGCATTAAAAACTTGAATGAAGTTTAAGTAAATTGGGTATGCACCTTGCAGACATGTGTCCATGATGATGTCTAAATTCTAAATTTAGAAGTTCTGCAAGGTATAATCACTATCACCATTGATCTTTTGAAAATAAATGGCTGATAATATCTTGCAATAAGGAAATGCTCGATCAATAAGTAAAGTGGGAATAGGCCAGCTTGACACATGGAACTAATGATGTCAAGCACCTACTCACTTAGAAGATGAAATGGGACCCACTGGCATGGAAGTTGTCAAAGGGTGCAAGCTCATATAAAGGCTTCCTATTGGTCAATATAGCTGAGTAGACCTTATTTAGATATGAATTGATCTGATCGTTGATTTTTTCTTAATCAACAAGCAGCACTTCCTTGCAATTCTAAATTGCAAGAAAGATAAATAATGCGGGTAAGTGGTATTGTGACACATAGCATTGTTTTTTAAAAGCCATAAAGCTTGTTGCCTTTTAAATCAGAGCCATCTAATCTAATAAAAATTTATGGATAGGATTCAAATTTGGTTGCAAATTGAAGGTAATGGTTATAGGACTTAATATGATTCAAAGTTCCTTTGTGTGACTTTAATGCATGGGTATAACATAAAAATTCACTATTACTAAATCATAAAGTTGCAAATTTTCTCAAAGAAAAAGGATTTGTAGAGAAAGGGCACAAAATTTCACAATGGCTTTAGCAAAATTGCAAAGAAAATTACAGAAAAAGAAGGGCAACTTTAGTGGGTAAGTAACCTATAACCATAAGAAATCTAGAATTTGTTGTGATAAGAGTTTAAATTTTTTTAAAGATGCCTCCACGGAAGGAGTTTTCTAGGAAAATTGATTACTTAAAGAGGGTTGTGCATAATGACTTCCTACAACAATTTCCCTTATCAGTAAATGAAATAACTAAAGGAAGAGAACCCATTCCTAAGAACCCTAGGATAGTTGTCGCTAAGGGTTTCTATGATAGGGCAAACTAGGTAAGAGATGCCCAATTATCTATGGGAGGTTTGAAATTGTTCAAAAAATGGTTCTCAGAAAGGAATTTAGATACCCCCATGAGCAATGTCTGGGAATTCAACATTGGAAAATGAATAGTCCCCATAGTTTCCTTTAACAGTGATCTATTGAGTAACCTAGCTAAAAAATATGATCCTATTATGGGTTGGGTGAAGAATCATTATGGAGTGAATCTTTTTATGGTTTTCCCTGAGTTGTTCAGTGAAGTTTTTGATCTTAACTCTAACCATGTTGTACATGAAATCATTGATATGGATGATTTGCAAGCAAGATATGATGCACAAAGAATATACTTGAGGACAAGGCCATTGTAGGAGCATGCTGCTAAGGTTGGAACCTTATTTGTGATTACTACTAGCACACCTGAGCCATTACTAAAAAGACATTTTAACCCTAGGGCTTAGGCATTGTATGTTTCTATTTGTAAAAATTGTGGAATGGATGATGCCGAGAAAATCCCAGGCTTGATTGTCGTCATAATGTCTCAAACTCTTCAATTTGGGATGAGCATTATTCTAGATTTTGCTACCTTCCTTGCAAAGGAGATTCACAATGGTTTGGTGGGAATAGCAAGGGGAAAAGTGAACAAACCATTCTGTTGGTATTCATTGCTTGTGCATGTATGCTTGTACAAGGGATTTACCTTCTTCTCCAAGGGTATGGAGTTAGAAACAACTAGAAATGAAGAGAGGAATCTAGTACAGTTGTGGAGTGTGGATATGACCTTAGAAGCCACATATGCTAGTTATGTGGGATTTGACAGATGTTTTGCATCAAAGCTTAGATTGCTTTTGAGAGGAGACAACCCTAGAATTCCATAAGCACTGTTAGAATTGGTCAGACCTAAGGACCATGCAAAAGGGCTACTAGTTAGTCATAATTGGGGGGATATCATTTCCTATAATATTTCAACAATGATAAGAGTATATGGCTTCCTGGGAAAGCCTCATGTGCTACCATTTCATGTGCCTTTGAAGATAAGAATAGACGAGAGGAAATTTCCTAAGAAGGCACATTTTTCCCAATTATTTTTTATTAGATGAACAAGTTTTATAGGGATCCTGAAACCCAAATTGAAACAAGAAAAAAGATTGAAAATAAGCAATTAAAGCCTAGCCAAAGGACAAAGGCCAAAAAAAAGGTGACCAAAGTGGCATCATGATAGCCACCAACACAAGTTTTTCCTAGGCTCCTAAAATCCAAAGAATAAAGGGAAAGAAATCCCAACCATGATGCATAACAAAGATCAACAGGCCAAAAGCCAGGGGGCAAAAAAGAACTACAGACTAGAAATAGTCATGCATTGCCTTTAGCTCCCTTCTTATGAGACAATAATGCCATATCAAAAGAAGTAGAGGATGGCTTCATCATTTTACCTTTTACTACAATCCATCCATCTTCCACCAAACCCAACACCTTATACCATCATAAATCAGCAACACCAAAACTGCCAGAAATTGCTAAGACTAGAGAAGAGGCCTCAACAGGAATAACTACATCCAAAGAAGAAGACATAGGAAGGGCTGCCCGAGATGAAACAAAAGAGGAGGGCATGAAAAAATTACAATTAACAGAGGTCCTTCCAATCCCCACTGAACCAACAACCAATTGGAACTAAGAAACAACAAGGCCACAACTAGACCCTAGAACCCCTAAAGCTAGGGGAAGAACTGTGGTAGAGGAATTTACAATAGGAATAGGAGAAGGAACATCTACCTGAGAAGGAGCTAGAGAGGTGGCTTCCCCCAGGGTACCAGAAGATAGATTAGCTACAACCATAGAAGGATCCAAAGGAGGATCCTCCTTCAAAGCACCAGAAGACGGGATAGCAGTAACCAAATACTAATTTTTTGCCACCAAATGTACCTAAGGATGATCCTTAATCGAAGAACCAAGAATAGTAGAAGTGACTTGCATTAAAATATCTTGAAGAGAGTCATCTCCCCCTAAAGAGAGTACCTTGTGGACTATGTAGTGATCTTCAAAGGCCCCTTTCCAACAAGAAGGGGGCAGCTTCGGCCTAGATTTACCTACAGAGTAGCAAAAAGCCATGTGACCAGTCTTGTGGCACTTCCTATAGTGGAAGGGGGTACCCTCATAGTCAAGAAGGATATCCCATGACCCTAAATAAGAAGCCACATAAATCATGTCTGGAAGTCCCTTGGAAACATCGATCTCAACTAGTATGTGAGCATACATAGTGTGAAAAACATTGGAAGAAGCCTTATCAATGTAGAAGAAAGCACCAGGGGAACTCCCCACCTCCTCCAAAATAGAATCTACCCAAATGTGAAGGGGGAGATTCAAAAACCTAATCCAGATAGGGAATGTATTAAGAGATTCTATTAATGGGTTGAAATCTTTATGCCAAGGTTTAGCCATCAAGGGATACTTCAATTTCCAATAGAAGACATGGTGAAGGATGGCAGCCCTAGGGGGTAGATATGGGTTGTCTCTAAAATTAAGGGGTATCATTTACGAGAAATCCAAGCATGCAAATTTGACAAAGAAGGCCAAAAACCCTTAAAGAAAAAGATAGTAGCATTGGTTAAGAAGTCAGCCAAATAGCTAGAGATCTCATCAAAAGTAGAAGGTTGTAAATCAATCTTTAAAGGGTTACTAACCACAATCAGAGACCCCAAACACATGGTACCATGAAGCCCTAGCTTAATAGTAGGTCCACCAAGACTAGCCTCAAAGGCAGCCACATCAGCATAAGAAATGGCTAAACCACCTGCACTAGGAGAACAAAACCTTGAAACCGAAGAGACCTCCATAGAGCCAAAAATAAGAAAAAAAACTCGAACCAAAACCAGTTCCTAGAATAAGAGTAGGACTCACCTTGGAGCTAAGGCTGAAACTAGGAATAGAGGCCAAGCTAGAGTCAGATCTAGGCATAGAGGTAGGATCGAAGCCAAGAGCCAAAATTGAAGCCGAAGCTTGGCGTAGTGAGGCAGGTGGGAAAAATTGAAAAGATGAAGAGCCTAACAATGACATGAACTGAAACTAGTCACTGGAGAAAGAGAAGGACCCATGTTAGAGCCGAGGTTGAAACAAGGAACAAAGGTTGAGCTGGAGTCAGAACTAGGCACAAAGGTAGGATCAAAGGTAGGGGTCGAAATCAAAGCCGAAGCTTGGTGCAGGGAGCCAGGTAGGAAAAATTAAAAAGATGTAGAGCCTAAAAATGACTCCATAGAAGAGAGTCCATGTGGGACTAGATGAAAAATCTAGGTCACCCAGGGCTAAAGCCAAAGTCAAAGCTAGGAGCAGGGAGCCAGGCAGGAAAAAAATTCAAAAAAAATTTGTTAAGTCAAGAGCCATTTTTAAAAAAAATTTCCTGTGGCACATGATTTTTTTTTTGTAAGGAAAGGGTCCAAGCATTTGAATTTTTTTTTAGATAGATATAACATGCAAGAGTCTTATTCTAGGTTTATTGATACTAAGGATTCTATCACCTCTTAAGAGAGAGAATAAAAGCTTCTTGCATGGTGCAACAAGTCTACTATCCAAAGGATGTGATTAGAAATGTTTTTACTTTGCAAGAACAAGATTTGAGAAAGGAGAAATGGATAGTATTTAGTAAAAACCTACAATTCATTAATACTTTTGACCCCCATTATGATCCATTGAACGAAAAGAAATATTGGGGAGCCAAGATGCAGGCATTGATGACTAATTTTGCTATGATAATACAAGCCATGAATGAGAAGAAGGATGCATATGTCAAGGCTTATCCAGACAAGGTTGTAGATCAGGTGCAAAAGAGAATAAATAGTAGAAATATGGTGTTTTCTAGTCAGTATACCTTGTAGATAAGAGTAGGTTATGTGATGGTTCAAAGTGTGCAAAAGGCACCCCTTCATCAGAGGCCAAGACCAAAAAGTCCACCTGAAGCTAGTGCTCCAAAAAGACAAAAGTTAGAGCAAGGGTCTTCTTCCCAAGTGGAGCAATATTCCCCAAGCCAATCTCCAATTAGGATTGATGATGAAACATCTCTAAGAGAGTAGCTTAGACAAAATGGTGGAGAGGGAGATGTAATTATTACCTCCACAGATTTGGAGATTGGAGAGCCACAAGAACCACCTACAACTTCCTTGGATTTAACTGTGGCTGATTACCAAGGTAAGGAAATTGATCCAATAGTTGGCAAAGCCTTCGAGAAATTTATTAATGATGAAAATTTTGTAAAATCTATGGCATTTTCTCAATTTTAATGGATTTTAAATATAGGAAATTTTGAGAAGACTTGTGAAAGGATAAAGCTAGAGCAACCTGATAAATCAGGCTTTGTTATTAAAGAAGAGGTAAAGTCTAAATTTTTGAATGATTTTGCTCAATTTACCACTGAGGCTAGAAGGAAAATAATTAGATAGTCAAGAGTCCTTATTTTTCCTGAATGGGATATGGTGAATGCTATGGTTTTTTATTCAATAAGGAAACAAAAGGATGTCCAGTTTAAGACTAAGGAAGAGATATTACAGGGCCATAGAGGTGTAAAGTTTAGTGATGACCATTGAGCCCTTGTTATTTGTTCAATGGAAGAAAGAGACAAGACTAGAATGAAGGAAATCTCTATTGCATAGCAGACTAGTGCATTGATAGTTTCCAGGGCTAATGAGGTAGACAGTAAGCAAATAATAGTAATGGCCTCAAAAATGCTAAAATTTGGTAGTGTTGTATCTGGCTAGGAAGAAGATAGATTTGCCCAACTCAATGCTAGCTTTGAAGAAGTTTTCAAAGCATATGAGGAAAGGGGTATGTAGATACAATCATTAGATAAAAAAGTATCCCAAATGGAGAAGGTGCCGAGGAAAAGAAAAGTAGAAGAATCTAGTAGAGCCAGGATTGTATACACTCCCAGGCCACTTGTTGAACTTTTCAAGTCTACTCCAATTGTTGAAGTACCAAATACCCCAGAAAGGCCATTGTTCTACACTACAGAGGAATTTGAGGAAGAGAAGAATAAATTGTATGCACTACATGTAGAACTAAATAATCAGTTTGAGGAGAAAATAAGGCAAGGTATAACGTATTTAGTAGATAAGATTGAGTGGCCATCATTTGTTGATTTTTTATTAGGGACTACAACCATCAGGGTTGAATTGAGAAAAATAAAGCTACATTCAGACCTGTCATGTAGAAATGGAAAGAAAGAAATAGAGATATCACTATTATGTGTATATCCGTCATTCAACTACCATGTCATCAAATAAAATAGATCTTTGATTTTCTTAATAAATTGCAAGGTTTTGATGACAAACAAGATTCTTTTCAAAAAAGATTAATTAATTATTTTTCCTAGTATATTATAGAGAAGTTTGATTTGTTTCCTTATGCTTTAAAGACTATTGATAAAGTGAAGGAAAAGGAAGAATGGAAGAGGGAGCTAGATGAACTCTTTCGTGAAAGAATAAATAAGGTCTTTGAGAGAATATTTAAGGTTGTAAATGAAACAAGCCATCGATTATGGTCAATGACAAATGAGGAGTCGATTATAGTGCAAATATTCTACAACTCCATCAGAAAAGAATTGGTTGATATAGAGCCAATTGTGAATTCTCTAATAACTGTACAAAGGGAGGTTCTAAATTTTGATTGGCCAGATGACACTGCTTATAATGAGTGGAAAGATAAATTCATATCTACAGGACAAATAGAAGGAGATGATGAGGTGGAGGATGATGATAAAGAAGAGGGTACAAAAGTAGAAGCCACCTCTGCCATTGATGATAAAGACAAAGAGGATCCTTAGGTAGCAAGAGATGACTCATCACTATCACATTTGACGGCCATCTATCCTAAGGAACCTAAACACTAAAGGAATCTAATCATATTTTTTTGTCTTCCTAAAGGGAATAACAAAAATGGACCCACAAAAGGAATGTTTGATGTATAAGTCTTTCTGTTACCCTCATTTTTTCATCTTGTGATAGGTGTATGTAAATATTTCTTGTAAAGGACACTTGTCAATTTCTCTTAGCCTGAAGCTTGTTGCATCTCACACTATATAAGTGAGATTCCAAGGCTAGAGAAAGGGTCCAATTTCTATTGTTTCTAAGTGATACTTTTTCTATTTTTGGTCCAATATTTGAGCAAGTTTGTGATGTATTTTCTCTGTTAGTTCTCTAGAATACATCAATATAGAATGATCTCTATGTTTCTTCTTAAGGTCATTTTGAGTGTACTACAAATGTATACAATTTTCAAAGAAAATGAACACAAATTATGAGATGTCTGTATATTAGTTCTTTCTAAATTTTGTCTCTTTTTGATTACTTGGTTATCTTGATATTGTATGAGTAAAGGCTTGTGCAATTGAATGCAATCCAGTTAGGTTGTATATCTATTCATCTTTGCTATTAGTTCAATAGATTAAGTAAAAGATTTGATGAATTTGATAAAGTTACTACACTAGTAAAAAGGATTTTTGAATGACAAATTCCAATAAGAATTTCTAATAATATTTATTGTAAGGCAACAAATTAGATCTAAGGATATGTAGTAGACTTTGAGCCCTAATGGATTAGGCACTGGTCAAATTGATTAAGCTAGAAGAGAAACATGTCATAAATGGTTTACAAATGTAGAATTATAATTAGTTTTACTTTTATTTCCTATAGATCTTCAAATTTGGTCATTTCTTGTTTGCATGGAATGTTTTAGCTTCAATTAGCCACTATTGTTGAGAACACGTGTAGATCTATAGAAGAATTTTTGCCAGATCTATTATATGGGATGTTTTTATCAAAATTGTCAAGAATTATGCATGTATTTGAGGTTTTGAGATGAGAATTAGAAAGAAACTAAAATAATTCTCAAACAGTGTTTCCTAGTCTTAAGTCATCCCTAGGTATACCCACCCTAGTTTTGCAGAGCCTAAAGAGTAGAAAACAACCCTTGATTTTATTGAAGTTGGGTCCAAATGGTTTGCACATATAATTGTTAATAGGATTTGGCTACTCCTTAGGTTGTGTGAGTGATGTCATTTTGGTATTGAGCATTTCGTTGCTTAGTAATTTTTCAAAACACCAACACTAGTGATGGTGAAAATGGATTTGTGGCAATTAAAGAGAAAATTTTGGTGAAGGTAGCTTTGGTATCATAGGTTGAAAATAAATCTAATTGGATAATTTATAGTGCTTGATCACATCATATGACTAGTGATATGAACAGGTTTGTTGACTTCAAAAGTTAGGATGGAGGAATTTTTAAGTTGGAAACAATTCAACATGCCAAGTAAAAGGTATTGGATCTATAACTCTTGATGGTAAAACTAATATTGAGGATGTATACTTTGTTGATGGTTTAAAACACAATCTTTTGAGTGTTGGACAACTATTAGACAATGGTTATCCATTGCAGTTCATAGAAACCATGTGAATGATCAAAGATAAAGATGGAAAGGTAATTAGAATAGGAACCGGATCTAAAGGTAATGTATTTTAGTTGAATCCTACTGAAATGATATGTTTGGTTACAAAGGTAGATGATAGTTGGCTTTGGCATAAGAGATTCTTTTATATAAACTTTGATAGTATTGTGAGGACTAGTAAAATGTTTTTTGTTAGAGATTTTTTGAAGACTGTAAAGACTACTAACACAATTTGCAAGTAGTGTGTTTTAGCAAAGTATAACATAATTTCTTTTCCCAACAAGAAGTTTACTGCTACAACGAAGTTGGAGATTGTAAACATAGATCTCACTGGTCCTACAAAGACTAGAGGATTCTATGGTGGAAGGTATTTAATGATTCTTGTTGATAATTTTTCTAGAATGATGTGGGTTACATTTCATTAAAGAGAAATCTAATGCATTTGACAAGTTTAAGATATTCAAGAATAGACTTGAGAATGAATCTAGTATGAAGATCAAATGTTTAAGATTAGATAGGGGAGGAGAATTTAAATCAAATGAGTTTAACATGTTTTGTGCAAAAAATGGAATTAAAAGATAGCTACCAGCTCCAAGAACCCCTGAATAGAATGGCATTGCAAAGAGAAGAAACAAGTCTACAATAGAAGAAGTTACAGCTATGTTTGTAGAGAATGATGTATCCATGACATTTTGGAGAGAATTAGTGAATAAAATAGTCTACACTATGAATAGAGTTCAAGTTAGAAAGGATACAAACAAGACACCTTACAAGCTATGGTTTGGTCACTCACCTATAGTTAAGTATTTTAGAATATTTCGAAGTAAAGGTTACATTAAGAGAGATGATGACATTAGTAAGTTTGATGCTAGAAGTGATGCAGGTATGTTTCTTGGTTATTCATTGAAAATCAATGCTTATAGATGTTATAATCAAAGAACTAAGACTATTATAGAAAGTGCTAATATAAAAATTGATGAGAAGTTTAGAGTACAAGAGAGAATAATTGATTAAAATTCGTATGATGATGTTGTTACTAAGCCAATGAATGATGAGGTATATCTTGAGATTAATAATGATTTATAGAATGAAGGAGAGAAAAGGCAGGAACAAAGCTTAGAACCTTCATTGGAGCCAAGAGTTGAGATAACAACTCCTACTTTGGGAAAGAACATGATAAAGAATCACCCATCTAAATAGATCATCAAATGAAAAGACAAAGGTGTGATGATAAGAAGTAGAGTTAATAAAGAACTATGCTTGATATCTAAAGTTGAACCAAAGAATGTAGATGAAGCATGTAAATATGATAATTGGAAACAAGCTATGAAAGAGGAATTGTATCATATAGTAAAGAATGAGACATGGTAGTTGGTCCCCAAACTAGCAGATAAGAATTTGATAAGAACCAAATGTGTATTCAAGAGCAAGATGAATGAGAAAGGTGAAGTTGTAACAAACAAAGCAAGATTGGTATGTAAAGGTTACTCATGGAAAGAAGGAATAGATTATGAAGAGACTTATGCTCCAGTGGCTATAATAGAAGTTGTAAGATTATTCTTAGCCTATGCAGCACAGAAGAAATTCAAAGTATATCAGATGGATGTCAAGTCAACATTCCTAGATGGAGAACTTGAAGAAGAGGTATACATTGAGCAGCCTAAAGGATGTCCTTTGACAGATGACAAGGACATAGTTTGTAGACTAAGGAAAGAATTGTATGGATTGAAACAAGCACTTAGAACTTGGTATGCAAGGTTGGATAAGCATATGACAAAGCTCAGATATAGAAAAGGTATGGAAGATAGTAATCTATATTGAAAAGAATCTAAAGAAGGTTTGATAATTTTGTTAGTATTTGTTGATGACATTATTTTTGTAGGAAATGATGAAGAAAGTGAGAATTTTGCAGGAGAAACGAAGAATGAAATTGAAGTGAGTATGATAGGAGATATGAAATACTTCCTACGATTGCAACTAGTACAAAATAAAGAAGAAATCTTTGTTTCTCAAACTAAGTGCTTGAAGGATTTTTTGAAAAGGTTTGGTTTGGAAACATGTTAACCTATTAAAACACCTATGGTAACTAGACATAAGTTATCTACAAATGATGAGACACCTACTATTATGCAGAAGAAGTATAGATATATGATCAAAGGCTTGTAATATCTGACTCACATAAGGCTAGATATAGAAAATGTAGTTGGAATTGTTACAAGATTCCAAGCTAATCCTAGAGAAGTTCATTATGTAGTAGTAGAAAGGACATTTAGAATTTTGAAATGAACTTCAGAATTTGGATTATGGTGTAACAAATGTAATGATTTTACTCTAAGTTCTTATACCGATGTAGATTGGGTAGGCAGTATGGATGATAAAAAGAGCACCAATGGAGGAAATGTTTTTCTTGGAGAAAGATTGGTTTCTTGTTTAAGCAAAAAGTAGGATTGTACACCTCAAAGTACAATAGAAGCATAGTATGTTGCAGTAGCAAACAATTGCAATCAAGTAATCAAGATGAAGCAGATACTAAAAGATATAAGGATAGAAATCAATGAACCTATTGTTATGCATTGTGACAATATAAGCACAATAAATATTTCTATAATCTAGTATTCTATTAAAAAATTAAGCACATATCTATTAAGTATCATATGTTGAGAGAAAAATTTGCAGAAAAGAAAATCAAATTGGAGTATGTGATCACTAAAGAGAAGATTGTAGATATATTCACTAAGCCTCTTCCTAAAGAGACTTTTGAATATTTGCAAGATATCCTTGGGTTTATGCCCTTTCCTACATCAAAGTAAGAAGATGTAAGAGTGCATCAGTCAAAGGTAACAAAACACCATTGTTTGTTTGGACTAGATGTTGATGCTTCCTATATGGGTGAGTATCTATGAATGAATAGAATTATTAAGGACTCTTATTGATGTTGTTGATGTAGATATGTTGGCTATAGAAACCTTTGACATTGATGTCAATCGGGAAGAGTTTGGCATGAAAATCATAACACTATGGGGGAGAAGTAGTGTAGGAAAGTATTATACTAGAGGAGAAGTTTTGTATGAAGTTGTACTAATAGTTTGGTACTGAGCACATTGAGGTATATCAATGTGGGAGTATGATTAATGAAGAGGATTTGAAGAATGTTTATCTTTTTTTGGTATTCTTTGAACTAGATGTTTTTCATCTATGTTTCCATCAATTCCAAAGGAGTAGATTGTTGGAAGATTGGCAAGATTGGAGAGATAGGTTTGATGATGATATGTTATATTCACGATTGAGTTTGTCATTGATGTCAACATAGCATGTTTAATGTCTTATGTGGTATCTAATAGAAGAAAAGTGGAATGATTAAGTCAGTATAGATGGTTAATTGAGCATAATAATCACCCAAGGTTATGAGAGATACTTCTAAGTATCTGGTATATGTAGTTAATGTTAGAAGTAGAAAGGGCAAGTCTAGAAGAAGATATGTAAGTTTTGGTGATGTTTTTTTTGAGATAGAGTTTATAGAGGCATATTTTGGTAAACTTGTTATATCTCTTAGTAGAATTGATATCTTGAGGATTGAGGTCAATGACATGGAGAAGACATGTTGAGGATGATCTGGCTAAGCTCACTCATTACAATATTTTGTGTATGGAAAGCTATTTAAGTTTCAAGGCAGAAGATTAAGGTTATCACTAAGTGTAACATGTTCTTAGTGAGGTCCTATAATAATTAATTGAGAAGGACTAACAACCAACTCAAAAATTGTTTTATGGATTCAATATAAAGGAAGGATATTTTCCTCTATCATGACATGTGTGGATATGGTGATATGTGAATTGTGAATGTTTGAAAAGAAACAAAGAGTGTGGAATACAAAGTCAAGTAGAGTAGTGTGGAAGTAAATGAAACTTCATTGATGAGGTTTTCATGAGTCATCCAAGGTTTGTGACCTAGTCTACAAGGTTTGATAGTGATTCATCTAGTTGACAAGATAGAGGAAAGTACAAAGGAAAGAAGAAGATACTACTAAATTACTTGTTTGAGTAGTGAGCTCTTCTTGTAGTTGAAATTGCATGCTTGGGTAGTGGGTTGTTCTTGCATACATTATAACACAACTCCTAATAGGGTTGGAATCTCCTAAGAGGATTCAAAGTCTCATACAAGGACTCATTGTACTAAATGTTGTAACAAACTCCTAATAGGGTTCATGCTCTAACAAGGAATATTTATATTAGTACATCATCTCGTGGGCATCATTCCCACCAGGGTTTTCCCTCTTATCAAGGGTTTCCCTAGTCAACATATCTTGTGTAATTATCTATGTGCATCTTTGCATGGTTTCTATTTATTTTGATTGAATGGTTAAGTTTGTTTAATGAAGATAAGTGGCTTAGTTATTAGATAACTGATTCAACACCCCTCCCCCCCCCCCCCCCCTTCCTAGTTATCTTGGTGGACTATTATTTCTAACATGAAAGACTATATAATTAACTTGTGAAAATTGGTTTTCACAAGACTCATGAAAATGGTAATTTATACTTGAAGAAAAAAGGAGGTAAATGAACTTCACTAGCTGAAATATCTATTGATGATATCATATTTGGAGGACAAAATGCATTTTGTAAGATATTTACAAGTGAAATGATAAAATAATTTGAGATGTCTATGTTTGCAGCTATAAAGTTCTTTGTTGGATTATAAGTATATTAGATGAAATATGGTATTTAAATTACTCTATCCAAGCATGTAAAGGAAATCTTAAAGACTTTTGGTATAGAGGATCCAAGACCAATTAGTACTCCCATGGTCACAGGTCAAAAATTATCCCAAACTGATGATTCTACTAACATAAATCAAACATTATACAGGTCTATGATAAGAAAGTTGCAATATGTAGTTCATAGAAGACCTAATATTAAACTAGACATTGGGATTGTTCCAATATTTTCTAAAGTTCCTAAGGACAATCACTTAGTGTTTGTTAAAATAATTATGAGATACTTAAAAGAGATAGAAGACTATGGTCTATACTATAAGAAGAATGACAAGTTTGACTTGAAAGCCTATATAGATGTTGATTTGGCTGGAAGCATTGATGATAGGAAAAACACAAGTGGTGGAGAAATCTTTGTTAGAAAAAAATATTAATCTCCAAGAATAGCAACAAATAGAATTGTATTTCACAATCTACTATTGAAGTTAAATATGTGGCTATTGTAGAAAATTGTACAAATATTGTATGGATCAAATAATTACTCAAAGGAATGAATGAAGAAATCATTGAACCTATGGTAATCTACTATGACAATACAAGTTCTATAAAAATATCTATGAATCTTGTGATGCACACAAAGAAAAAGCACATTGCAATCAAATATCATTGTTTGAGAGAATTGGTTCAAGACAAAGAAGTGAAATTGGAATATTTGAATACAAAACAGTAGATAGATGATATATTCACAAAGGCTTTAACTAATGATGCACATTAATATCTTAGAGGTAAGCTTGGGGTGACACCCATATCTCAAGCTACTTAAAGATGCAATAGTAGTGCCCTACATCAATGTAGTTGAATGACATACTTTACAACTTGACACAGTGGATCTTACTTTAGTAATTACCTAAAGTAGGGAAGGAACTAAAACAAAAGATTTATAGTCACAAGAAAGGTGAAAGAGGGAGAACCTTATTAAGGAATACTAAATTATTGATATTTGTATGAATTGATGATGAGTATTTAGCATTGTTCTTGCCTAGTTAGCTTAATACCTTAGGAACAAATGATTGGACATTCTTTCATAGTGACTCCATGATTAAATAGAATCATGTGTTTTCCTAAAATAACATACTAACTTCATTTTATTTTGTCAACCTAGGAGCATAAAATTGAGAGGGCGATTGCAAAGTATATTCTCTATTTCTTCTTTAAGTCATTACAACTAAATCAATTGAAATATTGAAGGAGACTTAAGCTAGAAACTAAAACAACATCTTAACTTAAGCTTAAAGTAATCCTACAAATAGTAAACCTATATATGCACCTATGTTGTAGGAATAATTCACTAATTCTATTATTAATGGCTATAGGAAAAACAAAATTCTACCTTGTGAAGAAACAAACAAGGAAATGAAATCTATTCTAACTATGTAGTTCACGCACCAAGTGGGCCCCCTTCAATGAGTGAATAGAAAAGAAAATCAAGAAAAATATCTAAGATTAAACTTTGTATTCCATTAATTCATGTTAAGAGATTATATTTGATTAAAAATAGGATCACATGCTATAGTTATGAAAATCAATCTATTCTATCTTCTAATGTATCAACTTTCAAGAGTCATAACTTTTGACTCAGATATGGGTTTTGGCTAAAATTTTATAGGTAGTCACATGAGGAGTCATTTGGATTGTTGATCGATCTTAGCTTGATAGGTGGTTGTAACAACATCTTTTTGGGAGCCTAAAATTTCATCTTGACCTCTGAAATTGAGTTTTTGTGTCTTTTTGCAATTTTTTTGAAAGTTATTTTTTTAATAAATTCAAAATCATACTCTTGATTTTGTAGATTAGTTGGCAATTCATCTTTCCTTAGTTGGGGACTTTTCTTAGGAAAAATTAGGATTTGTAGGATGGATTTTGCAAATTACCAAAAATGAAAAATTCAATTTTTTTCCAAAAATTTGCCAAATATGGTAATTTTTAGAATTGTAATAAGTCATCATTTTCTTTCATTATAAGGAAGAATAGAGTTGGAGAAGTTGAATTAAGAATTTGATATTTTGAAAATAAGTGTTGTGTTATTATTTTCTTAGTATTATTTTGAAAGGGGTTTGGGCGACATCATCTTCCTACCAAGAACTCCCTATCAAAGCTATACCAAGTGTTATTTACAGGGAAACTACAACAACTTCCTAAGTTTGAGATCACTCCATCAATTAGGATCAATTATAGATTCATGAAGTTTGCAATAGAAATATCATTAGCTATGATTAAATCCCCCAAGAATATAGTAGGTTGAGGGAGCTATGTTCGTTGCTACAATAACATAAATCATACATTAACTTGCTCATGGTGACGATTTAGCAATCTAGTTAGCTTTAACTTAGTGCTGAAATGTTGACTTTGAATATGCATGGCAAGTACCTACAAAACATTGAATGTATATAGCTTCCACATACATATATTGATTTCATCATCAATGTTAGAAAATGTGTAATGTTCAAACTCTCACTCTTTACAAATCCTATGGCTATAGGAAGGAATCTACCCAGAACATAACATGGATGAGGATACATTTATTAGCATGTAACATTCCTCTATTATACCATAGAAGTCCATAGATTCAAGCAAATATAGCATATGTGAACTTATCCATACTACTACTTCATGTCTTAACCTATAGATAACATATTCATGAAAACATAGGCACATTTTCTTAAAGCAATAGAGTCATGACTATTTCTAAAGGATAATTGTCTAAAATGAAGATAAAAGGATATCAAAATAATTCCCCCCAACTAAGCTATTGCTAGTCCCCGACAACCATGAAGTTCTTGATTTGGACCCAAGCACTCCAATCACTAAGTGTCCTTCTCCCTAGGTCAACCTTCACATATTCAATGTACCCATAACTTTCCTTGAGCCTTCTCTAGTGTCACATTTCAACTAGCATATCATGATCCTCTACATTTTAATTTACTATTAGTAGTGGCTTTAGGAAAATGGGGATTTGATATCTTAATGGAAGCCAATGTTTGCACTGATTTTTCCCCAAGTCAATATACCATGGATTCCAAATAGTAGCAAGAGTCAAATTTTTAGGAGAGTTGAATTCTCTTATCTTTAGGTCAAGTGACATCCTTGTCCATCATTTCCTTAAAGAAACAATTTCTATCTCAACATCTTGAGATGAGTGTTGTTCCAGTCTGTAAAGGCTCATTCTCTAATTGAAAACACCTTACTAGATCCTATAGGGTTCCCCAAAATAGAAATCCAATCCAGATAAGTCTGGTCTAGAGTGTTGAATTTCTAGTATCATGAGTAGAATCATTGTCATTTCACTATCCCTATAAGGTGCAACTTGATGTTCCCTAGTTATCTCATTCTATATCCATGACATCACTGCTCTCAACTACACATCCCCTACATACAAGAGTGAGTTCCACTCTATATCATTAGGTACTACTAAATTATGGAGATGCATTTCACATAATAATTTTTTCAAATGCATGGGAACAAATTGGAATGCATCGTAAAACTCATGTGGAGTGGAAATGGAGGGATGAAGACTTTACACAACTCTAGTCAATTTGAAATTTGCAAGCTACTCTTTGAGAAACAAGGCATACACTATTGATGGTTATCTACATTCCATTAATTCAGGAATCAATCATGTGATCTATTCAATTATTCTTTTCAAAACTTCATTCTTGTCTGAGCTTTGTTTCAACTGATAGCTCTATTCATTAATAAAAATTTTCAATCTTTCTCTTTCTAGCTTTCATTGAGCTCTTTCCCATAACAACTATTGAAACAAATTGATTCCTATAGATAAAGGTGTGGATAAATAGGATGGTGGCAATGGTTCCTAGTTAATAATGTCAATCCATTCAAATGCCAAATGGGGAGTTTTGCAACTCACACTATATGTTGTGGAGCATTCTCCTTCTTTGATGACAATTGTTGTCACCACATTATTTTCCTTACTATGTTCTATAGCTATTTTGGCTAGTGTTTCTAACCCATCTTGATTGAGTTTTTCTATTACTTCCTCAACAACTTCTTGTTTGAATTCTAGGTAGTGCTCCAAAGGAAACTTTATAGAATTTTCACAAGTATCCTGCATATTAGTGCTTTCCTGAAACTCATTAGATACTTTAGTTTCATCGAACTCCTTATCACTATGAATAAGCAAATGGTTAACACTATAGTCAACTTTAGGTTGTAAATTCTAGGATTTGTACTTATTCTCACTCGCTATGTTTTGTTTCAATTTTTCTCTTAGAGAGGACTCCTTTTCACATTCAAAATACTCAAGGTTAACTATTGGAATAGAGGGTTCAAGAACCCTATTTCCCTCAAAAAGCCTCAAACTTTTTTGTGTGGGTGGTGTAGACAAGAATGAAGGATTCTTCTGCTCCTTCTACTTACGGGTATTTCCACTATAGGTGCTTGAGGAGATTTTTATGAATCTTCCTCTTGTTCTAAGTGCAGGGTTTCAGTAATATTACTTTCATCATTTGGTTCTTATTCTAAGTTTTCTTTTTTAGGTTTGCAAAGCTTTATCCACCTTCCCTAATAGTAGTCCTAGTCTTAATAGATGATGGGGTCTTAGGGTAATTAGCAACTTCTTTATTTTTGCCTCTCTTTTTTCTAGCAATGGAGGCTTGAACTTTATAAATCCTCTTCTTAGTCAATCTATAACAAGATGGCGAAGCTTTAGGAACATTTTTTTATTTTGGGAACAACCTTACAAAAACTAGTAGATGTCCCTTCCCTTCATCCAACACCTTGGCCTCTAGGGCCAACCAACTTAGGCTCTACCTCATTTGACTATAAAAACTCTTCCCAAGTCTCAATTGATTTCTTATTCAAATCTCTTTCTAAGATTAATTTTATTAAGAAATGGTGAGAGACAGAATGATCCTTTCCTAATTGTATTAAAGAAGAGCTTGCTTCATAACAATGTTAAACAACAAATTTGGAACATTTACTTGTCTATAATCATGTCATAGGTGAGCCAAAATCTTGAAATTTAGGGCATGCAAGTATTTATAACCACTTCGTAAGTAGAGTACTAGATGATAAATAATGCTGGTTGGATAAACTCCATTGACAAAGGTAATCTAGAGATATCCTATTTCTTGTCAATTTCTAGTGGAATTTTGTGGTGTACACTGAACTGTGCGCTAGTTGTCTATAGGTCAACATATTTTTCCCTATTTTCTCCTTCCTAGGGTAACCCAGTGACCTTAGCTACCACCTCTGTTGTGAACTCAATTCTTAGGCCCTTAACTATTTCAATGTCATTATTTAAGGTGTTCATTAATTGAAGAGTGACCTCTTCATCAAATCCTTTTAGAGTAAGACAATCTAATCATCCTCTTCTTCTAAACATCTTGCAACTAGCTACAACATCCAAAAGAACCTAGTGATCAACTGGCTCACACCTCTAGAGACCTCCACCCATTGTTTTCTTTAGAATAATTTCATAAAATCATGATGTTTTAGAGCTTGGTGAATGAAAATTTTCAATATTACAACACTAGATATCTCAGAAGAAAAAAATGGCATGTACTTGAAAAGTTTAGTGGACAATATCTCATAATATCCTTCTTGCATTATGTTTCATAATTTTTTCTCATGTATAGGTCCATCACCTGAACATGTTGCAAAGTATAATTAAAAGTTAAGTAAATGCTTTTAATTTCCTTAATTTCATAATGTCATAATCGTAGAAGGACAAGTCATCAATATATGACATTAGTGATTTCAATTACTTTAGTCATCTCAATTAACTTGTGATTTGAAATTTGAAAACAAATATTTAAATATTTCTATGCCCCCAACTTAGAAAAGGCATGGGTCCCACTAGGCTAGGATATGAAAGAGTGAATAGTTGTAAACAATACCAATTCCTAACAAAGAATAAATAAAATAGAATATAAGGAAAGTTATGTGGTATGTACCTGGCAATTTCTATAGGAAAGATATTATGGAAAAGATCATCAGAATTGACACAGTGATGAGATGGAATAGTAAGATAAGAAAGAGAGAAGGTGAAGTGGAGTGGATGCTGCAGAAAGTACTTTCAAGATGAATTTTTTTATTATGAATTCCTTGAATAGAATAAAAAAGTAGCAAGAGTCAAGGTAAGAGATCTAGACTCTTTGGCTACAAGAATGAGGATATCATCACTCTGTTGGAAATGTTGTAGGAACTCCTTATAGCTAACTAGTTTATTTTAAAGCTTGAGGAGATTCCCATTGACAAGCAATTTGAATCAAACAAGATCAATGGTAGACAACTAAATTGTACCATTTTGAGAGACAAAAACAATCTCATATGGCCCTAACAAATGTGTTTGAAACTTTGCTAGATTATGTTGGTATTTGGATTAATAAAGGAGTGTTCAATCTCCTAAAAAAACATTTTCTCTTTGATAAACCTATCATGTCACTGTTTCCTTTGGTGTTGAATGAGTTTAGTGTTATTCAATGTAGATTTCCTCTATTCATCAAGACCATTTAAACTCAAGATTCGACACTATTGTGCAATAGTGAGTTTCATACCAAGCTCCAAGGTATTATTTAATGTTTTATATTCAAACTCCATAGGCATTACAACTGACCTACCATACAAGAGATTAAAAGGACTAGAATATGGTGTGGATTTCTAAGTGGTTCTATAAGCCTAGCGAGCTTTAGGAAGGTGTGTGGACCAATCCTTCCTATAGAGTGCTAATATCTTGGTAAGAATGGCTTTAAACTCCCTATTAGTAACTTCTACTTGACCATTAACTTGTGGTTGATAAGGTGATGATTTACCATGCTAGATAGTATACTCCTGCATAAGAGCAGTTATCAAGTTTGATGCAAATTGAGCCCCTTGATCAAATGTGTACTCCCTAGGAACTCCAAACCATGTAAACATGGATTCAGACAAGAACTTGTTGATGTTGGTATCTCTTGGGTGTTTCATGGGTTTATCCTCTAGCCATTTGGTTACATAGTCAATGGAAACAAGAATATTGGATTTTCCTTGTGAAGAAAGTTCAATAGGTCCTACAAAGTCAATCACCCATTTGTTAAAGAGTACAAAAACTACTTGAGGATGCAGGGGCATATCATCTAATTTAGTGAGTCTTCTCATACATTGACACTTGTCACATTTATTTGTATATCTAGTCGCATCCTTGCACAAACCTGGCCAATAATACCCAATTGTCAAGATTTGGAAATCTATTCATTTAGCTACAAAGTGAGCTCCATAGGGCTCATCATGACATGTCCTTAAGACATCATATGTTCATCCTCTTTTCTACAATAATGCATCACTTGATTAGGTCTAATATAGAACATAAATCCAACAATCCATGAATAGTTAATGTATTCTCTACTAGTAACTTTCTTGCTTTGGTAGAGAACTGAACTAGCATTTTACTTGTGGTGACATAGCAATATCTTCATACCATGAATTTTGTGCTAACAACAAAAAAAGGGTTTCATCTAGAAAACTACCATCAATGGCTATGGGATCATCAGGGACATGAAACCAAGAGACAAAGTCAGCTACTACATTGGCCTTGCCATATTTATCGATTATCTTGCATTAGTAATAAGTAGTAAGCCAATCTTCCTAATATTGCAGGTTTTCACTAAATATTTTATAGTAGAATGGTTAGTATGGACAAATATTTCATATCTAGTAATATAGTGCCTCAATTTATTGAGGGCATAGATAACTACAAGTAACTCCTTTTTAGTGATTGTGTAGTTAAAATTTGCACCTTACAAATTTTTACTCATGAAATCTACTATACCATTAACATTCCTTCATTATACCAGACAAGTCCATAGATTCAAGCAAATATAGCATAATTGAACATATCCATTCTACTACTTCATGTCTTAACATATAGATAACATATTCATGAAAATATAAGTTCATTTTCCTAAAATCATAGAGTCATGACTATTTATACAAGATATCTTTCTAAAAATAAGATAAAAGTATGTCAAAATAATGGCCTTTTAGAGTCCCATCAGTTGTCAAGAGGGAGATTTTATCAGAAAATGAGGCAAAGTTTACTAGAAATAAGTTGCAGAGTTTAGAAGAAGAGTTTACACTAAATATGTTGAACAAAGATTTTATTTGAAGAAGAAGAAAGATTGCAAAGAAAACACTAACCTATACAAAGGAAGAATAAATACTAATAGAGAGAGAGATTTCAGTAAAAGGGTATTAGGTTTCAGTATTTTTGTTGGTATCGATTTTCCATGAATGAAAAAGAATATTTTTGAAGTATAGAAACCTATCATGGGAACAATCACTATTTTTTCACTGATCTCAAACCTACTACTTGCTAGTAGGATAATTGCTAACTTTGGTCAAAATACTATCATTTGATTGATTGATGAAGAGGATTTGAAAAGAAATGATAACAATAGTACCTAGAGAAAGGTTGAGCTATATGGTGTATAAAAGGATCACCAAGACCAAAAAAGGCTTTGATGATGTAATGGATTTTTTATCTACTTAAGACTACAATGAAAGGATATTGAAGAGAATACAAGAAGAAGTGTTTATAATAAGAATGTGTCTACCAAGCCTAACTGAGAAAACAATGTAAGTTGAGTACTTAGTCTAGGCCTAGCATTAGAAAGATAGCATGTGTTAAGCATCAGTAAATGGCATTATTGACTAAGAAAGATCTAGTTTATGCCAAACAACCTAGTGTTGGTTGAGCATCAACTGTTAGTTATTGTCGAGTGACAAAAAAATTGCCAAGTGACAAAAAAAAGAGTTTCAATGAATATTTGACAAATCTGAGTTAGCATAACATAGATTCTTGAATTATGAGAATTGTGTTGATGATATTCTTGATGAGCTAGTGGCACAAAATTCAAGATATACTATTTTTAGAAAAATTTAATAAGGATTGAATGAGAAATTTCTAGAGGGAACATAATGGAAAGGAGGTTTTGATGAATCTATCCTAACCTTAAGATGGACAATTGTGATGAAGTGGAAAAAGGTCAAAATTATCTATTTAAGGAGATACAAGACTAGAAGAAAACTACATGTGTGTCAAAAAGTCTAAGGTCTAGAGGTGTTGCTTCATATGGTGGTTGAATGAATGAACCTGTAGTTGCCATACTAAGCATGAAGGCTTAAGGAGGTGAAATCTTGAAGGGTGAAAAAGAAATCAAGGATGAAGAGGAATGAATGTCAAGCTGAATGGAGAGTTGAATAAAATATCTAAAATTTGAAAGTGATTTGTTTTTATCATATCAAGTCCTACTCTTACACTCTAATAATTGTATTAGTTTGGATAAATCCTTTGGATTAAGGTTGACCTAATAGTCATGAGTAAATCCATTAATCAGGTGACATTCTAATGGAATGTTCTAAAGTCCTCTAACAAGGCTCACTTTTAATATGGTGATTGAAATCCTTTAATCAAGGTCATGTTTAGCAATGTGCATTGTAACCTTTAATAGAGTTGGCTCCTCACAAAGTTCACTTCTGAAGAGTGAAAATTGGTCGCATGTTTGTGGTAGTTTTTCCCAAATTGGGTTTCTACGTTAAATCCTTGTGTCAAATTGTGTGATTGAATTTGTGATGTCTCATGTTTACATTTATGTAAAGTTCATTTAAATTAGGACAATAATATACAAAGGTATGGAGATATTGAATGATCTAATCAATGCATGCACATATATGTTTTATGATTAATGAAAAATTTTATTTGTACATTTGTACTTTAGATAAATGATTCAGCCCCCCTTTAGTTATTCTAAATTATTCCAACAATGTATGTATATCTACAGATATATACATTATGCATAGATTGTGTGTGTGTGTGTGTGTGTGTGTGTACACATACACACAAGCATAGATATATACAGAGACAAATAGTGACATGCAAGGATTGAGGAGTGTGACATTATGTAGATATCTATCAAAGTGCCTATGACTGCTTCACCTCATCATGAAGACACACAAAGAAGAGTAAACAAACATATATATTAAATTTTTAGCCCAAGCTAATAATGAAATTAATAATACTATGAACGTATATGACAAAGTCATATCATTTGTTATAATGTTTTCATTGATGTCAAGCCTTAGTTGGCTAGGCATTATGCTAATTTACTAGAATACTATATAATATTGGTTCATGAAGGTAGTATGGTACTCGATGGGTACTTGAATGATTTGGATAGTGATAATGTAATGTTGGATTGATTGCTTCACAAACATATACTCTTACAATGTATTGAAGAACACAAGCATAATTAAGTAACAAGGTTAATGAGGAAGATTGTATTTAATGGGTGACTATAGTATTGACTGAGAAATTTTGCAAAGTAAGAATAAATATAGTATTGCTCAAGAAAGTATACTATTAAATGACTAATATATTTCCTAAGGAAAATGACATGTTCACTAAGTAAGAAATGGAAGATCAAGTTATGAGAATTGGAATCTAAAGCCAACTTTTGACAAAAATATGGAAAGTTTGAGATGGTCAAAGGCATGATAATTTTTTTGTTGAAAGATCTATGGTTGGGAAAATTCAATAAGGATCTAATGATGCAGATTAATAAAAGATAAGGAAGAGAACAATGTTCTATGCAATGTTTTATTTTCTATGTGGTTAAGTATATTGGGTCTAAGATCGATGACTGTCATTACAAGGCAATATACAGAAGATTCTAGAAGCATAAAAATAACTATTTAAGGAGGATACAAATACAGTTTTTGTGGCCTTTCATGTTTCTTATTCTATTCATGCTAGTATTTATGTGAGTGTGTAGTATTAAGGAGAAGAACAAAGAAAAGTGAACAAAGTAGAGAAGAGGAAAGTAAGGAAAAAAAGTTGGTATATAAGTTAAATTTTCATGAATTAACTAAGTGAGATATAAGAAGAGAGAAAGTAAAGAACAAAGATATAAACAAGAAAAAGTAGTTTCTATAATCAACAAATCAGTTATATTGTTACTTTCCAATAATTGTCATAGAAAATCTTGAAAAACTAGTGGACTGAACAAGTTTGTAAAATCTTATACGGTAACATCACATAGTGATATTTGTAAGTCCTTTAAAGGATGCCACTCTTTAGAAAGGATCAAGGAGTTATAATATCTAGATGATATTTTGGTAAAATCCTCTAATAAGATTACATTAACAAAGTGTATGTAACCTTTTAAAAGGTTGGCTCCTAATATAGCTTACTTTAGAAGATTGATATTTTTGGGTTTCTGATCTGAGGTGGTTTTTCCCTTTGCAAAGTTTCCACATTAAAATTATGCTGTCAAATATGTGAATGTTATTTGTCTTACAAATTGTTTTACATGTTTCATATTTTACTACAACTAGTTAATAATTAAGTATTTGCAAGGTTATTACTAAGTTATTTTTATTGTCATTAGTTATGCAAAGAATATTAACTATTTGAAGTGAAGTGGTTGAAAGAGTTGAATGATAAGTTGAATGTGTAGACCAAGTATTTTTTACTAATTCTTATGAAGTTAAATTGGTACTAAATTTTTTGAAGGGTGATGTAGGAGCATCCTAGGCATTCTTGCAATCCATCATGTTGGAGTTGAGTGCCAATAATTATGGATCTTATGTTGTTGCCAAGCTATCTAGTTGGTGCTGAGTTACTATAGCTCTAGTTGTATGTAACCTTTTAAAAGGTTGGCTCCTAATATAGCCTACTTTAGAAGATTGATATTTTTGGGTTTCTGATCTGAGGTGGTTTTTCCCTTTGCAAAGTTTCCACATTAAAATTATGCTGTCAAATATGTGAATGTTATTTGTCTTACAAATTGTTTTACATGTTTCATATTTTACTACAACTAGTTAATAATTAAGTATTTGCAAGGTTATTACTAAGTTATTTTTATTGTCATTAGTTATGCAAAGAATATTAACTATTTGAAGTGAAGTGGTTGAAAGAGTTGAATGATAAGTTGAATGTGTAGACCAAGTATTTTTTACTAATTCTTATGAAGTTGAATTGGTACTAAATTTTTTGAAGGGTGATGTAGGAGCATCCTAGGCATTCTTGCAATCCATCATGTTGGAGCTGAGTGCCAATAATTATGGATCTTATGTTGTTGCCAAGCTATCTAGTTGGTGCTGAGTTACTATAGCTCTAGTTGGAGTTGAGTTATTGTAGCTCTAGTTGGTGCCTAGTTACTGTAGCTCTAGTTGATGCCGAGTTACTATAGCACTTAGTTGGTGTTGAGTTACTGTAGCACTTAGTGGATGCTGAGTTTTCCTTCTTATGTCGAGTGTCAGCATTTTGGACCTGAGTTTTGCATTTTTGGTTTGAGCCAACTTGCGAGATTTATTTTGATCATGACATTTATGATGAGATCTTGCCTTGGGATGTGCCCTAACCATTGTTGGGTCAGCCTTCCTATTTTGTATGTTCTAGAATGTTTTGTAAACCACTTTGGCAAGTATAAATAAGGCTCTTGTTGAGTCTTTTAGGATTTCAATTTTTGGGGACAAAGTGTAAATGCAAATTTTGAAGAGCTAGGGCCATGACTAGGGCCATGACTTGAGAACTATATGATCACTTGGTGGACCTGAGGATAGAAGTGTGGATTCTCTTGGTGTTCTTATCCAATTGTGTATTTGGGCTAGACAGGATTGTATTTGTAAGTTGGATTTTGTGGATCTTGCAAAATTGATTTTGTAATTATCATTTGTATTTGGCCCCAACCTAGAAGGCCTTACAACCAATCATATTGCATGTAATCAATTATATCTATGAATAAAGAGTTGTGATTTGGCATCATATCTTGGATTGTTGCTTCTTACTATTATGTTTCCACTATGTGGGTATATAGCTAGGGGCTAGGACATCTCCTTCAGGGATTCTCCTACCTTGCACTACATCAAAGGGATTATTGGATAACTGAATGTAATTCACACCCCTATCTCTTAGATATCTAACAATTGGTGTTAGAGAACAATACTTAGATAAACAAGTTTAAAGGAACTTGAGAAAAATATCAAAGATATATGAGAGGTACCAATATTGAATAGGGAGAACTTAGTATTAGGAGATTGAATAAAGCTACATCTATCTAGAATTGGAGATAATGTCACACATTTGTTGGAGCATGAATATGCTACACCTTGTGTTTCCTTAAGTGTTGAACAAATAAATGAGAAGAGGAATCATAATATCTTGATGATTGAGATTGTATTTTCACTCAATGATGTCAAATTTGATTACATCAAAAATTGCACCAATCCTAAACACATGTGGGAAAAATTGTAATTTCTACATGGAGGATATGATAATGTTCTATGAAATAAAGTAGAAGGTGAGAATGTTACACAATGTTTAAAATAAATTAAAGAGGTTGTCAGTTTAATTAAATCTATGGGTGGAACCATGAGTGCTTGAAAAATTGTAAGTAATATCCTAAGATCCGTTATGTCCATTTATGTAATAAAGGTCTCTACCATTCAATAAATTAGTGTTATGCCTATTATGAATTTGACTCTAGATGGTCAATTTGGTCAATTAATTGGATTCGATTTGTTTGATTATGATAATAGTATGGTTACAATAGGAAATGTATTTAATTCTTCACTTACCATAAAAAATAAAAGAAAAAGAAGAAAAGACAAGAAAAAGCGAATATGAATATAAGGATGATATAGATAAACTTGAAGATTTTATTTGAAGAAGGTTCTCAAGAGGTAAAGGTGAATACAAAGCTAGACCCCCCCTTATTTGTTTTAAGTGTAATTAAGTTCGTCACTTTCTTGCTAAATACAATAATAGAAGTAAGAATGATAGATATGAAAAGAAATATATCAAGTACAAAAAAAAGGGATTACAAAGACAAAGGAAAGAGGTCATGCTACATTTCTGAAGAAGAGCATACAAAGTCTAATTTTGATGATGACAAGGAAGTAGTTGAGATGGATGTGTTGCTATCTAAGATGATCCAAATGGTGAAATGTATGAAAGTGAAACTTCCCTTATTTCCCATGTTAGTAAGAATTATTCATGAATTATTGGTAGTGGATGCTCACATCATATAACTATTCATCTAAGATAGTTTGATAAATTTGAAGAAATTAATAATGGTGGAATAGTTAAGCTAGGTAATGATGTTCCATGCCTGGAAAAGGGAAATACATCAGTAATGTTGAATGATAAGATCATATGTGATGAGTCTTAATGGGTACACAACCTTAAATATAATATTTTGAGTGCTATAAAGCTGAATAATTTAGGTCACATTAGATTTCAAAATAGAAAAATTAAGATCTTTGATGATGAAGGCAATATTATTGGAATAGCAATGCAAACAAAAGGTAACTTATTCTATATTGATTCTATAGGTGATACATCCTTACTTTCTAGAAAGGATGATGAATGGTTAGAGCATAAGAGGTTGTGTCCCAAGAGATTTGATAACATGGAGAAGGTTAAATCAAAGAAAAGAGTAAGAGGCTTACCAAATCTTTAAAAACCTCAGATTGTTATGTGTAAAGAAAATTATCTTGGTAAGATGACAAAGTCAAGATTTTAATACAAGACACACACACCTCAAATAATATCCTTGAATTGGTGCATATAGAAATATGTGGTTCAATTAGCGTTGATAGTTACTATGGTGTTAAATATTTCATATTGTTTGTTGATGATTATTCAAGAATGGTGACTTTTTCTATTTATCAAGGTGAAATCACATTCTTTTGATATATTCAAATGGTATAAAGGTAGAGTTCAAAAGAAACTACTAAATCTTTGAAATGTCTAAGATCTGATAGAGGTGGTGACTTTATGTCTATTGAATTCACTAACTTTTTTTTCTTATAATGGTATAAAGAAATAGTTATCTGTACTGAGCACAACACAAAAAAAAAAGGATTTTTGAAAGGAGAAATATATGAATAGTGGATTATAAGATGACATTGATGATTCATAAGGAGGTGTCATAGTTATTCTGAAGAAAAGTAATTAGTACTATTGTTTATACTCTAAATAGAGTTCAACTAAAGAAAGAAACACACAAGACACCCTATAAAATCTAGTATGGTCATACAACTAATGTACAAGTTATTCTAAAATATTTGGAAGTAGGTATTATATTACAAAGGACATAAGAAATTGTAAATTTGATGTTAAAGGAGATGAATGTATACCCCTTGGTTATTTCAATCTAAGAATGAATCCTATAAATGTTTAAACAAAGCTACTAACAAGATGTTGAAAGTGAATATGTAAGATTTGCTGAGTTTATAGAAAGGAGTGGTGTTTAGAGAATGAGGGAACCTAAAGATTACAATCTTTTTGTATATGTATATAAAGAGGCATCTAACACTCTAACCAAGTTATAAAACAAAGCTATCAAGAACCAAATAATAGCAATGAAGACATAGAACACTCTACATGTGCACTAGATAGATCAACTCAAGGAAGAAGTCCAACCCCTATTGGGTGAAGGAAATGTTGAAAATCAAAGAACCAAACCTATATTGACCAAATATGTGAGAAAGAAACATTCACCCAAATAGATAATTGGTGACAAAAGTTCTAGAGTACAAACAGGAAGTACTTTAAAAGATAATATTTTTTTCTTATTATTTTTGAACCAAGAATAGTAAAGGCTAGATTGGATAATGAATATTTCATAAAGTTTATGAATGAGGAAATTGATTAGATTGAGAAAAATAATACCCAGACAATAGTACCTAGACCTACTGAAAAAGAAAATGTGATTGGAACCAAATGGATTTTCAAAAATAAGTTGAATGGGAATGGAGAAGTGGTAAGGAAGAATACAGGATTGGTCTATAAAGGTTATGCACAAGAAGAAGGAATAGACTATGGTGAGACATTTCCACCCATGACAAGATTGGAAGGAAGTATAACATTATTGGCCTATGCTATATACCAAAATTTCAAAATATATCAAATAGATGTCAAATATACATTCTTGAATGGTATGCTTGAAGAGGAGGTGTTTATTGAACAACATAAATGATTCATTGAAGATGATAAAAAAATGGTTTAGAAGTTGAACAAGGCATTGTATGAACTTAAAAAAAGTTCCAAGAGAATGGTATGAAAGGTTACACTCTTATCTAATTAAGTTTATATTTTCTAAGATAAGTGAGAATAATAATCTATATTTAGAAAATGAATATGAAGATATGGCATGGATTTCTAAAATAAATTTTTATTGTATTATATTTGGAGGAAATGAATTGTTGTGCAAGAAACTTCTGGAATAAATGACTATATAATTTTAAATGTCAATGTTTGGTGAATTAATAAAGTTCATTGGATTGTAAGTTTATCAAACAAATAAGTGTATATATACAACTTAGTCTAAGTATGTGAAATAAATTTTGAAGATATTTGGGATGGATGAGTCTCAACTAAGGTTCACATTAGTGGTGAATATTTACCATTCAAAAAAATTTGTCATTGAACAACATCAGTTTAGCAAAAAAAGAATGTAAATGTGGTATGGCATGTCACCCTAAGTTTACCAAAATCAAGTCAAACACTCAGCCCCATGGCCACAATATTTATGCCATCACATCTCCTTTCGAAATGAAATAGCCAGTTAGAAATATTTTTTGTACACAACCAATTAAACACATTCACCTATTTTTTCAAAAATGGAACTTTTGGATGGCCTTAATTTGTCCTTATTAAAAAAAAGGAGAAGGATGATATTCACCCCCCAAATATCTAGAAGCATGTCACACACTAATTCAATTTTTATAGCTATATTATGCATGGCCATATAATGGATAAATCACATTCACCTTGGAAATTCATGAATGCATATTTTTATTAGGAAGGCTTCACTAAATATTTTGTATGTGCTATAATATTCACACATAATTTATTCAAAAAGAGTGGTATAAATGCATTCATAGATTGATAAGGTGTCTCAATTCCAATCAATAGTGAAGTCTCAATTTGTTAAACTACCAAGATAATTGTCAATCAATTTGCAAGTGTGACAACTAAATTTTAGCCAAAGTTGAGTAACTCAGACCCCTATCTATTTGTTCTCTATAATTTTAGATCTTTTTTATTTTGTTGATATAAGTTAGAATATTAGTTGTCAATTATCAACTAGGACCAATCACCAGTACCATCGAGTCATGCAGTAACCATAGAGACCTAGAACATCTATATTATATAGCATAGGTCATACAATGAATGCATACTATCTAGATAAATATATGTAATAGACTATAGTCAATTGCTACTTTTTGAACAACATGAATTTAATGGAAACCTATACTTCTTGGGAGATATTTACAAAAGAAAAGGGTAAGAGGCCTACATGTGGTGGAAGTAAAGAAAGGAAAGACAAGCACACTCACATAACCTTGTCAATATATTTTAGTGACTAAAATATGGAAGCTACAAAATCACAAATATATTTACAAGATTTTCAAGCATTGCCACTATGAATTCCACTGGTACATATTAAAGAACTTAGTGAACCTGATATCTCTAATCATAATGAACTTTAAGAAATTCAAGTAAATACCTAGAGTAGCCTAAATAATAGAATCGAATTGGTAATAATTCCAAAGAAGGTGACAAAGAATGACTAGAAAAGGGAAAAAGGATATACAATGCAAATACTTTTGTGAAATGCAAATAAGATTGGAATTGGGATCTACTGATCAAGAATTTTCAAGTAGAATGGGCCTCAAAGTATCCATTTATTAACCTATACATAATCCAATAGAGGCAAGCCTCTAGTAGAATGCAGATGTATGATATGCACAAGGACAAATAAAAATGAAAAGAGGTTGTAGCTAAAAATTGACACCATCAAAAAGCATATGGGTAAATTTTATGAGAGGAAAATCATAGATGGAGTGGAGTGGAAAAATTAGTGACAAGATGGAAAACCAGGGAGGAATGTCAATATGTTAAGAATGCAAAAATCTTAGAATTTCAGGAAGAAAACACAAATGAAGCTTACTGAAGCAAAAGGCTCCATTGAATCTATTCTTGGAAAAGAATTAAAAGTTAAAGAAATGGTGAGAGTTCTTCAATTAAGTTTTGTCTTCTATATTTTGACAAAAGGGTGTGCCATGATAGACTAACCATCAATCAGTGGTTTATTACACTTTGTGAAAGTTTATTATTATCCAAGGAGTCACTAGTTAGTAAACAACATATAGGAATGAGGAAGTTATCATGTTGAGGTTGAAAAGTAAAATAATAAATTAAAAATTAAAGAGTAAAATTTTATTAGATTATATTTAGATGAGGTGAAAACAATAGACAATACTTCTTGGGTATGCATGCATGTTTATGTCATACACAACTTTTTCTACCATCCCAATCTACTAACTATTGTTAAAATAAAGGATAATTTAATAATGAAAAACATATTTAATTAGTAAAGAGTTCTCTAATTGAATATGGAAGCATAGATCAAATAATGATTTCCCAAAATTTGGTGTATGTTGGAGCAGATGGAGTGTTTGTAATGCAAGGCCACAAGAATGGTCTTCTCACAAAGTTCAAAATTGTGGAATTTTTAGCCACTCTCCATAAATATATAGAGTTGAAGTTTTAGTCAAAGAGATATATAGGTACTTTTTTTGAAGTCCTTAATGATTCAAAAAAATTCAATAGTTTGCAAATGAACTAGCTAACGGGAGAAATCTTCTTATGGATAATGATACTAGATTGAGCTCTTTTGACTTTTTGGAAATGAAGAGAGTAACTGAGAGGGGAGGGGTGAATTAGTTACCACAAAAATAATTCCCTATCCCTAGATTTTAGATCAAACTTTTCATTGAATAATACAATATTGTCCATCTTGTCTATAACTAAGATAATGTTAAATAACTTCGTTAACAAAAAAGTCTTATGAATATTAATCTATTTTAACCTTTAGTAACTTATTTGGAGAAATATAAAGCATAAAAAAAACTTGAACATAGATGATAGCAAGATTTAATATGGAAAACCACCATGCAAGGAGTCACAATAATTTTTACTCTTATGAAGTGAGCCTCATTAAGAGTCAACCCTTTTAAAGGTTACTGATATATACTATTGAGTATGACCTTGGTATAGGATTTACATCAGCCTTTTAGGGGTTTTCTAGTTAGAGATCTTCAAACACTTCAATCTTGAAATATCATCTTATTAGAGGATCTACAAAATGACTATTAAGTCAACTTTGTTAAGAGGTTTCTTTACTGCTATAATGGTTAGAAAGTGACAAAAGGGTAATAGTACAAAGTTGTCTCACCTTTTAGGATGACTTATCAGAATGACTAAATTTGAGTATTTGAGTATTTCTATCTAAAAATCAATTTTGTTCAAACACATGATTTTGATAAATTTATTTCAGCTAAGTTATATATGGTCTCACACTTTTCCAATTCGAAATGTCTATTAAATGCATGTTTTATACTAGTTAGTATCCAATTACCAAAGAAAAAAATTATTTTAGAAAAATGATGTTTACATATAAACACCATTCTATAGAGCTCAAAGTCATGAATATTCTCATATGGAGTTCATAGTGTTTTACTTATATATAGTATATTGAAATTAAAAAATTCTACAACTATGCATTTTAACACTTGACAAGATGTTGATTTTGAGAAAGAAAAAATATATTAAATAATATCAAAACAAATTAAAAATTATATGACATTCTAGAGGAGAGAGTCCTCTTCTAGAATCTATAATTTTTCTTTTGGTTGATTTGAGAGAAAATACAGGTCTAAAGCCAATTTGTATTTTTGATTGTTCTAGCTACATATGTTATCAATAACATAATATGAGATCAAAGTGAAATAAATTTATTTGCATGTCATTTTGTGGTGGGAACTAGAAATTTCCAGCATTTTTTAGCAACTAAAATTTACCTTTAAAAATAGAAAAATATACCATTTCTTACTTGAAATTATTTTTAAAAATAATAATCTTAAACTTCATCCACTTCGACACATTTTATTAGTTTACTTCATTTTCAAATCCTCAATAATAATACCAATTTTATGTCATTGAAGGTGAATAGTTATACTTTTGTTAGCCATTTCCTTTGTAAAAGGGTGACACAAGTTTGTGCTTTTACCCAACAATATGACTTGAGTTATGAAGAAACTTACTTTGAAGATTCAAATCTCTCTTCTGGTTTGACCTCTAGATCCTTAATAGTCAGAATAATCTTTGTAGTTTATCTTTCATATTTTCCTACTTTGCCTTCACTCTCATATCCATCTTATTCCACTTGCACATTCTATCCTCACTACTTAATCTTTCTTATATATCATAATATTTGATAAGTCATATTGAAAACCCTTTCAAATAATCAATAAAAATCCAAATAGTTGGCCTCAATCAATTAATAATTAGACAATTGTATTCTATTATCACTCAATCAATACTAGAATTTAACATTTAGCTAACATTTGAGGTACTTTGTTGCCTAACCACTCAATTAAAAATGGAAGTAGGATATCCTTATGTAATTATATTCTCTATTAACACTGTAATGTTCTTCATTACTTGAATTCTTGATGAACACTTAAATATGCATGGTTAATAGTGCCTGTCCTTTAGTGGTTGATTAATGGTGACATTTGTGTAACATCAATGAAAACATATAATTTGAATAATTGTTTCCAATGAACTCCCACTTTGGCATTGACAAGAACACATCATGTCAACATAATATGATAAGAGTATGAGCAATTAGTTAATATCCTTAATTTCATTATGATTCTCATCCATACCAACTCCCTCTATGATTGTTTCTTGATGTGTCTCACTTGCTTCCAAAATGAATTCTCCCTCTTACATCTGTCATCCCTTTTCCATGGACTTCTATCATTTTCTCCCTCTTTTCTATAGACTTCATCATCTAAGTACAAAAACTCTCACTTTTTCTCTTAGATGTCAACTCTTCCTTGTAACTCTCTATAGTTAACACTAAACCATCCCTCTTTGACATAAAATGTCTAAGCATACATACTTTGAAATTTTTATGTACCTTTTGAATCGATTCATATGGAATATGCTATGTATTTCACATCTAAATTGCAACACTCAACATCAACTTGATAGATATTTAATGAAACTTGGTTGATGTATCACTATCTTTTTCTTTAGTGAGCATCAAATAGAGGAATAACTCATAGTTTACCTCTTAGATGCATAAATACATCCCTAGGTAAAGCCTTGGTAAATATGTTTGCTATCTACTTCTTGGTGTTCACATATCCCAATCTCACCTCTTTTTTTTGGACCAATTCCCTTAGGAAATGATACTTGATTGTAATTTGTTTTGTCTTTGTGTGTATCACAAGTTTTTTGGATGTCTTGATTGTACTTGTGTTAACACAATAGATAATCATTAGTTTCTTGAGTTCTTGCTTCATACTTGACAATAAGTGCTTGATCCATATTATGTTGGAACAATTGACTACTACAACAACATACTCCTCCTCTCTTGTTGGTTGAGAAATACAATTTTGTTTCTTGTTTTTCAAAGATACTAATCTTTTTCCAAGAAATAATGCTCCTCCACTAGTGCTTTTTCTATAATTAATGAAGGTTATTAATTCAACATTTCTTCCTTTCTTGTACCATAAACCATATTTTTCATTTCCTTTTACATCCCTTTGAATCCTTTTTATTACCATAGTGTGATTTTCTTTGCAATTTGTCAAAAACCTTGTAACTATATCAACTATCAATACAATATTAGGTCTAGTTTGTACCACGTACTAAATTTTTCCAATAAAATTTACTTGTAGGTAGTTTAATTAACTTCTTTTGAATCATCATTCTTTGGGATTTTAGGTCTAGTAGACATAGTTGTTCCAATTGGTTTTAAATGTTCCATTCTAAATGCTTTCAATGTTTTCCCTAATGTATTTTGATTTGGTTATGAATATGGAATCCTTCATTTGATGAACTTGTAGACCCACAAATAATTTTATCTATCCAAACATAGACATTTCAAATTCTTTCCTCATTTCTTCAGAAAATGACTTGCATAACATCTCATGTCCTCCAAATATGATATCATTCACAAATATTTCTACTGGTAGTATCTTGTCATGTAGTCCTTCCTTTAATACAAATTACTATTATCATTTGTATTTTCAAACCCAATTCTCACCAAATATCCATGAAACCTTTCATGCCATGCTCTAGGAGCTTGCTTAAATCCAGATAGAGCTTTGTAAAGTTTGCATACCACATCTATTTTTCTTGGATCATTGAAACCTTTAGGTTGTTCAATGTAGAGTTCTTCTTCCAAGATTCCATTTAAGAAAGCTTATTTTGCATCCATCTAATATAGTTTCAATCCCTTTTATGTAACATATCCTAGAAGTATTCAAACTCCTTCAAGTCTTCCAATAGGGTAAAATATTTCTCAATAGTCAATACCTTCTTCTTGTGCATAACTAGCCTTTCCTTGTTCCTTGTTACTTCTTCATTCTTATTAAATGTATTTGCAAAATCCATTTTTTACTAATCACATTCTTATCCTTAGGTCCATGTAAAAGAGACTTGGTATCATTCTTTTCTATTTTCTCAATTTCTTCATTCATTACATCTATCCAACCTTCATTTATTAAAGCATGTTTTATAGATCTAGGTTCAAATCCATTAAGAAAACATGTACCTTTTAATTTGTTCCTTGTTAGTTGCCTTTCATTTCTCCTCCAATTATTTTTCATGAGCATGATTTCTTTTGACATATTTTTCAAGTCTTGGATAATTCTTTCTTAATTCTATTTGGGTTCACTTGGTTCCCCATGATATTCTACCTTTTCTCACTCTCCTCTTATTGATATATCTACAACTTGGGTTACACTCTCTTTGACTTGGGTTGTACTATCTCTAACTTGGATTCCTTTAACTGATCTAGCTACAACTCAGGTTTTACTACTTATGACTCAAGTTGTACTACCAAATATTTGCTAGGATCTCTTTGTTGTTGCTTGGCTTCAACTATTTTTGCTAAATCCTCAAGTTCCTCCTCATAGTAAACAAACTTTCTATAACCTTTAGGCTCCTTCTTGCTTTGTTCTTCACTTCATTCTACAAACTTATTAATCTTTATTGTACATTTTCTATGACTTTGTGAGTAGAAATATTGAAACATTCGAGTATGCCTTACTTTTCTTAGAGTACACTAGGAATATACTTTCATTACTTTTTGCATCAAGTTTTCTTTTCATTGCATCTTTCAAGATATATATTTCTTCCAAATACTTTGAGATAATAAAAATTAGGCTTGTACACATAGCATAATTGATAAGGTGTTTTGTTTGTACCTTTCTTCATTTTAACTAAGTTAAGTGTATGAACTATTGTGTTGATTACTTATCTCTAGTATTTTGATACAATTTTCTTTTCAGCCCTTAGTGTTCTTGCACACTTCACGATGGATCTATTTCTTCTTTTCGCCATACCATTCTATTCTGTCCTAGGTGTCAAGACCTTCCTTTTGATTCAGTTTTTGTTGTACAACTCATTGAATTAATTTAAGATGAATTCACCTCCTTTATCTAATATCAAGCATTTCAGATTCTTCCCTACTTCTTTTTCAACTCTAACCAAATAACATTTGAACTTTTGAAAAGCATTAGATTTATCTATTAGGAACATTACAATCATTATCCTAGAATATTCATAAACAAATAGAATGAAATATGTTTCTCCATGGTTGACTTATATACCTATTGGTCTAAAAAGATCAATATGAACTAGTTCAAAAACTTCTTCAGAATTGTAAGACTTACTACTAAAACTTCTTTTATTGATCTTGCCAATTTTACATTGTTTACACATACCCATCTCAAGTTTCTTCAAATTTGGTATGCCTCTTACGTATCTTTTGTGCTTTCTTCTAGTAACCAAGTTATCAAAGTTAACATGATACATTTATTTATTCAATAGCCAAGTTTCCTATATTTAAGCCAACAAAAATGTACTTTTAGGATGATCTAGGTAAAATAAATTACCTTTTGTCTGATTTCGAGTCCCAACCAAGTTTCCTTTTCCATCCAACAGTTTAACTTTCTCATTCTTTAATTCTACCTTGTATCCTATATTGTTCATTTGTGCCACATTAAGTAGATTGTGTCTTAATCCTTCAACCCAGTAGGAATTTTCACGTTTGATTCATTCAATTAATTTCGTGATTTCTTTTCCTTTTACATAATGTGGTTCAGTATTTCCAAATCTAACAATTCACTGGCATAGTGTTCTAGATGTTCAAAATTAGTTTTGTTACTAGTTATGTGATGGAAACAACCACTATCTACCATCCATTATCATATTTTCCAACATGATAAATAAGTGTCATATTTTCATTTTCTGATGCAAGGGCATCTAGGGATCAAGGTTGTTGACTTAGATGTGGGTTTTGGTCAAGATTTACTTCCGGGGGTCATAACTTTGGACTTGAATGTGGGTTTTGGCTGAAATTTTATAGGTAGTTGCACTAGAAGGAGTTATTTGGATTGTTGATCAAGCTCAACTTAATAAGTAGTCATTTCAACATTTTTCTGGGAGCCTAAAATCTCATCTTGACCTCCAAAATTGGATTTTTGTGTTTTTTCTAGTTTTTATAGAAATTTGTTTTTGTAATAAATCTAAAATCATATGTTTGATTTCATTGATTAGTTGGCAATTCATCTTGCCTTAGTTGGGGGCTTTTCTTTGGAAAAATCAGGATTCTTAGGATGAGTTTTTAAAAATTACCAAAAATGGGAAAAAAAAATTCTCAAAAGACTACCAAATAGGGTAAATTTTAGAATTGTAATAAGTAGGTGTTGGTTTTCATTGTGGTGGCAGAGTATAGAGTTGCAAAAGTCTTAATAAAAAGTTATGGTAGTCTAAAACATCTATCTTGAGTCAATTTTCTAATTATTCTTTGACAAGATTAGGTTACATCATTTTCCTCATTATCAAATTCATCCTTAACAACAATGTAAAATACTTCTTTTCATTATCATCACTTTTAGAATTTTAAGCAATGTAACAAGATTTCCTACCTTTGTCTTTGTAGGCCTTGTATCTCTTTAAGTCTTTATTTCCTTTGAACATGTTACTTATTTTCTTCTCATTTTCTTCTTTTTTTGGACATCTTGCAACAATATGACCAACCTCCTCACATGAGAAACAAATCAATGGAATTTTGCTTCTAAATTTTCCTTTCCCTTTTGATACTCTTTCTGCAAGTCAAGCTTCAATAACTTCAAGTTCTTCACCTAATTCATCTTCTTCTCCACTATAAACTTGCCCACCTTTTCGGTTTCCTCCTTTTCTTCAAAGAGTTAGTTTGGCTTTGAGTGTAGATTAAAAGTTGCTAGGATTAGTAGCATAGTTATCAAAGTTATTGAATTCAAAAGTAGTTAATCTTCCCACAAGTGCATCAAAGGTTTTTTTTTTTTTAGGGTTTCATCTCATATATCTAGTTTATGAAAATCTAATTGCATAAATAGGAAGAATATTTATTAGTACCTTGTTGAAAACTATTTCATCTTTTATTATACATCCTACAACTCTAATTGCACTCACACTTTCTTTGATTTTATCACTATATTGGATAATGTTTTCACCTTATTTCATTTTCTTTTGATCAAACTTGCCTCTTAAACTTTCTACCTTTGCTCTTTGCACATTTTTATCACCTACATAGACTTTCTATAGATTTTCCCACATTTCAAATGTAGTAGGACAATATTTGACCTCATCAAATTCTTAATAGTTTAGAGAGGAAGCTATATCGATCATCATTATATTGCGATCCTTTTCTTCTTTCATCTATTCCAAAACCATTGTTTTAGGTGTTGAAACATAATTTTTTGCCCAACTAGAACAAACCAATATCACTAATCCTTGATAGGTCCAGCTTCATCAACTCCTATCTTCAAAAGTTATCTTTGTTAAGCTTGGGAATCTCCCTTCTGTATGACATCCTAACCTTTAGGTTAGGTCCTTGAAACCTTTCCTACAATCACCAAGTTTTCTAAGATGAATTTCCCGAAATGAACATAATAACTAAGATGGGATGGGTGAATTAGTAATCACAAAAATAATTCCATGCCCCTAGATGTCAAATCAAACTTCTCACTAAATAATGCAATGTTTTCCACCTTATTTCTAACAAAGATAATGTTTTAACTTAGTTAACAAAGTATTATTATGAATATTAATCTATTTTAACCTTTACTAACTTAGTTGTAGAAACATATAGCATAAATCAAATAACTTGAACACAAATGAATGCATGTTATAATGTGCAAACCTAATTTGGAAAAACCACCATAAAACTAGTCACAATAATTTTCACTCTTTTTATGTGAGCCCTATTAAGAGATAACCTTGTTAAAGGTTACAATACATAATTTTAAGTATGACCTTGTTAGAGGATTTAGATATCCCTATTAGGAGTAGCTTGGTTAGAGGTTTTGAAACACTTCAGTCTTGAAATGTCACCTTGTTAGAGGATTTACAAAATAATTTTTAGGTTAACTCTATTAATAATTTTTTTATTGGTAGAATGGTTAGAAGATAACAACAATTTGACCTAATTTATGAAGCAACATCCTTTGTAGATTTGTATCTTTGTTCTAGCTTGACCTCTAAATCCTTACTGATTAGAATAATCTTTGTAGATTATCTTTTGTACTTTCCTATTGTACCTCCACTCACATATCCATGTTATTCTACTTGTTCCACTTAGACATTTTATCCTCACCACTTGACATTTCTTATATATCATAATCTTTGATAAATCAGCTTGAATACACATTCAAATAATCAATAAATATCCAAATAGTTGATCTCAATAATTTAATAATTAACAATTATATTTTTCTATCAGTTGGTCAATACTAGGATTGGACACTAGATTAATTTTGGAAGTCCTTTGATGTCTGACCACTTGGTTAATACTGGAAGTAGGATATCCATTTTAAACTATCTTATGAGTTAACACTAATATTCTTCATTACCCAATTGCTTCATCAACACTAAAATATACCTAGTCAATATTGTTAGTCCTTCATTGCTCAGTTAATATTCTCATTTGTGTAACATCAATGACAACATACAATTTGAATTATTTTTTTTCCAAAATGATGGACCAGCTCATAATTTTTTTTTTTCTAATATCTATCATTGGTTGGTACAATGCAGTCAACTTGTGATGATCGAGGTGGTCAACAGAAATATGATGAGCTACTTGAAATATTAAGTAATGTAGAGACGCTCTTAATATTAGCAAACATTCTCCCTATGCTAGATGTAAAAATGAGAAATATAATGAAGAAGATTGAAAAAAAAATTATGTATATTGAAAAATATAATATGTCGCATAAAATGAAATACATGACCCTTGATAATCTTTATACAAATCTAGATTCATTATTTGTGGATAGAAAATTTTAGGGTAGACGAGAATTACATATTTGGATAATCATGATAACTTTTTAAAGATTGATTACATTGTGCTAAGATACCAATACAGTACTATGGAAGGCCCTATGTCGATGAGAAAAGGAAAGAAACCCATGCAAGCAAAATTAACTATTACAAGTCAAGTGTTTGAACAAATTATTGAGTCTTAAAGGAATTATATGAAGGATATTTCTTATAATCTTTCCTCAAAAATTAGAGAAAGATTTCCTCGATACAAATTACTTGAATCAATGTCTATTGTGTTACCCCATTATTGGAGTTTACGAAGTCCTAAAGAATTTAGAGATAAGTTATTGGTTTTCATAGATAAATTTAGCAAAAATAAATAAATAAATGGGGGTAAATGTAAGTAGACTATTAGATGAATCTCATTTGAGAGAGTAGTCTTGTTGTTTTTCCATTACAATGAAGAAACAATACCATCTTTTGGAGAATCCTAGAGAAGAAGGGTTAGGAACCAAATTTTAGAGAAATGTAGTGTAGAGAAAAGTATTGTGGGATTGAATATCATAAATTTTCAACCTTTCTAAATTATGTTTGACCATGATATTGGGGTCTATGGAGGCTGAGAGATTTTAGTGCTCTGCAGTTCCTGAAGTCAAAGGTAAGAAATAAACTAGACAAGAATCCAAAAATTTGTCTAGGGCTATATACATCTAGATATGAAGTCAATATGTTTTCTTACAAAAGGGTACTAAGATTAGGAAGGAAGAAATGTCAAAGAAGAGGTTTGGGAAACATTTCAAACAATGAGATCACTAAGTCAAGTAGTGGTGTTGGATTTGGTAGCATTGGTCTTGAAGCCAAGGATCACTATCAAGAAAGTAAAGGCATGTAGACTAGAGAAAACATCGAGCATGATGAAGTGTTTGAACTTGATGGTAAGGAATCTGAAGATTTGGATGATGAAATGTTACAACATGTTTAAATGTTATGGTATGATATGTCTATTGGAAATAATCAAGACTAGCTAGGTTACTAACAAGGGAGGGGTTAATTAGTAACCTCAAAATTTTTGACAAACTTAGCACTTAATAACATAATTCACTCACCATTAATAGATCTAATCTACTACATGCATGAGAAACTAAAAGCATAAAACACTTTCAACACAATATTTGGTGACCCAAAAACCTCCAAATAGAAAGTAGAACTTGGGTTGGGATGATATCCACAAAACTTCAATACTATAGTATAAAGTTGCCTTGTTAAGGCTTACAATGATCACTTCTGATGATCTGCCCTATTAAGAGCAGTTAGGACTACCAGGTCCACCTTGTTAGAGGTTTCAAAAATATATAATGAAGTATGCACTTGGTAAAGAGATTTAAGAAAAGACTATTAAGTCTACCCTATTAAAGGATTGGAAGTTGATTCACCTATTAGGATGAAATAGTAGATCTGACTTACAATTGAATTGCTGATTTAGATCCTTGAAGTAATGATCACCTCTTTGTGATAGATAAAACTTGACTACTCTTTAATTGACCTTGCTAAATACTTTTCTTTGTTGCTGATTCACATTCTCATGTTGATCATCACATTTTCTTTCATTCTTGTCAAAACATTACTACATCATGCTTGGGTATGATACAATACATTACATATATACCAACCTAATTCTCATAATTACAAGGTTAGAGAAAACACAAGATAACACAAATATTACTAAGTTGGCCCAAATCTAGAAACTCAGGTTCTGAAAGCTGACTTGGTGAATTTTTGATACTCAACATCCACTACATTACTCGGCATCATCATGCATTTGGTAGAAGTAGAGGCTCGGTCCATGCTAATCACTCAACATAGCTTCGAACTTGGTGAATATTGGAGACTCTATAGATATAATGTTCATTGGTAGAAATTGAATTCTATGTTTACCACGCTTTCACTTGGTAAACACTACTCATCCCATCACTCGACTAACATTGGCTTCATATCACAAGAACTAATGACTTGGTAGATACTATGAAGCTCAAAAACCACTAAACTACTTGGTCTAAACTACTAATCTTCACACTGCCTTGAATCACTCGATAACCTCTGGAATGCTTGATATGAACTATGAAACTTGGTAACCACTGAACACTGAATGAAGAGCTTGATAACCATACAAAGTTTGAATAAGTGTTGTCACTAATAACAAACACAACTTAATGCCAACAATCTCCCTCTTTGGAATTAGTGACAAAAACACTCATTAGCCAAAACTTATGTACAATGTCATGCTAATTTTGATTTTTGATTTTTCAAAATTTATCTTTCTTTTTAACTCTTCTATATATACATTTGCATATGTCTCCCCCAAAAAATGTACATATCATAATATCATACTAAGTATACATATACAAATATCTTTCCTTCTTATATACATGTCTCTCTCCACAAATATCTCTTTCTCCCAAATTTTTATAATAATGCCAAAGATTTATACAAACTACTTATATAGAGACACCATGATCTGTAAACTCCTTGTTATGAACCACTTACAATTTTATTGTTCAGTAGGACACAAATTTAATAAAGATCATAACTGATGTTGCTTGTGAACTAAGCAGATAATATTTAGAAATGTGGAAAATAACTAAGTAGAAAGAAACATACATAAGAAAGAACAAGAGACAAAAGATTTGATTTCAAAGTTCACTAGACTCTAGCTACATCTCTAGATCTACAAACTCATAAGATCGATGCCATTATTATGATGCAAAACTCATACATCACCATGGTCTTCCATGGAGTTGCAATTTGTTTCTCACTTCCACACTGCGATGATAAGAACTTGCTAGCAAAATATTCATGAATAGCTCCTTTGCCACTTTTTAAAATGCTAAGCTATAAAATTACAACTCTCTCTCAATGGGCATTAAGCCTTTACACAAATGACACAATGTCATTAAAAATACTCTCAAGAAAATTCTAAGTTTTTATCTCATATTATGAGACCACTTAATTCTCTAGAGCATTCTCTCCCAAATTCTCCTTTCGAGAATCGCAAAGACTTATCAAAATCCTTCTCCAAGATTAATTGTCTTCTCAAGAAAATAAATACCTTTTTTATACAAATTATTTTCCTTATTTGGTGTAAAACCAAATAAAAAATTTGATAACTATCTCCCCCTTAAATAATAAATAAATCTTCCATATACCTCCCATGTAAATCCTTAATATTAATAGCCCTTATATTCTAACCGATTCAATTTTTGGCTTTTATAATTCAAGCCTTACATAGAAATCTCAGTTAGATTATGGCCTCTTATTAAATTTTTAAATAAGAAGTGAATCCTTATTAGAAGGTTATACATTCATTTTATTTTTTAAAACAACATTAGTTATTTTAAAACACAAAGACCTAAAAAATCTTTTAAAAATCATGGTAAATCATGGAAATTCATGACACCCTATCATGATGATGTCATACTGATGTCATCATACTGGTCTTTAGCATCCAACTTTAAATGATCATAACTTTCACATATGAACTCCATTTTCGATGAAACGAATGCCATTGGAAGGCTATTGACGAGCTCTTTAATTTAAGACCCATTGTTGACCACTTTTTAGATGGTCCAATTTCACCTTTTTGGTAAACCCCTGGTTCACTAGTTTGACCCAAACTTTGACCAAGGAAATCTCATGCAAATAGACTCCTTTTGAAACACTTCAAATTATGCTAGGAATGTTTCATCATGCTCTATGCATTGATGTCAATTTTGGGAGATTTTGAGTGGGCTGAATTTTCGAGGTCTAAATGATCCACCTGGATCATTCCTCCCCACTAAAGGATCTTTTGGACCTCCACAAGGTTCTTAATTAGACACTAAGTGAGAGGAACACTTTCTCACTTGTCCAATATCTATTGTACAATAATTATGAAAACTACAATCCTATTGCTACCCATTTTCATTTTCTCACATCTTTCTATATCCATTATCCGAGCTACTATCCATGTACAACACATTAGTAGCACTAAAAAATACAAAGATGTTAATGACAATGAGCTAAAAATACTCTTAATCCTTGTAATGGGTTTCCACAACAAGTCCTAATGTTGTTGCATTGATGATCCTTGAGGCACATGATGGTTATGCATACAAGCAACTACATCATTTTCATGCTTTGAATCACCTTATTTTCCCACCTTTACAGACATGAGTGAAGAATTTTTTTCTCACATAAATGAGCCTCTTTATTTGCCCAGTGTTCACCACTGGAGAATCAACTACAATCTTCTTCTTGTCCTTTTTTGGGCAAAGCTCTGAATGAATCTTCCAATAGTTAGTTTCTTGGTGTCCACCTTTGTTGCAATAAGAGCAAGGTATTTTCAACATCCAACTTTTCTTTCCCTTCTCTTTCTTCTGATTTGGAGATGGGTCTTGATGCACTGTCTCTTTACTAGTTGACTTGACCTCCTATACAAAGCCATTCTTTCCCAACACTTGGCAATAGTATGGTTATTCAACCCACAAAATGTACATGGTTTTTTAAACCATTAACTTTCTACATTGCCAACTTTCTTATAATCAAAAGAAACATTGGATTTACCAAGCTTTCTATACCTTTCATGGTCATCCTTGGTGCATGCATGTCAAGAAGAATCTGTGTTCCCTCTTCTCTTGGACATGTTGCATTTGTCACCACTGCTTGAAGATGATGTGCCATTTCCTCTCTCAGATTGTTCTTCTTTCAGAGAATTTTTTTCATCCATTGCATGGGAGCATTCTCCTTTGCCAACCTCCAATCTTGCATCAAGAGGTCTATCTTTCACCTTCACAGGTTCAACCATTCTTTGCTCATGAACTCCGAAGCCCTTTCCTTTGTTACCCATCTTAGTTGACAACCTCATTCTAACATTTTGACATTATTTCTGAGAATTAGCAAGAGAACAAGGAAGAGAATAAGAAGAATGAGGAGATCTCACTAAGTTTGCATCTTTAGGTTCCTTCAAGAAGCCTTCTTTTTCAAACTTCCATTCCTCGTACATCTCATCAACCTTGGATTTCATCACCATGAAGGCCTCATAAAATTATGCATCAAAGATAAAAGGAAATTGATTTTCCTTAAGTGAAGACATCTTGTCTCACCTTGTTTGAATCTACTCCAAGTATCTTACAACCTGCAACTTGTCAAACTAGCTCTAATACCAAACTTGATCTGTGAACTCCTTGTTATGAACCACTTACAATTTTATGTTTCACTAGGATACAAATTTAATAAAGATTATAACTGATGTTTCTTGTGCACTAAGAAAATAATATATAGAAATGTGGAAAATAACTAAGTAGAAAGAAACATGCATAAGAAAGAACAAGAGACAAAATATTTGATTTCGAAGTTCACCAGACTCTGGCTATGTCTTAAGATCTGCAAACGTGCAAGACTGATGCCATTATTATGCTGAAAAACTCATACATCACCATGGTCTTTGATGGAGTTACAATCTACTTTTCACTTCCACACTATGATGATAGGAACTTGGTAGCAAAATATTCATGAATAGCTCCTTCACCACTATTTAAAATGCTCAACAATACAATTGCAACTCTCTCTCAATGGGCATTAAGCCTTTACACAAATGACACAATGTCATAAAAAATAGTCTCAAGAAAATTCTAAGTTTTTATCTTATATTATGAGACCACTTAATTCTCTAAAGCATTCTCTCCCAAATTCTCCTTTCAAGAATTACAAAGACTTATCAAAATCCTCCTCCAGTATTAAGTGTCTTCTCAAGAAAATAAATCCCCTTTTATACAAATTATTTTCCTTATTTGGTGTAAAACCAAATAAAAAATTTGATAACTATCTCCCCCTTAAATAACAAATAAATCTTCCATATACCTCCCATGTAAATCCTTAATACTAATAGCCCTTATATTCTAACCAATTCAATTTTTGGCTTTTATAATTCAAGCCTTACATAGAAATCTTGGTTAGATTATGGCCTCTTATTAAATTTTTAAATAAGAAAGTGAATCCTTATTAATAGGAAGGTTATACATTCATTTTATTTTTTAAAACAACATTAGCCATTTTAAAACAAAAGGACCTGCTAAAAAAATCTTTTAAAAATCATGGTAAATCATGGAAATTCATGAAAACCTATCATGATGACATCATGCTGATGTCATCATACTTGGCTTTAGCATCCAACTTTAAATGATCATAACTTTCACATATGAACTCTATTTTCAATGAAATGAATGCCATTGGAAAGCTCTTGACGAGCTCTTTAATTTAAGACCCATTTTTTACCACTTTTTAGATGGTCCAATTTCACCTTTTAGGTCAACCCTTAGCTCACTAGCTTGACCCAAAATTTGACCAAGCAAATCTCAAGCAAATAGACTCCTTTTGACACACTTCAAATTGTGTTAGGAATGTTTCATCATGCTCTATGCATTGATTTCAATTTTGGGAGATTTTGAGTGGACTAAATTTTTGAGGTCTTCACGATCCACCTAGATCAAACCAAAATGAGAGAAAAACTCAGAATGAACCTTAAGAATAAGAGCTAATGTCTTGTCCTAAGTTTCTTGCTAAATTTTGCAAGTTTGAAGTACAACCTGGACTTTTTCTGAGACTTCAATCATATGATCTGCAATTGAAAAATTATTGTCATGGATTGATATTTTTGAATAGGCAATATGCTTCTGCATTATATCCATGATAGGAAGGATCGTGTTCTAGATGTCTATGAGTGTAGACCTGATCCTTGCTCCCTCTCTCAATAGCTCTACCTGAATATCTAATAGGAATATGATCCTCATGTGTTACGTAGAGCTTGAGCTCGGATCAAGCTACAACTTTTGAGCACTGACCTTTAGATCCAGATCTATCTTATTCAATTTTCCTTTTATTTCCTTTGTATGCTTGGTAATATCACATAGCTTAGCAAAAAGAGATGTTACATTTGTGAAAGAATTTTCAAGATTTGCCAAAATTTTAGAAAGTTCTACTTGCTTCATAGCTATTTGCTAAGCAATATGCTCAAGCACTTAATTGTCAAAACTTTTCTCTGCTTTTTCTATTAGCTTTTCTTGGCTAGTAGAATCCTCATTGAATTTATTTACTGCCTCTTCTAATTGTAACAAAATATCTTGAGATGAATCAACATCAACACCTATAGCCTCTATCAAGATGTTCTTGGCACTTTCAATGATTTTGAATTTCCTATCTCTTTCTTCTCTAAGCTACTTCTTCTTAGCTTTCTATTCAAGAAGCTTCCTCACTAATCTTATTTGCTCTATAGTAGCATTATCAAAATCCAACTTTGGAATTTCAATCTCCTTGTCCAAGTCAATATCTTCCTCAATTTTTTTTTCCACTAATCAGAATTTTTAGTGGTGTCTTTGGTTCAACTTCTGATATAGATGCTTTGGATTTTCAAACAGAAACAATGGTAGAAATAGTAGGGCTTGTAGTAAAATTTTGTATAGTGCCTACTCATGGAATGCTAACTAGAGCACTAAAAGAATCCAAAATTGATGTACTTCCCAAAATTGATGTAATTATGGGTGGAATATTGATGGAAGTATTTACAATAGGAGCACTTACTGGAATATGCAAAACCGAAGTAGAAAAAATTGAAGAACTAGATGTTATACTTATTGTTGATGTCCCTAACTCAGGAGCTGAAGAAGAGGAGGGTTGCAGCTCAATGGATGAAGTGGTAGACACTTCCATTAGTGATACCTAGAGCTGAGAGGGAGAAAAGAGTGATTGGATAGATGATGTATCTATTGTGGTCACAATCACACTTGCTGAAGCTATCTCCATGTCTAATGGTGCTACTATTTTTACTAGAGAGTGAGGAAGGGAGACTATGACTTCTATAGCTATCCTCACTAGATCACTCTCTTCTTCTTCTTCTTGCCTATATTCTTCTTCATCTTCTTCCTCTTTCTCTTCTTCATCATCCTTCATCAACTCTTGATAATCTTTAGCATCAATGGTGACACAAGGAGTTTTGTCTTCTTCATTTTGTTCATCCTTGTCACTATCATCATCATCATTTCTCACTAGGTTTGTGCAAATGATAAACATTTTTCCACCTAGATGTAGCATACTTGACTACATGCTCAATATCTTTTACCAAAATCAATCAAGTTGAAATTTGATGGTCATCTTATCTTCATTTTTCTTTATTGCTTCCTTTACCTAAGCATTGGACATGCTTGGTAACAATTGTCTCAAAGATTGTTCATATATGTCCTTTGTAGTTTGCATAGTTGATTCCCATCTAGGTTTGAACCTTGCTAATAGCTCATTGGAAATTTGAAGGGCAATTTGATCAGGGGAATATTTCCATTTTCCCATCTTTGTCAATACCAACTCCTCAATCTACATCTTCTCTACATCTATTCTAGTTTCATATTTTAATGCTTTGAAATTTGTAATACTTGCACCTTCTTCCAGCTACTTTAATCTTGCCTCAAATGTGAGTGGGGGCTTACTGAACACAACTTCACTACCTCCTTTCTTCTTGGATATTCTAGTGAATATAGCTCTAGAGGGCTTGGGTGGCTTGGTGATGATCACCTTGCCTTTCTTTATCACAAGCTTTTCCTCCTCTTCCTATTCTTCTTCATTCTCAAACTCTTCTTCATCTTCACCTTTTCCCTCTGTAAGCATAAGAGGTGCACTTGCTATTTTTAATTTGGATAGCCTCCTCTTACCTTTATTTACCACCTATGTAAGCTTAATTTCAAGATCTATTCTAGCTTTGGCTTTGTCATATGTTCCAAAGATAGGTACCTTTGGGTCTACAAGCTCATTCACTAGGGCTTCAATTATCTCCTTTGTTTCATCAATATTAACCTCATAAGGAAGAGGTTTCACCCATAATATTCTAGGCCTTACTACCTAAATGTTTACTCTATCATAGTCAATCATAAAATAGACATCATCCTTATAATATTCAACCAATTTTGGTGGAATCTAGAACCTGTTATTCATCTTTTCCTTAAATGCTTCAAAATAATTGTCCATTATACTATCAAAACTATCACCCATCTCTGCAATAAATTCATTAATCTGGTACAAAACTAGAATGTCCCTTCTCCATACCACTATTCCTTTGGAAGAGAAAAACTTTTGAACATAAAAGAATAAACAAGTCAATAGAGAACCAAATTTTTATGGATTATTCTTTGACATCCTAATGCTTTCCATGTTCTTATTCAACTATTTCAACATTAAATCCACTAAATCATACTCCAAATTCTTCTTAACAACCTTATATGCTAGGTCCATAGCCTCACACAACACACTATTCAGTCGACTAGAGTTGTATATCTTGTGAGCAATAATATGAATTCCAAATATGAGTTCCACATTAGATACATTGCTAATTTTAATCCTCTGTCATCCCACTTGGCTATGGTTTTCTTTTGAAGCTCAACCCAACCTAGGGTTTTCATAACTTTAACCTTAGCAAGCATAGGGAGACTAGTAATTATATGAATCATCTTTTTTGTAATCAAAACTAGTAGATCTAACCATAATTGACCATTATGGAGTTGGCTCAAGATATATCTAATCCATTTGATTTGAAAATTTTTGGGCAAGTGCAGAATATGGGTTAAGCCTTTCTCCTCTAGGTGTTTATGCTCGAGCTTAAGAGTTCCATCCACACATAGTTTTCCTATGGTGTTATCCATTTTTAGGGTTCCTATCTCTTGTGCAACACATTTGAAATGAGTACAAAGATCATTAATAAGGAGTACCTTTGGTGGAATTTGTGACTCAACTCCATTTGGGTTGAGCGATCCTACAATCATTGGTACTAGTTTGAAATTCAGAGCTTTCCATTCAACACCTCACACCAACATCTATGATCCTTTCTTTGCCTTGCTAATACTGTTGGTGGATGCCATGATCACTCAACAGACTAAAAAAATTCTTTATGAAACTTCTCCGCAAATACTACTCAAGATCGCTTGAATGCTCTACAAATCACTCTACTCTGGATATACTAAATTCATAGTGGAAATGAAATAGAAATCTTGCCTTTTGATGAAAATTTCCCATTAATGATTGGTAAAATGAGAGCCATAATGACATAGTGCATGATAGGCTGTCATCCACTATCTATAAAGGTTACTTGGTGAATCTTGTAACTCAACAACCAAACAAACTTTGTTACTCCTGACTTTGCTCAATATGACCTAACCTTGCTCGGTGAATACTGATGCTAAAATTTTGTGATCCCTTTGTATCTAGAATACTAATTTGGATCTTTTGCTTCCTTACATTGGAACTGTTTAAGATGTGACCTTGAAAATATATTTATAGTTCTTTCTTAAGAACTTAATTAGAAATGGTAGTCACCCACTTCTTGAGTGACTTGACTACCATCATTTTAACTAGCTTGCTTAGTAGATTTAGGAATCCACTACTGTCTCATCTACTTCCAAATTTTATCAACTTTTCCTTTCTTTTCATCTTCAGCTCTATCTATATATTCATGCAATTCTTAGCTATATGACCACGTTGAGCATATGTGTAACATCTTATGGTAGTATCATTTCTTCTCAAGTGATGCCTTGCACAATTTATGCCAATGTGTCCATATTCTCCACAATAATGACATCTACACCAAGTATTGTAGTCCCAACCAAATATTGCCTTTACAAATTGTTTAGCTGGATTGAATGGTTTAGATCTACATTCAGATACCTTGTGACCTTGTTTCTTACATTTGTGACATTTGCCTTCAAACTTTGGTTTCTCCCTGCATTCATTATCTTTATGACCATGCTAACTACAATTACAGCATTCTCCATTGAATTTTTCCTTTCCATTACTCCAACATTTATTTGATGTATGACCTATCTTACCATAGTGACTGCAAGTAGGTTTTTGATTCCTTTTAGCACCTTGTTTGGAGGATTCACCTTCTTCTTTGTATCCAAGTCCTATTTTTCCCTTTTGCCTATAAAGATTCTACTCATTTTGTTGATTGAATTGATCCATGTCTACTTGGGATTTCATTATTCTTTCATTGAGTTGCTTTTTAGAATTTAGATCAACTTTCAACCTTTCATTGATTTTCCTTTTAGTGCTTAAATCATTCCTTAATATTTCATTTTTAGATCTCAAACTTATGATTTCCTCATTTGCATTAGAGAGTTGATTGGTAAGACTTTCTTGCTGAAGGGATTAATGTTGAGTTTCATTGTTCCTTGCCTCCAAGTCTTATTTTCGTTATTCCTCTATCACAAAATTTCACACAATATTATTATCTAAATTTATTGTTCTCTTTTCAATTTCCTTACTTCTTCTTGTAGGGAGCCATTCTTTTCTAGGAGTTCTTTGATTGTGTCATTTGCTTCATTTGAATTGCTTGAAGTGAAAAGGTCTTCAATCTTCTCTTCAACATATTGGTGGTCATTCATTTGTTTTGAAAGTTCCTTCCTTCTTTTTAGGGATTGGGAAAGATTCTCTTTTACCTCCTTGAGTTAAGCTATGGCCATCTCTAGATCAGCTTCTAATTGTCAAAAGCTTTGTCAAGTCTAAATATCTTCATTGTCCTTGATCTTTGCTTAAGCTATCAAACTTTATCTTGAGAACCACAAAGCTTTGATACCAATTGTTGGAAATAATCAAGACTAGCTAGGTTACTGAGAGGGGAGGGGTGAATCAGTAACCTCAAAACTTTTGACAAATTCAACACTTAATAACATAATCCATTCATCATTAATAGATCTAATCTATTGAATGCATGAGAAAATGAAAGCATAAAACAATTTGAACACAATATTTGGTGACCCAAAAACCCTCCAAATAGAAAGTAAAACTGGGGTGCGGATGATACCCACAAAACTTCAATACTACAGTATAAAGTTGGTCTATTAAGGGTTACAATGATCACTTCTAATGATCTGCCCTATTAGGAGCAATCAAGCCTACTAGGTCCACCTTGTTAGAGGCTTTACAAATATACAATGAAGTATGCACTTGGTAAAGAGATTTAAGAAAAGATTTTTAAGTCTACCCTATTAAAGGATTTGAAGCTGATTCACCTGTTAGGATGAAACGGTAGATTTGACTTACAACTAAATTGTTGATTTAGATCCTTGAAGTACTGATCACCTCTTTGAGATAGATAAAAATTGACTGCTCCTGAATTGACCTTGCTAAATACTTTGCTTTGCTAATCATTCACATTTGCATGTTCATCATCACATTTTCTTTCACTCTTCTCAAAAAATTACTACATCATTCTTGGGTATGATATAATACATTACATATATACCAACACAATTCTCATAATTACAAGGTTCGTGAAAGCACAAGAAAACAAAAATATTACTAAGTTGGCCCAAATGTAGAAACTTAGGTTCTGAAAGCTGACTTGGTGAATTTCTAATACTCAGTGTCCACTGCATTACTCAACATCATCATGTATTTGATAGAAGTAGAGACTTAGTCCATACTGATCACTCAACATAGCTTCAAACTTGGTGAACATTGGAGACTTAGTAGATATAATGTCACTTGGTAGAAATTGAATTCCATGTTTACCATGCTTTCACTCGATAAACACTACTCATCCTATCACTCAGTTAACACTAGCTTCATATCACAAGAACTGATGACTTGGTAGACACTGCGAAGCTTGGTAACCACTAAACTACTTGGTCTAAATTGCTAATCTTTACACTGCCTTGAATCACTCAATAACCTCTAGAATGCTCAGTATGAACTATGAAATTTGGTAACCACTGAATACTAAATGAAGAGCTCGATAACCATACAAAATCTGAATAAGTGTTGTCACTAATAACAAACACAACTTAATGCCAGCAATATCAATTCTAAATTTATTACTTATTAGTAACTACTATAGTTTGCATTATGGATTGTTGATAGTATTCTCTAAATCAAATCATGATTAATTTATCATGTATAATAAGTTATATTATTTGGTAAATGTCTAATGTCGAACAAACATGTATTTTTTATGTTATATTATGCCATTAATCAATATTCATTCAAATTTTACCATTACTATGGTTTTTTATTTGCATTCTTATGCTCATATGATATGATGTAAGCACTAAAAATTATCATATTCAAGAATCAAAGTTCAAACTTTAAAATCATATCAAATAATTACAAATAGAAGTAAATTACACACTAAAAAGATGATTAAAATTGTTTTCCAAGTTCTACATACTATGATGGTTGATGGATATCTTATGATATGATTCATTATTCAGTTATCTTTTCTAGGATATTGAATTAGGATTTGTTTGGATTTTGATCATTTTTTATGTTATGGGAGATGGCCTTTAACTTCACCAAACTTCCATATTAGGAAAATTTACATGAAATAAATGCTAGGTCTAATAGTGCATTAATATTTTCCAAAAGTTTTATGCAATTCACAATGCCCTCAAGAGTTGAATCTTAAGGGAACTTGACTACTTTAGACATCATTTTGGCCTCCAATTATTTTTGGTAGGCTTCCCTTCTAATGAATGTCTTTGATGAATTCACAAGATAAAGATTAGGCAAATGAAGCTATTCCATTAGTTTTTCTCTCTCATCCATCTTGGTTATATTTCCCTCAATCGAGTTTAAATATTCCTCTCCTTCCCTTATACTCTAGCATTTTTTAATTTAATAGGTTATGATTTTATTGATGCACTTACTTGGTAATGAACTCCTTGGATGGACAAATACCTATCACTATGTATATTGATTATGTGTATAATTTTTCATGCAGTCTTCCTAAGCTTAAATAGGTCTTCCTTCTTCTCAATGTTCTCCTTGATACTCCCATAAATAGCTCAAAAAATTTGCACAACTTAGACCAATCACACAACCTTTCAGTATTTTCCATAATTTCCCCCTACATTATTTCTTTAGTTAGCTTGACTGATTTTTTTTTCATTTGACACAAACAAGTTTTTCTCATAGATTTTGATTATTTTATTTTCCATCTATACTTTATGCACCATTTGTGACCACTGATTTTCACTTTATTTCTTTATTTCCTCAGCTTTCTCTTCCCACTATTTTTCTTTTTCCCTCTCATTCTCCAATTTCCTATTTATGTTACTGATTCTATGTCCACTACACTCCAATTTTTTCAAAATATCTACTATAGATTCTCTTTCATCCTCAAGTTATTTATTTGATAATTGTTGAGCTACCATTTTGTATGATGCTTAATGACAAGAATCTTTTCAAACTCATCTCTTGAAAAGAAAATCTAGGATCAACTCCAACGTTTCGGGTGATCTTGTGACCTACTAAAACCCAACCAATTGAAGATAAATGTATTTCTTCACAAGGAGGCCTTTGATACTTTCAACCAATTTTGGATAAGATGTTTGATCTATTATTTTGAATAGTAGCCACAAAAGAGATATATTTTCTGTATTTTGTATTTTATAATGAATGCAATTTATGAACTTTTCCTCTTCCAATCCATCATAACCTCTTTTCTACACCAAAATAAGTTTTTTCTTGAGATCTATATGGATTATGCTGAAATCACTATCTATTTAAGAACCCTAGGTGAATCTCAATGCTTTCAAGGCCTTGAGGTTATGGAACTATTTTAGGTCCCTTTCTCATCCTTTGTTTTGAATTTGATTGGATGCATTCTTTTGATTTCCCCTTCAACCATTGGTAGAGAGTTTATTTTGAATCCCCTAAATGAACCTCATTTTCCTTATTTTTATTTATTAACCATAAGGAATACTCGATATACACACATCAATCCTTTAAACATTTAAGCACTCAAGCATTCAAACCATCTTCAACTACATTCAAGGAGTTCCTTTTACAGTCCATTAGAGATGTGATCGCTTGCATTCATGGTTCTTTCAAGGAGCTTTGACAATTTGATTTGTGGGCTTCATCACCAACCTTCCATGCTTATAATATCTATCATCCTTTATCAGTGATAGTGGAGCTGTCATCAAGAAGGAGCGTCTAAATTCATCCCTTTTCTATATTGACATCCTCTTGATCTGTTAAGCTACTAAATTGATCACATTGAATTCAATTTGAGAAATCATACTATTGTGAGCTGAAATAAAATTTACTTTCTATTTACAACAATTTAAATTTTAAGGTTAACTCCTAAACTAGAGTTTGATCGAGGAAAACCCCAGGCATTCATGAACAAAAAAACCATTTCTCTTGTAGATTATAGATCCCAAAAAGCATAACAGAGTGAAAAGTTGAATACTCTTTTAGTAGAACTTGAGAAATCCAAAATTTTTTTTGGGATCAGATATAGAGGGTCACAATTACACAACATCTCTAACCCTCTAAGGGGGCCTCAAACTATATCAACACTGATCCTTGATGAAGGCTCTAACCTAGAGATAAATAATTTGTAGGTTTTGTAGATCATGAAATTTTAGGTCTTTAGTCAGAATTTCAATAGTTTTAGACATCATATAATAGCCCATTCATAGGTTTGTATTAAGCAAGGTGGGTATTTTTTCCTTCTTTACTACTATACATATTTCCATTTCTTTACATGTATCTTTATATTACATATCTACATGCATATAACCCTCTCTTTTTTGCAATGAGGGAGAAGTAATTCCAGTCAATTCACCCTTTTGCATTAGGTTATGAATTGACACTTTATCTTGTATTAATAAATCCTACATTATGATGTCAATCTTGATTTTCCATCCTTCATCTTTCTTGAGATAGTCAATTCCTTTCTCCCCTATACATGTTGGTCAACCCACCTATGATTAAAATTTCTTAAATTTTATAGTTGATTGTACTACCTTTAGGAGTGATATTTCTTATTTGTGCATCTAGATCCACTCTTATTTGCATTACTAGTAGTATTAAGATCTTCTTAGCTAGACCTCTATTTTTCGTGGATTTTCCAACATTGAGTACATATTTTTCATGCTTTATTGTTCAAATATTTATTGGATCTTCCATTTATTTAAATAAAAAAATTATTATTTGGCTCTTCTCTATATTTGATTTTCTTTTGATTATGTTTCTAAAGATACTAATAGAATTCTTTGAACATCATTCTCAGATTATCTTTCATGTAAAAGAAAAGCCTCCTATAAAATTAGATTTACCATTTGATCTTCCTTTTTACGGAGGTGAATCAAAGATTCATATTGGTCATTCTCCTAATTTAGGATTTTATTATGGTGATGCATTGGTTGATGGTGGTCCTATATATTTTTTTAATCCTTCCCCCTTTATGTACCCCAATTTAACTCATGATTACTCATCTTCTATAGTGTGATTTATTGAGAGGGATGTTCCCTTAATTCATACTATTAGTATTTGGGATGAACGTTTTGATGATAATATTCACCATTATCTTTCTCATGGAAAATATAACATGATAATTGATACCTTTTCTTTTCAACATTACAGGCTTTATGTTTCTACTTCTCCTAACACATATCCTTCTCATAGGGATATTTTAAGAAAATTAGAAGACAATATAAACATCTTTATCAATGTAATTATTCATTAATTTGATGTTCCTAGTAGTGAGGAACATTAATGTTAATCTATAATCCATATCCCATGGATTCCTTGTGACGGGGACACTACCCGAGCATAGAATGGACACAACAGGAAAGGGAAAAATTTATTAACTATGAAAATATGCTAGTACACTTAGTGCAGAGAAACAGACTCCAAAATATGCCCTATGGGATTACAAAAGAATAAATTTGGAGATAATTTCTTCTCCTAGTACCTTCTCTGAAACTCCATTTCGAACTGCCTTTTACAATGCCAGAAATGTTCTTAAATAGACCCCGAAGGGTTAAGGATTAGGAATACATTCTAGAAAGTGCTAATTGGCATCCACTGACTAAATACAAGGCTCTAGAAGTCACATTAGAAGTCAGCACAAAATTAGAAGAATCCAAAAACGGTAACCAAACTTTTAGGAGGCATAACTGTTGAACCGTAGCTTTGATTGATGAACTGTTTACATTTTTGGAAAGCTCTCGAAGTGCTCTGTAGCCCTTTGGACCAGCTTTGCTCGTTCCCCATTTTTTGGCCCTGTACAAGGTCATTTAATGCCCTTAACCTAACTTTGAAGCATTCTTAGGAGGTCTCTAGAAATTGAAAAACTACGATAACTTCCAAACCATGGGGCCTTTTGACCTGATCATCCGACCAATTTACACCTTCTAGTTCACCAAAATGATGGATCAATTACATACTCCTTTTTTTGGCATTTATACGTATTCCAAGGTGATTAAAAACTCTAATCTGAAATGCTAATAGTGGAACTGTGAGAGTTGGAACCCTTATTTGACCCAAATGGGTATCCAGAAATGAAAACACATGAAATAGAAACTAAGTCTAAGTACATTTTTTTGGGTGACACAAGATTGCCATTATACCTTTGGATGCTCCTACATCAGACACCCAAGGTAGATTGAAAAGTGACCCTGTTACTTTATGAATGGTAGAGGAAATCCCAAATGTGAAACCTCAACTACTAATATCCAAGTTGAGTCCTTGATTGGTCAATATTTCCACTTAACTAGATATTCTTCATACTACCTATTTCTAGTACTCCTGCCCACATGACTATCCAGAATCTCCTCTATCTCCTCCTTCTTAGAAATAGGAATTGGGCATGGCTCTAACATCAGCTCCTCATCTGCACCATACTCTGTTAAGTCTTTAATGTTGAAAATAGGAGAAATGTGAATTCCATCTGGCAGCTCTACTTCATATGCATTTCCTGAGTCATGTTTCTTCAAAATTTTGCAGGGGCCAAATTTCTTCATCTTCAACTTGTTGTAAGTACCGGCTAGAAATCTTTCATTTCTTAAGTGTACCATGACTAGATCCCCTACTTGAAACTCCTTATGTCTTCTCCATTAATCAACCCTAGCTTTATATTGGTTGTTCATCTTGGTAATGTGTGCCTGGACCTCCTCATGTAGATGCTTGATATGTTCAACAAATTCTTCAACTTCAGCGCTTGTCCTCTCCCCTTGCTCTATCTTCCTCAATTTTGGTACAGTCCTTGGGCTACTTCCATATACAATTTGGAATGGTGATCTACCAGTACTCCTATTTATAGAGTTATTATAAGAAAACTCTGCTTGTGTTAGAATCAAATCCCACCCCTTGAGCTTATCCCCAACTAAACATCTTAGTAAATTGCCCAGACTTCTATTTACCACTTCAGTCTATCCGTCAGTCTGCGGGTGATGTGTAGAACTGAACTTCAAGTCTGTTCTCAGCTTCTTCCATAATGTTCTCCAAAAATACCCCACAAATTTAGTATCTGTATCAGAAACTATACTCCTTGGGAGACCATGTAGTCTTACTACCTCTCTCAAAAACAAGTCTGCAATGTGGACAACATCATGAGTTTTGTGGCATGGAATGAAATGTGACATTTTGGAGAACCTATGAATCACCGCAAATACTGAGTCATTACCCCTTTGTGTCCTCAGCAATCCAAGAAAAAAATCCATACTTATGTCCTCCCATAGCTTTGATGGAATAGGAAATGGCTGATATAGTCTAGTATTGTGACTAAATCCGTTGGACACTTGACAAACTTGGCAATTCTATACAAACTTATTCACATCTTGTGACATTTGAGGCAAAAAATAATGTTCTTTGAGAATGGAAATGGTCTTATCTCGACCAAAATGTCCTGCCATCCCTCCATTGTGTTTCTCCTTAATTAGATTTTCCCCCATGGAACTCCTTGGAATGCACAATTGACTACCCTTGAACAACATACCATCCTGAATCGAATAGTCTAGCCACTTGGTTCTATCTAGAGCAACAGGCTCTTTACAAGCTTTCCATGCTTCAGCAAAATTAGGATCCTCAAGGTACAGATTTCTGAGTTCATCAAACCCAACTACTTCAACCTGCATTACTATAAGCAAAAACTGTCTCCTACTAAGTGCATCTGCAACCTTGTTAGATTTTCCACTTCCATGCTTCAACACAAATTTATAGCTCTGCAAGAACTCTACCCACTTCATATGCCTCTGATTCAATTTACCTTGGCTATTTAGGTACTGTAATGCCTGATGATCAGTATACAAAACAAATTACTTTGGCAATAAATAATGCCTCCATTTCTTTAAGGCCTGAACTATTGCATAGAACTCTTGATCATAAACATAATACTTCTTTTTTGCATCATTCAATTTTTCACTAAAATATGCAATAGGCTTACCTTCTTGGCTTAATACAGCCCCAATGGCATTGCCACTAGAATCACAATCCACCTAGAACACCTTTCTAAAATTTGTTAGTGCCAACATAGGTTGTTCTATCGCCTTCTTCTTCAACATTTCAAAACTTCTCGTAGCTACCACATTCCATTTGAACTCTTTTCTATCCCCTCTTATTGTGTCAGTCAGGGGTGCACATATGCCACTGAAATTCTTAATGAACTTCCTGTAAAAACTAACTAGACCATGAAATGATCTTACCTCAGTAGCACACCTTGGAGTAGGCCATTCCAAGATGGCTTTTACTTTCTTTGGATCCATTTTGAGACCTTTAGGTGATATCACAAACCCCAAGTAAATTAATTCCTTTTTAGCAAAGGTACACTTCTTCAAATTAATTAATAGTTTCTCTTCCCTTAACCTCTAAAGAACACTATGAATATTCAATAAATGTTCTTCTAAAGTCTTGCTAAAAATTAAAATATCATACAAATAAACAATAACAAATTTTCTTAAGAACTTCTTAAGTACCTCATTCATAAGCCGCATGAAGGTGCTTGGGGAGTTCGTCAATCCAAAGGGCATGACTAACCACTCATAACGACCCTCCTTGGTCTTGAAGGTAATTTTCCACTCATATCCTTCTCATTTCCATATCTGGTGATAGCCACTCTTGAGATCTATATTTGTGAAGTACTGAGCTCCACTCAAGCAGTCCATAAGATCATATATTCTTGGCAAAGGAAATCGATACTTGATGGTTATCCTATTTATAGCTTGAGAGTCCATACACATTCTCCACTCTCCATCCTTCTTTGGTGCTAGTACTATAGGTACTACACATGGACTCAGGCTCTCCCGGATCAACCCCTTCCTCAATAGCTCCTGAACCTATCTATTTAGCTCCTCAGTTTTAGTAGGAGTCATCTTGTGAGCAGCCTTGTTAGGTAAACTAGCTCCTAGGATTAAATCTATCTGATGACTAATTTTCCTTATTGGTGTCAATCCTTTTGGAATATTATCAGAGATGATATCTCCAAACTCACTTAGTAAATCTGAAACTTCAAGTGGTACATCACTACTACCTTCTTTATCTTTCCTAAGAATCAAAGCATAACACATATGCTAATGTTTCATGCCATCTAAAAAACTTCCTTCCATCAACAAGATAGATCCTAGAGCACTGTTGCATACCTTTTTAGTTTCCCTTTTCATGGGCTTCAATTTGTGGCGAACTCCATCCTTTGTTAGAGAGTAGGTGTTTTCATGACCATCATGTACTACATGCCTATCAAACTGCCACTACCCAACAATAGATGGAAAACATCCATTGGAATAACATCATAGAGAACTTCATCATGGTAACCCCCAATTTTGAACTTCACTAAACATTGTTCACTTACCAGGACCTTATGATCATCTTTCACCCAAGAAATCTAATAGGGCTAGGGGTCTTTCTCCCTCTTGGGCTTCATCTTAGAGACCATCTCCTCTGATACCAAGTTATCAATTATACCACCATCAATGATCACATCACAACATTTGTCCTCACACTTGCACCTGGTATGGAATAAACTCCTCCTTTGTCCTGGTTCAATCTCACCACTTAGTAGGACCCTTTCATTTACTAAAGCCTCTCCTCTTTTTGCATCCTCTAAATGTGATGATTGTGCATCCTCATCCACATGAGCAACCCTAGCTTGACTCTCAGCTCTCCTATCTGTCCTTCCTTGTCATTGAGGGCATTCAAAGGAACGATGACCTTCTTCATTGAAATGGAAATAGGTACCATAGAAGCCTCATCTTCCTTGTCCATGTCCTCTACCTCTTCCTCTCTGATTTCCAAAGTCTTGATCACGGGAGTGGTTGAAACCCTCGTTCCTCTGGTTCCTGCTAGTACCGACATCTTCATTTTTCTTTTGGGTTTCATTTCGACCTCTAGATGACCTACTACTACCCCTTCCTCCTTGACCACACCCTCTTTGTCTCCCTTCAAACCTTTTATTTAGCTTCTCTTCAACTCGTGGCTAGGGAAAACTGGTATGCCTCCTCAATGCTAGTCATTCTTACCAAACATAATTCCTCCTGGATGCTAGGTCGCAACCCACTGATATAACGAGCAACCTTCTCCTTATTTGCTTCTGCATGCCCTGCTCTAATCAAAACTCGATAAAACTCCTCTGTATATTCTTGGACTGATTTTCCTACTTGCTTTAACCCATGCATCTTCTTAAACAAATCAAGCTCATAGTCAACAAGGATGAACTGCTTCTTTAGTTTGTCCATCATGTGATCCCACCTTGTGATCTTCTCCTTTCCTCTTCTATTTCTTTCTAATTGAACCTCTTGCCACCAGATTTTAGCATGTCCTTCCAATTTGGCCTTTGGAAACTTAACCCTATCTAGATCCCTGATATCCTCATACTCAAAGTACTCTTCTAGTTCATTAATCTAGTCAATCAACTCATCTAGTTTCAGATTTCTTGAAAATACACCCACATCAATTGTAGGTCTTTTCCCAAACTTAGTAATGGCCCTAAAAAGCCTCTCCTCTACCTAATTTAGAACTTCCCTATCAACTTCCCCTTTTGGTCCAATTTCTTCTTCTTCATTGTTATCCTCACTTTCATCACCTGCAATAACATTTGTTCCACTATAGAGCTCCTCCTACAATGTTTGTACCTGCCTTTGGAGGGCTCTAACCTCCTTAGGATTAATAGCTCTAGCCCTTCCACCACATTCTCTTTGTGGATGCATCTTCTTAATTCAAACCTACAACCAAACAGTCTTGGTGCAAACTGCCTCATAGTCGGCGCTTTATCTACACATTCAGAAAAACCAGCTCTGATACCACTTGATGGGGACACTACCCAAGCACATAATGGACACAACAGGAAAGGGAAAATTTTATTAGCTATGAAAATATGCTAGTACACTTAGTGTAGAGAAAAAAACTTTAAAACATGCCCTATGGTCTTACAAAAGCATAAATCTGGAGATAATTTCTTCTCCCAGTACCTTCTTTCAAACTCCACTCCGAACTACCTTTTACAATGCTAGAAATGTTCTTAAATAGACCCCAAAGGGTTAAGGATTAGGAATACATTCTAGAAAGTTCTAGTTGGCATCCACCAACCAAATAGAAGGCTCTAGAAGTCACATTAGAAGTTGGCACAAAATTAGAAGAATCTAGAAATGGTAACCGAACTTTTGAGAGGCATAACTTTTGAACCGTAGCTTTGATTGACGAACCATTTACATTTCTAAAAAGCTCTTGAAGCGCTCTATAGCCCTATGGACCAGCTTCACTCATCCCCCTTTTTTGGCCCTATACAAGGTCATTTAATAACGCCCCTAACCTGACTTTGAAGCATTCTTAGAAGGTCTCTAGAAATCAAAAAACTACAATAACTTCCAAACCATGGGGCCTTTTGACTTGATTCTTTTTTTGGAATGCTCTAAATTACAATGGCAATCATCCAACCAATTTACACCTTCTAGTTCACCAAAATGATGGCTCAATTACATACTCCTATTTTTTTAGCATTTACACGTATCCCAAGGTGATTAAAAACTCTAATCCAGAACACTAATAGTGGAACTATGAGAGTTGGAACCCTTATTTGACCCAAATGGGTATCCAGAAATGAAAACACATGAAACAAAAGCTAAGTCTAAGTACATTTTTTTCGGTGACACAAGATTGCCCTTATACCTCTGGATGCTCCTGCATCACCTTGGGTAAAAAGGATAATAACAATCTCCTTAATACTTTCTCTTTTAATGACGAGACTATGGAGAAGTAAGATATTAATTAGGTTAATTTTTCTCAACCTATTCTTACTTAGAAAGGTTAGCCTCCATCAAATAAAGCTCTGATCAAAGTTTTGTCCTTCCATAACCCTTTTAAAGGAAAGTCTAGTGGTTCATTGGATTATCATGTGATGTCTCACAACTATTGTACTAGGAATTATCCACAACCTACTACTTATCTCCCACCTTTTGAAACCATTCTTCCTCCTCCATGTCATCATTTTGTCCTACCTCCAATTGTGTTTACCCATTATTATTTTCATTCTAAAGAGATTCAATACTATTATAATGCTTTTATGGCAATTATGTTTATTAATAAGAGTACCATATGTAAGAATCTAATTGATAATGGATTTGGGTTGAATGTTTGTAGTATTGATTTTTTAAAGGCTATAAATGTTGATCTTACATATATTCATGTTGTTAACATTCCTATTTGATGATTTGATAACATTCCTAAGATGACTTTTGGTATTTTAACACTACCTATTAAAGCAGGTTAAGAAATATTGTATACTCCTATACATGATATACCTACACCCACCAATTATAACATTATCTTAGGAATACCTTGGTTGTATTCTATGCAGATTGTTCCCTCTACACTTCATCTAAAGGTTAAGTTTGTGTATAAAAGTCTTATGCATACTCTTCATGTTGATGATGAGACTAATTCTTGTTTAGATGTGGAATATGCTTGGTTTTATCTTATTCATTCTCTCTATCTTAAGATGACTAAGGTACATTAGATTTCACCACAACTTTTATTGGAGAATATGGATTCAAAGAACTTTGGTTCATGAAATCTCAACCAACTCCTCTTTCTACTAACATTGTTGCTACTTCCACTCATTATCTATTGATATTGATTATTGTTATGGTCTTAGGTATCATGAATTCATTTTGAATAGACTTTTAAACGAACAAAAAACAACAAAACCAACAAGAAAATTATATGCTCTTGGGAAATGAGGGGCATAAGAATTTTTTTCACACCATTTCTGATCATACATTAGGATTTGTGCAATAAATAGGTGGATCTCATTCTTTGTCCACATCCTCTCTTTTATCTTTTAATATATCTTATTTTACTGATTTTCAAATTGATTTTTGTAAACTTCTTCATTTTAAGGTGATTTCTTGACCTAAATATAGAATAAAACATTGTCAAAAACTTATGAATCTTTCATTCTTTCCTATATCACTATTAGCCTAATCACTCTACCACTGATTGTCTAGCTTTACATTACAAGATTCAAAAACTTATTAATAATGATGTTATTCATACATCTCCTACTAATGAGCTCAAATTGAATTATGATTTCTTTAAATAATCTAAGTCCCTATTATATATTTCTTCACGCCATATAATATTGTTAGCCTAACTCTTTCAGATTCATTGTGATACATGGTCTAATTCATGAGAAACATAATAAGTCATATTTTTCATTTCTTCCTATAATTGGGGGCAAGGGAACCCCATATATTTTTCTTGTTCTTCTAAAGATTCATTATTTCTTTGGTTGAGTGTTATATATTTATCATGCAACATCAAATCCTATGTCATTTGTGATTGGGCTTCAAGATGTCACTTTCAAACAACAACCACGTGGTACTAATCAAGATTGAACTTGGTCATTGAAACATCATCTACAACTCATTTTACCTCTTGCGGAATGCCAATTTCTTGCCAAGGGGTCCTCTAGCTAGCTTTAAAAACTAACTAAAACACCTGACTAAGCTCTAAAATTAGACACATTGATTCTTTGTTCCACAAACTCTTACCTTGCCAAATCTCATGTCATGATGATTATTCAATCAAAATATATTGAGTGTCAAATATTTCTTCTTAGAAATGCCTACAAGCAAACATGTCAGAAAACCATAAATTGCATTTAGTTTTGGGTTTGAAAATAGGTCAAACAGACACTTGGGGGCACGAAATTTGGTGCATTAGTTCACTTCCATGAGGATAATATACATCTAGGATTTGGGCTCATGAAAAGTAACTAGGCGCATTTGGTGAATGGTCAAAGTGGGCTACCTAGATTTGCAAATTTGGGAAAAATGGCAGAAAAGCAATTTTTGCAAATGGAATGGACTTGGAAAAGTGTGTATATAGATTCGTCAAAACTAGCAAACTGGCATACTTAAAAAATTTCATAGTAGAACACAATGGTACAATCCATTTGATCTCATGTATCATAGATTCCAAGTTATGACATCCCGAACAGGGGTACTAATCGATCTATACTTTATGACACACTAAAACTTTACAAATTGCATATGGAATCGTGTTTGAAAACTAATCAAATAGATTTTTCATAAGCTCAAATATGAAACATAACAAGTATCTAACCTCTATAATGCAATGAAAGAGGAATTATCTCATTTTGGTCAGCTGGGTCAAAGATATAACAAGTCAAACAAGGCCTCCCAGAATTTTGAATAATTTACATTAGCATAACAACAATAAACAACCAACTTTGAGGGATTCAAAACCTAGTCAAAAACATGTCAAAATAACACAAAATTTGAAACACAGGTTCTTTGATATGGATACTAAACACTCTTAAAGTGCTGAGTCATGAAACATTACTTGGTGTGAGACATTCAATTGCAAATTAGGCCTCCTATCGATATTTGACACTTAAGCAAAAATGCAGATTTGGACATTGCTCAAAATGAAACTTCACAAAATGACTCAAAATGGCAATTTTTTTTCATAGGATGAGTGGATATGCTAAATGCAAGGTGTTAGAAATATTAAACACCTCTTAGGCCTCAAAAGCATAGCCAGGTACATATGCATTAAAATGTGTTTATAAGGTTTGATTTTTAGAATGGTACTCAAAATCAAGGCTTCAATTTTGAGTTCCAATAGATTCATTGAATCCTACCTAACTATAAAATGGATGGATGTGATTAAGAAAAAAAAGATCTAAATTACCTATTTTATAGAGATAGTTGATCAAAATCAAAGGTTGTCATGCACGAGAACCTAAGGAAGACAAGGAGTATAGGGTATTACTTCATCTAGTGGCTGAATAGAAGAGACTGCATTTGGCATACAAAGAAAGAATAATTTAAGGGATAATTTCTTGAAGGGTGAACAAGCTATCAAAGATGAAGAGTATGAATGCCAAGAAGAATGGAGGACTGAAACAGAGATCTATAATTTGCAAGTGAGTTGTAAGTTTTTATCAGATCAAGTCCTATTATTACTTTCTAGCAATTGTACCAGTGTGAATAAAATCCTTTGCATTAAGGTTGACCTAATAGTCATTTTTAAAATCTTTAACTGAGTGACATTCGAATGGAATAGTATAAAGTCATCTAACAAGGGTCACTCCTAACATAATGATTGAAAACCTTTGACTAGGTCACATTTAATAGTGTGTATTGTAACCTTTAATAGGGATGGCATTTCATAGGGCATCACTTCAGAGAAGTGAGAATTAGTAGCAGGTTACTGGTGGTTTTTCCCAAATTGGGTTTTTGTGTAAAATTCTTATGTCAAATTTTGTGGATGTGCTTATGGTATTTCATATTTACATTTCTACAAAGTTATTTTAACCAAGGACAATAACCTACTAAGGTAAGGTATTGTATGATCTAATGGATGCATGCATGTTAAGGTTTATGGATATAGATCTTATTAGTACTAAAATGTATTATTTGTACATCTAGACCTCCTCCCCCCCCCCCCCTTTGAGTTATTCTAAAGAATTCCAATAGATGGTGCATACATGTTCCCCTTATGTGTATGTGTGTGTGTGCATGTGTATGCACATGTGTGTATATGTATATTTATACATACACACACACACATATATGTATATATATGTACATACATACATACATATATATACATACATACATACATATATATATATATATATATATATATATATATATATATATATATATATATATATATATATATATATATATATATATATATATATATGTATGTATGTATATATATGTATGTATATATATGTATGTATATATATATATATATATGTATATATATGTATGTATATGTATATATATATATATATATATATGTATATATATATATATATGTATGTATATGTATATATATGTATATATATGTATATATGTATGTATATGTATATATATACACACACACATATACATAGATACATACATAATTTTGAGCATAAGATACATAGTACATACTAGCATAACATATAGAGTGTTGTAGCATAACAAAGTTTGCTAGGGTGAGATACTCACCTTCTTTATGTCTTGGATTGGCTGATTAGAATGTCACATGCACTTGGTATACCATTTGGCCTATTCTACTACATTTGTAAACCATTATCGTGGTGTAGGAATGTTATATCATGGGAGTGTAAAGTCAAATTGTAAGGTACAATTTTTTATTATTGACTATTTGGCACAAAAAGACATTAGATCATTTAATCCTACACTTTTATTTGAATATGAGAATTATCATACATGTATAATGCATTCAAAATTCAATATGCTACACCCCATACATGGGTAATGATTTTTTACGTTTATTATTTACATGATTCATAATAAGATGTACACTTCTCATTAGGAAAGTTAATCACACACCTTCTTTCTTTTCTTGTCTCAATCAATGAATTCTCTCTTATTATGACATTTAAGTTAGAAAATAATCAATCCCTTAGGGGCTTGATGGATTATTTATCTCCTTGATTGTGATAAGATTTTCCCATGCCTTATACTCTACTTTACCAATAGTTTGGGTTCTTTCCATAATCTCGTTAAACTAGGGGCTAAATGTACCATTTTAAATTTGAAGCACTTTACTTTAATTATGGTTTAACACCTATTTAGTGTGATTTAATGCTATATTTGAATTTAATTTGTGTTCTCCTTGATATTCGTATTTCATGGTGCAAATTTTGATGTGGCACCTCTCCACTTGTGACCTCCCTATTCTTCTTCCAATCACTCATAATCTCTTTCCTACACTAAAATATGTTTCTCCTAAAGATCTTTAAAGGTTTTCCTAAAACCAATACCTATTCTGGAACACTAGCAGTTTCCCAAGACTTTTTAGGCCTTGAGGTCTGGGACACAATTCATCCCTACCCCTATTTAAGGACTTAGTAAGTCCCTACCCAAGTCATGAATGTAGTGCATCCCTAACCTAGGACCTATTTTAGGCTTCCTTCTTGGCTCTTATGTTGAGGTTGATCAAAGGTATTGTTTTGATTGCCTAGTATGCCAATGGGAGAAATTTTATTTTATATCATTTATAAGAACCTCATTTTCCTCATTTGTCATCATCACAGACAAGAAGGAATACATTCATACATGTTAAGATGTCAAGCATTCAAGCACCAAAGCATTCAAGTCATCTTCAAGTATATTCAAGAAGATTGTTTTGCAAGTAAATGGAGAGGTAATCTTTTGCATTTAGGGTGCTTTCAAAGAGATTCAAAGAGTTCATTTAGGGGCTTCATCTTCAATTTTCCACAATCATTCCACCACCTTTCAATATCTAGCCTCCTCCGTTGGTGAGAGTAGAGCTTTTCATCAAATAAGAGGTTCTATAGTCATCGTTCTTCTACACTCACATCCTTGTGATCTATTCAATTAATAAAGTGAGTGTATTGCATAAGATTTTAGAAATCCTACTATTGTATTGTGAATTCATATATTTACTTTACATTTCTATCATTGTAATTATTTCAATGTCAATGCTAATTCCTAAACTAGGGTTTTACTAAGGGAAATTCCCCATTAATTATTTTTTTTAGGAAAATAAGAACCCCTTTTTCTTGTAGGTTATAGATATTAGAAAGAATAATAAAGCATAGATTCAAATACAATTTTTTTCATAACTTTAGAGATCCAAAATGTGTTTTATAGTTGAACAAAGAAGATTAGGGACATAATGCATCACTGGCCCTCAAGATGGGCCCTAACCTAGATTGATACCAACCCTCTAGGTTAGCCCTAACCTGGACCCAAATGATTTTAGACTATTGTAGATTTTGTAGTTTCAGGTCCCAAACCTTAGTTTCAGTAGTTTTAGATATCATCTGATAGCCCATTTAAAAGTTTTTTGTCTACAAAGTGAGTCTTCTTTCCTCTTCTATTTCAATGCACACTTTGATTTCCTTACATTCACTTTTACATTGCATATGTTCCTACATAAGACCCTCTCTTTGTGGAGATGAGTGAGAAGTAATTTACAAAAAATCACCTTTTTCTTTAGGTTATAAATTGATACTTTATCTTATGTTAACTAGACCCATATTAGGAAGCAAGTTTTGGTTTTTACCCTTCATCTTGCATATGGCAGTGGATTCATTTTGCTCTTATACAAGAGGAAGAGGAGACCAATTAGAAAATTTCATCTAAGGGTGTAGAGATCAAACCCACTACCTAGAAAAAAAAGAGTTGTAATATTATTCCAAAGGTCCTTGGAACGTTGACATATAAAAATGAGGTGACGAATATATTGAGGATTAATTTTTTATAGAGAAATTTTGTTGACTAATTGGATTCTAATTTTCTAATTAATATCCTAAGTGATGATTTTTCTATGACAAACTATCTACTTGAAAAATCTAATTTTTGGCACAAACTTATAATTCCATATATTAGTCGATTTGTCCATATTAATATATAGAGGATGGATAATTATGTAACATTTCACATAAAGAAATGGTTTAGTTTAGTAGTGACTCGTGACCTTGAAAGACTATATCCAAGAGTTTTATATATCACTCATTGCAGGAGATAAAGAATGGTATGTAGGCATTGCATGTTGAAATATATATACCAAAATAAACATGTTTATCGGTCATCAAATAAGTCATAATGCAATGTTGTGTATGTTCATCAAATAATGTTTACACATGTATTATTTCTTTTAAGTTTATTTTTTATTTTTTAATTCCCAACTTCTTCTCTAACTACTACAATTAATTGTCAAAATCTTTACTAACTTTATAGATAGATGGTTGAATTCTATATATATATATATATTGAAAACTTACATTACAACTAAGTGACTACACCTATAAATGGGAGTTACTCAAAAGAAATCTTACTAATTTGAAAACTCTTTTAAAAAAACATCTTGTGTTTGATGTCATGAATTATTTTCAAAGAACATTTTATATTTGATGTTATCAATCAACTTCTACTTTGACATGGCATCTATGATTCCATCGTTTGCATGAAATGGGTCAACTAATTTCTACACTAGTTTCCACTTCCTTTCTATTATCAGTCAGCCAAAGTTTCATAACACACAATACCCATTCTCTTTGAAACTTGGAAATCATTGGTTGCCAATGTAAGGTGTATTGGGTGCCATATGCATGGCATCAGCAATTCACCATGGTCCATTAGTGCGTATTGAGTGCTCGATAGCAAGGGACAGCAAAAGGGGGGAAGAAGCCAGTGAAAAAGGCCGCCTGTTTCTTCTGTCACAATCACAGTCATCATGCTAACTCTGTCACTGTATATTCTGCATGGCACACGCTAATGCCCTTACACGTACGTTTACGTGGGTTTCACTTGTTTTCCTCTTCGTACTGTTTCACCTAATTTTTCCAAAGCTGTGGCCCGTCGTAAGCTGGAAAGACAAAAGAAAGTGGGTAGCTGTACTTAGTTACATACAGTCGCAACTTGTCATTCTGTCAAAAGCAGCTGTTTGCTAAAACTGCCTACAAATCAGGCAATTTCAAGTCAGCTGTTCCCTTGGAGGCTTGTATAACTTGTTCTTTGTTTTGTTATAGAGTTTGGCAGAATCTTCATTATATAGAATATGAATTTTCTGCTCAAATGGCAGTCAATCTGAGGACAGTCTCTGTCATTCCACCTGCATCCTCCATTAAGGAATGGATGAAAAGCCTTCCACCTCATGCAATGTGTGAACGGGAAAGGATGACAGCACCATATTACCTATTTTTTAAGGCTTTTAGCTGATTGTATTTAACCAATAACCGTTTTACATATTAAATAAAAAGATTCATCACTTTTCATCATGCATGATGTAATAAGGACATTGCTAGCCTATAGCGATTTATAAATAGTGGGTCTTTAAGTGCGAATCAGATTGCCATTCGTATTTCCATTAGAGCTGAAATAGACAGATTAAACTCTGTTTAATATAGATGTATGATGTCTGAAATTGGATATTTACAAACAGCGAAGAATTAAAGAAACTAAATTCAAATAATTTTATAATTTTTAGACAATGAAGAAATATTAATTGTCATAAAAGTGTTTGTTATTAAAATCAAGATGGTGTTTAGTGGGGAGGATTTTGTACTTGTGTTTGTAAATTATGTAGTTGTCAATATTTTGTTTTTGTTAATATTGCCTAGATACAATGAGTGTCACGTGTCATTCTTAGGATATATAGGTTCTTGTGAGCGACTACTTATGAAGTATGGATCAAAAAATTTGTCTTAGAAACTACATAGTTGAATTCTTATAGTGGAAGATGCCTAATAGAAATGGGGGATCCAACAGTGGCTCACTTAGTTTTAATTGAATATTTCAGCAGTGGATCTTTTATATACCAATAGTTGGTTGTTTTTTGGCTTTGTTTGGTCCTTTTTTACCCATCATTGACTTATTTGTGCACCCAACTGGTCATTTATGAACAACTATTGGAGATTTGTGAACTATTGGAAATTTGTGAAGCACTACTAGACATTTTGTGAATCGCTATTGTTGATAGAATGAATTATATTGGTGCAATAGAGTCAAGTATGAGTCACACAGTTTTTGGACCACTTTTTGACCTTTCATGCATAAGTATCTCACAGAATGCATAATTATTGTTTTGAAGCTAAAACCTTAGTTTCAAGTAGTTAACTCACATGCCAGAACAACAAAACAAAAATCGAAAATTTTTGACATGTTGGAACCTCAATTGAAAGAACAAAGTTAACTATACTTTATTTATTTGAGCATTGCCTAGATACAATGATTGTCTTCTATGTAGATATAAGTTCCTCTGAACCACTATAAAATAAACATGAATTACAAAATTCAACACAAAAACTATAGTTGACCTCTAATAGCACTATTATAGTTTATCTTATCCTAGAAAATATTTCCTGGTTATCAATCATATATTGCAATTTTAAGTCATTCTCATTTTTCCAATACCCTGTTTGCCAAAACTCTTTCTTAATATTAAGGTTATTGTGCATTGCATTTAGTTTCAAGCTTGTAATCTTGTTTCAAAAGTTTTGGTTCCAAGAGGAGAGCAAAAAAGAAGAGGAGATAAAATTAATGTTTTAGATTCACAAGAGTGTGTTTTTCTTAAAGATTTCAAAAGTGCTTCAAAATATGTGTAAACTAATTGCTATGCATAATCATACTTAAATCATAGTAACATCCAAATCATAAATAGACTATTGTACATAAAACTCTAATTTATTAATGAAACAGTATGACATCATATATTGTATTAAATTTAAATTAAAAGTATTTAAATCAAAATAATACTTTTAGGTCAATTATTAAAAAACGACAACCACCTCTAATGACATTAATAAACACAATCAGTAACATCATATTATTATAAATGTCGTAACAAATACCACAAACTAATTCAGTAATTTGTAAACAGCTATTAAATCCCCCGGCCGTCCCCCCAACCCCAAGAAAAAGTATCAGTAATTTCAAGTCAATCCAGTTGGGCCCCACAGTAATTAATCTTAAAACAGAAACAGCAGTACAGATCGGGCCAGTTGCTGCATAGACTAGTGTAAAACTACATTTCAATACAAACATTGTAGAACAATTGGTGCCAGTTGCCACATAAACAGTTATAATATTGTATTTCAATACAAAGATTGTATAACATAATGAATGCTTTGAGTTACATGCTGAAATGTACACTTTCTTGCAGTAGCACTCTTTGTAAGAGTTAGGGACAAGGACAGATATCTTTAGCAGGTTATTGTAATAATTTGATATGGCTGTTGCACAATACAACCATTCTCCTTGTAGTTAAAAGGAGGTAAGAATTCAATATCAGGTAATGTTAGTGCAAGGATTTATATCGTCTTGCAAAGTCTTCAAACCGTTGCAAGGCAATTTCCATGGTGGATATGTTCATATCGGCAAAGCAGACTCTAAACCAGCCAGGTTCCATGCATTTGAACGAGGATCCGGGTGATACATTCAACCTAGCTTCATACAGTATCCTTTTCCATAGCTTTACTTCTCCTTCCAGATCTTTTGAGGGAAGCAAATGACTCATGTTAACCCAACAAAAAAGACCTGCATTTCCTTCCAAGTGCTTAATGCCAGACCGAGCAAGCCCCGAGACAAACACATTATACCTCTCTTCTAATCTTCTCTTGTTCTCTGCAATATAATAATCAACAAACCCTTTATCTGACAGCATAGTAGCCAATAAATGCTGGGTTTGAGATGATACCATGCAGAAACTAGACATTCTTCTAGCTGCTGTGACCACAGTTTTGTTGTAAGAGTAAATTGCCCCTACCCTGAATCCTGGAAGGCCCAAATCCTTAGATAAACTGTAGACTATATGCACATTGTCAGGACTATAATTTTCTTTGGCCACAATTTCTGCAATACTGTTAAACCTTGGAGAAGAGAAGACTGATCCTGAATATATCTCATCACAGACTAGATGTATTTTCATCTTTCGAGAAAAAACAAACAGCATCTTCAATGTTTCAGCACTTGATGTTGTGCCTAGAGGGTTGCATGGATTTGTTATGAGAATTCCTTTCACCTTCTTGTTGAGATCTTTGGCTCTCTTGTATGCTGACATCACTGCTGATTCGGTGATCTCAAAGTTATTGGAGCTGTAACAATGGATGGGCATAATTTCTACCCCTGTCCGCCACCTTAGATCTCTGTCAAACCTGAAGTGAAAAGAAATTATCAGAAAAAATACCAATCTGAGGCTATTGGAAATACCCAGCAAAGAAATTTCATCTTTGCACATAGAAAATACCATCCATTAAGGGTCAGGGTCAGGCATTAGATGCTGATTAATAGTGGTTTCCAAGATAAGTCTAATGGTTGTATGAGACATTAAATAACAGTTTTACTCTTATAGTAAAATGACACATTAAGAGGTTAATATATGGTAAAATGACAACCTATTTGTAACATGACACATTGAGAGGTTAATATATGGTAAAATGACAACTTATTTGTAACAAGACACATTAAGAGGTTAATATATGGTAAAATGATAATATATGGTAAAATGACAACCTATTTGTAACAAGTGGTATCAGACCTTAGCTTTTATAAGTCTACTGGGGACAAGCTATCTTCTAACAAATAGATTAATAGAGATGTTTCTAAGTGTTCTGTTAAAAGAAAAAACAGTTTACCCTGCGTAGTATGGAGTGGGCACTAGGAAGACATCTCCTGGATCAGCAAGGCAGAACATTAACAGCTCATTGGCTGCAGTTGCTCCAGCTGTATTTACAATCCTTTCTGCTTCAAATTTCACTCTGTTTCCTCTTAGTGCCTCCATGAAACTAGCCATAGCCTGCAATAATAAGACACATTCTTATAAGCAATAATTCTAATATTGTAAGGGATGCATGTGATGAGAAAAGCTCACGAGCCCAGAGAATCATAAAAGTGCAGTAGAAATTAGTTGTGAAAATATAAAGGATCATGTAATAGGCATTAGAAACTAAAGCTCAATAAAATCTTGAAAATATGTTAGAAAATAGAATAAGAGAACAAAGTTCAACAAGATATAGATAAAAGTGGTAGACACTTCACAATATGTCAGAAAACAGAAAAAAGAGAATATCATTCAACAAAATTAGGACTTATGTAGAGAAATGTATATCAAACAAAATATCAGTATTCATATTGCTCAAGAAATAAGTTACAGTCCTTACAGATGCTTTTACAGACCTAAAATATTTCCTCCTCTATCATAATCATAGTGTACCTCACAAGTTATATGATATGATCGAAATCTCAATCAGAGTTGCGAATTTTTACTTTAGTGTGACAATCATCTAAGAAAATCATGATCAGTAGAGCGAGCCTCTTAAGTTGGATTTTAAATTTCAAAATACAATCAAACCTTGAATTCATCCTAGAATTTGACAACCTTGAAAGAAAATTATGATCAGCAGTCCAAAACAAATTTTGCTGAAGGATGTTACGAAGTCTTATGTTACCTTTCTGAAAGCTTCTAAACCATGGTAGTCCTGATAAAGTGCCAATTCTTTGAATAAACCCTTTTCAGTCGATGCCATTGATGCTTCTACGTGCTTTGACAACCATTCTTCCAATAGATCAAATGATAACTGCAATACAAATGTAGAAACCATTAATGTCAATTTCCCACTTTAAAACACTGTAACTATGCAAGTACACATCAGATTCCCATCTTAGCCAATCTATGGTGTCAAAGCATTTGACATGTAACTATGCTTATTTCTCCATATATACCGAAAAACAAAATACAAAACTATTCTAAGGAATACCCTGGAAGGCTGCCTACATTGATGCAAAATACAGCATACTTAATCATAAAAGCAAGATTATATAATATTATGGAACATTTCTTAAAGGTTACAACTCGTACACAGTCCAATCTAGAAATAACATTGCTGAAAATTATGAACTACGTCACAAGAAAAAAAATCAATATAACAATTCTGGCAATCTTCAATCCAGAAACAACAATAATGTGAAAAAACCAGCTTAACAATTTGGGCTATCTCCATTACCCTGTTCTCTGCTAGGCCCATCTGGATAACTCCCTTAGGATTGAGCTTTTCATCATATGGATTCTTTCTATACTCATCCCACCCAACAAAATAAGGAGATTCCTCTCCATGGGTATTGCATGTAGCCCTCCTAGAAACACTTGTTGTTGTATTCTTATTCAGACCTAAACCCATACATTTTTCCTCACATATGCTCATCCTCATTGTCAATGGCAAGAAAAAAGCAGCAGCTCAACTCAAGCTCAAAAAAATAGTTGAATTCTACACTTCTCCAATCCATGAAATGATCAAATATAAATAGTGTTTAACAATGCTGTATGAGGTCACAAACCGCGTGGCTTAAAGCTGAATCCTCCACTCTCTACCGACACATATAGTGAAGCTCCCAAATTTTCTCTAGACTCCAGGTGTCGTCGGTGCATCGCAGTTTGTGTTGAAAGAAACTGATGGCAAAGAGGATTAATAAGCCCCCTGTTTCTTAATTTCAAAGGCGCCCACATTATTTTACAACACATTTACCGCGCCATATGTTTGTCCTCCACGTGGTTACTTATTGCTTTGCCATTACTTATTATGCTGCTCAAGATGCTCAAAAGTGCCGGCTTGGGTGTTTTTTCTCAATTGACTTATATTAAGGAACATGGCATGGGAAGGTCAGTTGGGTGAGATGTTTAGAGTTTAATCCTGTTTTCTTCTGTTTGTTTAGATTGACTTTATAGGAAGCTTAGTTTTTCAATGTCTTACTTCTAAGTTTATTATAGATTGTTTACCCCTTACAGTTTCAAAATAGGAAGAATGCAATGTAAACTAAGTAATTTCATTTTAAACTCAATAAAGCCATTAGTTGGGATATACTAAAGTTTAAAGTTATATGGGTTGCTATGTCCTATGACATCTATAGGAAAATGGGAATGTAAAGTCAATAAATTTTCTATAATATGTAGAAAACGAGATGTAAAGCTATAAATAAAACTAAAATGAACATGAATAGTTTAAGTATAGATCTTTAATATATTTGAAAAAGGTATAATATGAACGTGAATAGTTTAAGTATAGAGTCTTGAATGTATTTAGAAAAAGTATATAGAAATTTTAGTACTGATTTTGTAAATCTTATATGGTATGTACAAACTTTGTGTCTATTATAAATAATTTAAATTCATTCCAACGTTAAAAAAGGTTTTTTCAAAAAGTAGTATATTTACTTGTAGACAAATCTATATATGATGTGAAGCTCAGTAGAAAGGTTAACAATTTTAATTTTATTAAATTGTTTGGATGACTAGAACACATCTTTAGAAAAATTCCTTTATAGAATAGAGAGAGATATCATTCTTTATGGCACCTATTTTTGACATGATAGTTGATTTATTGGAATAAATGCGCAAGAATGATATGACTTGATTTGGATTGATATGGTAGCTTTTCCTTTTTTCCTTCATTTAGTTTGAATTTGTAAAATCTGTGAAGAAGAAAAATATATCTTCAAAGACAATTAAACCCATCTTTTAAAAAATCGTTTTATGTTTTTAGCACTGTTATAGTTAGTTGTGATTTTCATGGAGGTAAGACTCAAACGGAATACTATTCTTTTTTTATTGGAGTTTTCTATCTCTTCAGTACTAACAGTTTTAGGACTCAATTTGAAAATAGGTATATAAGTTATGTTGTATGCTCGTAAGAACTAGAAAATCAGTTCTATCTATTTGTAATCAATATAAACATTATTTCCAATACTTCATTTCTTCTTACAAACCATTAAATAGAATGCTTGAGCTCCTAATCTAACCTGACATGCTTGATATTATATTTAAATTTTTCCTAATAGATATTTAACCTGGAACTTATTATGTGTTGTTTAAGCATTCTATTATATCCGTAAACGATCAATCCATCTTATTCTCAATCTAACTTTGCTAACAACACTCATCCCCTTCTATCATTGTAATTATAGCTCTTACAGCCTACGAAGTTACAAACCAATTTCTTCTGCAATTAAAAAAATGAAACAAAATAACCGGTATGGGAAATGTCACCCACTTTTCATGAAACTTCCATTCGCTTTCACCATGTCCTACTTCCACCATTATAGGCATCCACTAATGATACTTATTTCCCTGCTGTTTTATAGTTGATTTCTGAACTTGGTATTTGACAAAACCGAGGGTAGTTTCATCCTTGCCCACAGAAAATCAACAACAAAAATATATGATAAATGCTATTGGCATTTCACAGTTTATGTTGGGAAAATAACTCTTATAGTTTAAAGCAGTTTTGAGCCCACATCATGTCGGCAAATTTTATGCTTGAGAAAAACAAAGACAATCTCTGGGTTACAGATAAATTATTTTAAAATGGAGACTTTGAACTTATAACTGCCCTCGGTAGTTAAAAATTAATCTGAGCCCATCAAGAAAAACCAGTCACCTTTCACTGTTAAATCAGATAATGCTTAACAATAGTTGTTTCTCAAAAGTCATAATGAAGGACAAGCATAATGTCAATGAAAATTGCAGATTTGGAAGGAATCGAAAGAACGCTTGTTGAGATGAGCACTCAAACTCTTACAACAATGTTGACTGAATAGAATAAGTTTATAATTTACTCTTTTATTGACTTTTGAACATAAGCTGTCCTCCACTCAGAATATAATGAAGGTATTGATGTTCCACATTATGTCACATATTAAATACATCACGAGGCCTGCATGATTGAGTCGCTTTATAAAATAAAATATTAGCAATAGAATATTTGATGAAAAATCTAATTTTGTTGAGTTATTTAATCGAGAAATGTGCGTAAAGGTGATGCCCACTTCAAAGTTTGGAGAATATTGCTGAATATTTCGTAAGAATCTTTGTTTCAGATCTTAGCCACATAACCATATTTGCACAGGGATACGTTTTGTCATCCTACGTTATTGTTACTTAATTCGCTAGAGTATTGTCAGGGTTAAACTCTATTCACTTGGGAAAGTGTGATGTTCCCTTGATAACTTCTTTCTTCTTATTATTTAATACACTCAAGAATTAGTAAGCAAAATAATATATTCAATTATAAAAACGTTCTTTGAAAAACTTTAGTGCACACCAACTGTAGCTAAAAGTTAGAAAGAATAGTTAAAAGATTTTGTTTTATATATAAAGTTTGAAAGGTGCATAACAAATAGTACATTTACAAAATAATTATTTTTTAAAATTAAAAGCAGTCAGAAAATGGGGGCTGACCATAAGAACAAAATGATGCATAACAGCTGGAAGAGGCCAATATTAGTCTACCCCCTTTTTAATTCCAAAAACCTTTGCATTAAAGTATACCAAGATCTAGAAAGCAAACGACCAATAGTATGTAACATAAGATATACAAAAACTTCAATATTCTAGAGTCCATAACAACAAGATAAATAATGCTCACAAGGGCCAAATTCTTCAGTAGTAAATTACATAATGAAAACTAAAATTGAAAAGAAAAGGAGAACTAATTCTCCTTGTTATTGTCCTTTCCCTTTGGTTTATCCAACATCAATTGGAGCGAGTCATTGGCTAGGAACCTATAAAGTGAGCTTGTGGTGTCCACTCCTATTGCCGAGGTGAGACCTTCTTTCTCCACATGCAGAAGGTGGAGGTGGAGGATAGATGTAGCCAAATGCATCACCCTAACTGCAAACCTAAGAACCTCATTGGACCTTTACTCCATGATCTCTTGTCTCTCTTCTAGCTTTTTAAGGTTCTTGTTAATGATCCCCAACCCTTCAAGTTTCTTTTGATTGTTAATAGGAAGAGGCCTTATGAAACAATTATTATAATGTTCATAATTGTATAATTATTATTAGATTTATTTATTTTATTAAAATTTGACTATAGTATGAGTATAAATGATATATTTTCCTTATTACTGATTGTGGTTTAAGAAATTTCTATATCTTGTTATTATTTTAATTTATTTTTTAGCAATTTGTACCAATCTTATGATCTACGTCCCACCCTGACTTAGACGCATGTTGAAGGATAAAATTCAAATTTTAAATTATTGAATTATGTTATACCAATTTTGTTCCTATTAACTCCAATGGGTTGACCTAACAAGTGTTTAGATTTGCTTCTTACATTAAATTATAAGCATTGTGTAATAGCTATTTGTTAAGATTTATGTCTTGGTGTGTTGTATTTAAAGACAAAAGTTATCTCTTTCTAACAAACATATCAACTTTGAAAATCAATTTCAAAGTCAATTAAACCCTATTATCAATAGCACCATAAAACACCAAATTGTCATAGAGAACCCAACAAAAGAAAAACTATGTTAAGAGTTAACCTAAAATATGTCATTAAAGTTTTAAAGTTTATACGCTCGCTACAAAGAAAATATCACTATCTATACCATCTTAAATTGGATGCATTCCACTTTAGCGAAGGTTTAGCACCTGCTTGGTGCAAGATCATCAATCTCCTTGCATGTCCTTCCTCCTAGGTGGAACTGGGTTAAAACCTAACAGGTCCTCTTTAAAGATCATGCTTTCATAGCTTTAATCTTGAGGAAAGATCTATCCTCTTTAGTCCTGCATTCCCTTCATCTATCGAATTGGAATCTTGTCCTTGCGCTATAAAGGCTATATCTTATATTTTATACCCGATCATTGAGATCTAGGATCTATTTTGAGATCACAGATGTTCTAAGAGCTAATTTTTAAGGGTACAATGCATTCCTAATGGATCAGTCAGGGGTTTAGTGTGCTCCTAATGGGCTAATAAGGGGCATAGTATACCCTTGATTGAGAGGTATTTTGAGTCTCCTTTTCATCTCTCATGGCTACACACATTGAAGATGTTAATTCTTAGGTAGGTTGACCTACAAGAGTTAGTCAATTTTGAGCTCTACATAAACCCTTCCATTTGTTCAATTTTCACATCTCATTCTCCAATTTTCATGCATCCACAAATTTAAGCTCGCAAGCCCTCAAGCATTTTTCAAGCATCCAAAGCATTCAAGATATCTCTCCATTGAAGATCAATAATTTATTCATTCAATCCATTGAAGGAGTTTATGCTATATCTTTTATTGCATTTTCAACATTAAAGATCTCCCTTCAAGATCATTTGTTGCATCTTTTACCTTCATTCTTTCATTATCTACACTCATTTGTAGGGCAAATTTGAAGAACATACATTTGTGAAAGTTTTGGTTCTTCTTTTATATCTTTTCTAGGGTTTTAAATTTTAGTCAAAGATACTACATCTACATACTTAATTACATGAAAAATTCCAAAAAATATTCATGTAGATTTACATTACTTTGTGTTAGGTCTATCACTACTACTTGTTAGCATTCTATTTTAATTATTTCAATTCAAGATTAATTTCTAAAGTGACATATGATAAAGGTAAACCCCCCTTCCCCCCTAAACAACAACAAAAACACAAGCTCTTTGTTTTGAATGCTTCATATCTCAGATTTACAAATAAGTTATGGATATATATATATATATATATATATATATATATATATACTTTTCTTAGCTCTCTACAAAAATATGAAATGAGAATCAAAAGCATACATGGTCAATCAGGGGTTTACTACACCCCTCATGATCTATTTCATCCCTAAAGGTCTAGTTCACCCCTAATAGATCTCCAAACAATATTTGGGCACTGTCTACCTTGAATACCACACACACATAAATCACACACATACATCTATGATACCAGTGACATATTCCATACATCAAGATATTAGATTTATCCTATCACTTTGTGAATCAAACATTAGTGTTCATAAAGACCTCATTCTCCTAAAATATCCTTCTCTAATAACCAACAACCCTATTAAATACAAGAAGCATTTACTTGGCTCTATGTTCCAACAACAAAATATATGAGACATACAACCTTAAGGGGATGCAAAAGGGTTTAATTTCTTTGTCCCTAAACCAAAAAAAGATTGCAAATTACTAATATAAGAGATAAGAATCAAAATGAAACTAAGAAGTTTGTTTCTCATTGTATTCATTTCTTTGAAACTATACTTTCAAGATGCATACAAATAAATCATGAAACCACTAAATAGATTAGAACTATCTATGTTAGCTATATTTACTACTATTCATACAAGAAGAAAATATAAAGGAAAAGTGCCAATATAGTTCTAGATCCAACCTTGTGGTATCATAGACAATCTGCAACCAATATGGTATGATAGCCATGAAAAATATAAAAAACTAGAACCCTTACAATGAGAGAGAAAGAGAAAGAAATGAAATCTTATATTTGATTTGGAAATGACATCTGTCCACTTGAATCTTCATTCCCTACTATTGCAAAGCATCTCTCATTTTTCTACAACCAAAATCTGATATGATTATTATCATTGTTGTATAACTAACATGAAATATCTCCTCCCAATGATAAAAAGAACCCTATTCTGACGAAAACATCATATATGCATCTGAAATGGTGATAAAAGCTTCACTAAACTAACTTGGGGGTGAGAAAATTGGTCCCTAACTACATTCTTACTACCTTTGGCACACATCCAGTTCACCATCTTCCTAAAAATCAAATTTGGACTATTATACCTAATTGTGGTTTAAAAATTAGTACCTAGGACAAAACACTAAATAAATCCAACAAACTACTTTTTGTGCAAAAAAAAATACAAAAATGGAAAGCTCACTCTCTCCCAGTTCCAATAGTATATGATAGTCATATATTTGTTTACCAAAAAACCCCAAAATCTCAACTTGAAAATCAACCTCCTGGTCTTGACTTGTAGGTCTGCACTTCATTTTGCGAAAATTAAAATCTCATTAGGTCAAAACTATATTTTATAAGCTTTGTTTATTAAAATCTTCTTATATGTGTGTTTTTTGTGAAAAATAATTAAATATTTGATTTTGTAATTTTATTTTTCCCTCTTATTTTCCATTCGGGTCAACTCAAGTTTGATCGAGTTGACAAATGTTACCTTCTGATTGGCCTATTTCTTCCACATCACCAGATCTGTCAGTACTTCTACCACCTAGGTGCTACATGGCACAACCAAATTGGTTTTTATTTTGACACGTTTGTTTGGGCCCACCACCATGTGGTAGCCTCTAATTGGGTTGCCATGTCACCATACTTAACCGTTGTGCATCTTTCCTTCACGATGGAGCAACAACCATCAATCTTGCACCATGTGGAAAAATCTGGTTCATTTGACCTACAATTGCCACCTTAGCTTTGGTTTCTAGGTGTTGCTCCTAGATTGTGTCACTTGTTGCATGACACCTCAATACCTTGCCATGTCATTGCAAAATAACAACATCATGACATGTGGAACCATTGTCCATGTCATCCACCTCGTAATTCATGCCACATCATCTTTGCCATATCACTAACCTCCACCACATGGCAACTTGTCAGTACATCATCATGAAATCTTGGGACCGCCACATCACTACTGACATAGAAAAATTGTGCCACATGTCACTTATCACCATGTGGTAACCTCTAAATCCATGCCATTCTAGAGGATCCTTTCCATGTGTCAGTGTCAAATTTTACATTTTGGTCAACCACATGTCTACTTGTAGTTCGTCTAGTGCATCCAATTAGTCACCATGTCATCATCTAGTCACTTCATGTGGGCATTCAAAATTTCATTATGTTCTCCCTCCAACCTGGCTAGGTTAACCCCTTGCACTTTAGCTCACTTCTCAAAAAGGTCATCTCTTAAATACATTTAGTACAATATGTATTAAACTATTTAAACATTTAAAACTACCATTCCATAGCCAATGTGGGATTAAACCTTTTACCTTTTCTTCCTTTTACTATTGCTTCTGTATGGCTTGACAGGTATGGTGATCATTTTAGAATGCGACTCTTCCCTTCTTACTCATAATCTTCCATACAAGTCTTGGTCTTCACTCATCTCAACTTATGTCTTCACAAAAATCAAGAAGCCAAAAATATTTGTGAAGAAGGAAAGACATTAGCATAGAGCTACGAAGAAGGATGTGAAATGGTCTTCACAGACTCTACCAACAATCACTACCGATCCTCTTTACTCTTGTCTCCCCATCAATATGTATTGGATGATTTAGGAGAAATAGTTTCACTCACCTCTATTGGAAACCCTAAGAATCCTAATTCAATCTTTAAATCGCAATTGAAATAAAAAATACTGCCTCTCCAACCCTTCTTGGCGATGTCTTTGGCCATGGCCAGCCAAATTCATTATTACATCCTCCCTAGCTTCAATCCATTTGTAATCTCTAGTAGATCCTTATCATCTTATGGCCTCTACATTGACATTATTGTTGTTGTGATTTCTCTTGTGGCAGTTCCACCTCTCACACATCTTGAATGAGGAAAAAAATAACCATGGAATGCAATTGTGTATCCAGACCCTCTTATCTCACCTTGGGCATATGGTGGTGGCTCTTGTTATCTATTTTTTGTGCTCTAACTGCCTCTACTTTACTTCAATGTGTGCCAAGAGTCTATGGTAGATGGTAATGGTGATACCAATTTTTATGCAAATAACTTGCACATTTGATCGACGATGACCATGTGCTAATCAATGCTATCAAATGCAAGGACAACTCTATAAGAAATCAGATGAAACTAATAGCAATGATCAATTTGCCAACAATAAATTTGAATGAAATTTGAATTCTTGCTAATCTTCCAATTAGGGAGGAAGAAAGCATTTTAGAACATTTGAACTACTTGGGGGTACTATTAGTTATGATCTTTGACTTGAAACTTTGATCTTATGCAAACCTTCACATCTAAAACTTCCATCATCTCCTTCATGCAATTTACTAAAACTAATTTAAGGCTTTGATGTCGTATTAGCATGAATCCCCACTTTATGAATAGTTGTAAAATCCCCTCAACCATGCTTTTCCTTTGACAGGCACCCATTAATAAGTTAATAAAGACTCTTTTTAAAAAAAATTCCTTCATTGTGGTTATAAAATAAAACTCTATGATGAAAAGTGTCCTTTCTCAAACAAAAGTAGCTCTAAAGTGTTGCAAGGAACTTTAGAAATGGCCAAACTTTAGGTAACAAATTGTCTTTAAAACATTTATGTCATGAATGACAATGATGTAAAGTCACAACTTTATATTTCATAATCCAAGATATTAAGATCACTTTGACCTCTTAAAACATATTTAACCACTTCATATTTATTAGCCTAATTCAATTAGTTGGGCCCCAAAGTGGGTTCGGTTATAAAAATGTTTTAAAACACCTGATTTGTCAAACTAGCCTACTAGACATCTGGCATTGATTAGAATCAAATTCGACCATTGGATACAACTTTAAAGTTCATTTTACCTCTTTCAGCAACTTGTCAATTTTGTGCCAAGGGATCCTCTAACTTCCTGTAAAAATAGATGAAAATACCTGATTGAGCTTTGAAGTTAGACAGGCTGATTCTTTCTTCTGTAATGTCTTAGGCTACAAAATTGTGCCTCATGATGATCATTCCATCAAAAGATATTGACCATCAAAGTTGCCTTCATGAAACTACCTGCAAGCAAACCTGTCAAAAAACCATAAAATGCATCTAGTTTTGGCACCAAAAATAGGTCAAACTAAGGCTTAGGGGATAAAAAATTGGGGCGTTAGTTCACTATCATGAGGAGAGTACAAATCTACAATCTAGGCTCATGATAAATAACCAGGCACATTTGGCAAACGGTCAAAGTGGGCTACTTGGATTTGTAGGATTGGGAACAATGGTAGAAATGTGATTTTTGCAAATGGAAAGGACTTAGGAAGATGTGTAGGTGGATTCATGTCAAAAATTGTAAATTAACACATTTAAAGTGTTTTTAGAGTAGAACAAAACAATATAATTCATTTAGTCTCATGTATCACAGATTCAGAATTACGATATCTTGAATGGGGATGATAATCAATCTGCACTTTATGACAACAATAAAACTTTAGAAATTGCATTTGGAATCATGTTCGAAAATTGATCAAACAAATTCTTCATAGGTTCAAATCTGAAACATAACATATGTCTAACTTCTAGAATGTGATACAAAAGGAAATTTATAATTTTGGTCAACTAGGTCAAAGCTACAATTGGTCAAGTAGGCCCTCCTAGAATTTTGAGCAATTTACATCAGCATGAGAATGATGAACAAATGGCTTTAAGGGATTCAAAACCTAGACAAAACATATTGAAATGAATTGAAATCTAAAACATAGGTTCTTTGATATGCATACTAAACACTCCCAAAGCGGTGAGTCATGAAACATTTCCAGGTGCAAGATATATGATTACAAACTAGGCTACTTGTCATTGTTTGACACGTTGGCAAAAATGTAGAATTGAACATTGCTCAAAATGAGACTTCACCGAAGTAAATTATCTTCATGGGATGCATGAATATACTAAATGTAAGGTATTAGAAAAATTAAACACCTCTTAGACCTTAAATAGACAGTCGAGTACACATGCATAAAAATGTTCTTATAAGGCTCAATTTTAGAAAGGTACTAAAAATTAGGGCTTTAATTTTGAGTCCCAATGGTGGCTTTCTCTAGGGATGCATGTCCCTTGTAGACATGATACGGATCTCATAATCACTGGAAGAAGAAAACCACACACTTGATAGAAAAAAATTCTCTCAAACAACTTATTGAAAGCAAAGACTACTCCTAAATTGTACAAATGATGGGTTGGGGCCACTGATGCTTATCAAAACTCCTTACTACTCTCATAGATTTGATTTTCATTTGTACTTTCATAAGGTAAGTTGAAATCATCTCTTCTATTAGTTTCACCAAGTAAATTAATACTCTAGATCAATTCACTTGGCAAAACAAATCCTACATTTTCACTTTCATAATGCATGTAAAAACTAGACACATAGTCTACCATTTACTCATTATGAAAGTATGGATCAACATGTTCTTGGATTTCACAATCAAACTGAAATATACTTGTACTAAATAAATTATGCATGCTATCCAATGGAAACACAAATGACTGATACTCTTCTCAATTCAAGGAGTCAAATATGTCATGGATTTGAAACACACCTTGTATAACTGGATATGAAGGAGACATGAAATATGAATTCTCCTCATCTGCAATCTTATTTGACATTTGATTATATTCAACATTCTCTAAAAGTCCTTTGCACTCTTCAAATTATGAATTAGTTACCAAGCTGTGAAACTTTTCATGAAATTGCTCACAAAAAACTTGCTGATTATTGTCATTGTCTCTTTCCAAAAGCTTGATGCAATGAACTTTGAATCTATCAAACTCATCATTACTAAACTCATCAGTATATAGGGTAAACTTAGAATTAGATTCATAGGTTCTATCATTTTCCTTTTCATCACATGAAACGTCAAAACTTAATTCAACATTATCAATATGAAAAGAGTTTGGATCAAAATTAACTCTTCCTTTAGTAGTGCTCTCTACATCAGACCAGTCGTCATGTGTATTGACACTTGAACTAAGGCCACATACACCTCCAATATTTGACACTTGGTATTCTAAATTACTTTTACTTTCAGCATCAAACTCTAGGGAAAGGACTTTGTCTTGAGAAGACATACAATAAGGGAAAAATAAGACATTCTTAGAAACATTTGCATACCTTTCCAATCACAAACCAATAGCTTTGAAATTTCATAAACCTTAAACAAGACTTCATCACAAGTCTGTTCTTCTAGGCTTTTATCATAAGATGACTAAGCCATAATACTTACAATAGTAGGGACATTAGTAGAAGAATCTGAAAAATTAGAATGCTTATAACAACTTGTTTCCTCTTCATTCCAAGATATCGCTTCACTAGGTCGATCATTATAAACACTTACATTGCAAGAATAACCATCACTACTACTATTAGAGTATTATTTACTCTCATACATGTCATCACATAAATCATTATTAGTTATGTATCAACTTTCCTCATGCTAACTAAAATCATCTGATTCACTAAAATTTGAATCCTTCTCTTCACATTCGGAAGACAAATTATGTTTTTCTATAGATCTGTTACATTTATTCTTATTTTCAACACATTCACTATCATCATTAGAAGTATCAACATGAATTCTATTATCATAGAAATCACTTTCCATCTTCTTAACATATTCTTCAATTTGCAAGAGCTTTTATAATCTTAAATATGTTGACCAATTAACTTAATTGAGTATAAAACCATCTAGGAAAAAAATAGGCTAGGAAGATTCCTTAAGTCTTAAATCAAAATGTAACTCCATGAGTGCTGATTTGAACTTTACATAAATCTAATCATCTCCTAGACCCTGAATACTTCTTACTAATTTCCTTATGAAATTAACAATTTTATTTTAGAGTTCTTTCCTTATCTCTACAATATCTTCAACCACATCTTTTTTGCATTGGTAAACTAATTTTAGATCCAAGATCTGATTCCATCTTGAAAAAAACCTTTTACCTCTTTATCTTAGTGCTGAAAATCACTAAATAGAGGCAACCATTTCTTAACACTTGACTTCCATGAAAGAAAAAACATGAAAATAAAAATTACTCAAGTTCTAATGCTAAACTTTGATCTACTGATTTGACATGGGTGCAAGATTGAAATTCCTTCACACCACTGATCAAAACCATGTAGAGACACCAACTCCTTGAAGATGATAAAGAAATTGTTAGTCCTTAGATAGTTTTGACATTTGAGTGTCAACACACTTAATCATTTTTTTTATTGAAGCCAAGTACACTATGTATGCTAAGCCATAGTGTGCGCTAAGTCAGATTTTCAATAGGTGTCGAATGACTTCAAGTGCTGAGCAGCATATAGGTGCCAAGTCATACTTGATGCCGAGCAAGCCAAAATGCTTCGTATGTTGAGTGAGATAGAATCATATATGTGCCAAGCAAGATAGAGTGTAATAGGTGTTGAACAATCCAAGATAGTATATGTGTCAAGCACCAGTAGTCCAGTATGTGTCGAGTAACACAAAATCAACATATAGGTTTGTGCCCTTACAAACTTAGATGTAAACCATTTTTGGAGCTAACATAGAGAGATTTTGAAAAGGAAAAGGATAAGGATGAATCATTTACATTCCCTATGTGATCTGCATGTAGCTAATCAGAAAAATGGAGAAAGCATGCAACCAATGAGGAAAATGCAAGGAATGAGCAGAAACTTGAGATTCAATATGGATCATAGATCCATACCTAACCCTAAGTCTTCACAATCTTTAAAAGGAGGTAAAAAACTCCATTAGGAATGTGAGAGAGAGAGAGAATAGTGTATGGGGAGACTAGAGTTAAATTCAGTGTGAAGAAGGAAAGACTTAGAGGAATAGAGTAGAAATTTCATATCTAGTTGATTAGAACAGCATAGGGGACAACAAACATGACTAGATATTAGATCTCAAAGGATTAAGATCAAAGTGAGCAGATCAAGAGCTTGAATCCAGTAATTAGAAATTGCATATTGTCAGGATCATTGTTCTAATACTTTCTTGACATTGTATTAAACATTGGAAATCCTTTATTGATAGGTTAGCTTAACAGCTAGGTAGGAAAACCTTTGGAGAAGGTGATTGAAAATCCTATGTATTAGGTGGGTTTAATAGCCTATTGTAAATCCTTTATCAAGGTGACACTTCATGTAAATTGTTTTGTAAATCCTCTAACTAGGTCACTATTGACATAGTGTAAAGCCTTTAATAGGGCAAGCCTTTCACAGAGCATACCATCAGAAGTGGTTGAACATTTATTGCTATAGTAATTTTTGTGGGTATCATCCCCACCCAGTTTTACCTTCTTATTTTTGGAGGGTTTTTGGGTTACTAAATATGGTGTTATGTGTTATTGCATGTGTTTACTTTGTGCTCATTTATATGTTTACATGCATGCAGTTTATTTTTAGTTATACGTTTAAAGGATTGAAAAAGGTTAAAAGTGTTATACTTCTAATTGACCCCCCCTCTCAGAAGTACTCTTCCCATTCTTGAACATTCCAACAATTGGTATCAAAGCCACTAGTTCTCACAAGTAGAAACCTAATAGCTTATAGAAAAGGTCTAGAGATGGAACTCTTCAAACTTGGGAAGATCATAGACAATTAGGTGATTGATGTGCACCTACCTCTACAGAAAGTGGAAGAAGCCGGAGAAGAGTTGAGAAAATCTTTAAAAAGAAGGAAGGAGATAGCCATAGCTGAAAATGACATACACTACAAAGAAATTGATACCACAAAAATGTTTTCCAATGGAGATTCCAAGAAATTTGATGCAGCAATAACAAAACTAATGGAGAAAAATAGAGCACAAGTTGAAGAAATCAGATTACTCAAGCTTGAACAAGAATCACAAGCCATAATGCTTTGTAAAGTGATAGAACAAAAGAAGAGAGCTATTGAAGAAAAGGCCATGATAGAAGATGATAAGAGAAATCTCACCAATAGACTAGAGGAGAAGAAAATTGAGTTTGGAAAGATCTCAAACATGTAGCTAGACACCTTAAGCCAGATGATGAATGCTCATCATGAGTTGAACATGAAGGACATTAAGATCTCCACCTTGAAGATGCAGAATGAACAATTGTAGAATGAATTGAAGAGAGAAAAAGAGATAGTGGAAAGCTACAACAAACCCAATGAGGCCATCAAGTATTTTAAGAAACTACTAAAATCACCAAGGGCTAGTAATGACACTTCAAGACTTGAATACACCAGCAATGAACAAGGAGAATCATCCAAGACTACAAAAGAAAGCACCAACAAAGGTAAGATCACTAAACCTACTTGTTATTTCTGTGGTAAAAGGGGACATACTTCTAATGTGTATAGGAGTAAGAATAGTCATCAGCATGATAAGCCCACCAATCCAAGCTTTTGTCACAATTGCAAAAAGAAAGGACATCAAGCACATGAATGTAGAACCAAGACTATGAGGACACCAAAATTTGAAGGTCACTGCTACAATTGCAAAAAATATGGACATAGAGCATTTGACTATAGATCGAAGCCTATGTGGACACCTAATCAGCCTACAAGAGGAACCAATCATGCACATCACTACAACTGGGATTACAACACCAAGTATAGTTGCCACTATTGTTAGGAGTATGGACACATCCCTAAGAATTGCATAAGAACACATTTTAAGAGGGGTTACAAAAGATGGCTAAGCCAAAATACATGTTTCAATTGCTTGAAGACTGGTCATATCAACACTAATTGCCCAGCAAAGTCAAAAGCACCAAAGATAGGAGTCAACAAAGGAAAATAGAAGATAGATGTTAAAGAAATAAGAGGACAAATGAACAAGACTTGGAAGAACAAAGGTGAGTGCAGCACATCTAATGGAGGGATCACTTCACCCAAAAGGTCAAGTGATCACACTTCATCCAACTAAGTAAAAGAAAGGTGTATGGGACTGATATACAAAGTTATATCATACATCAGTTCTAGAGAACAAAGGAGTATTGCAAGGAAGAAATTAGCATAAGAAAAGATGCCAAGCAAAATTTTAAAGAAGCTGTCGAGTTACTCTTAGATACCAGGTGAAGTTCCAATGGATGCTGAGGTTCTAATAGCTAGAGAGCTAATAGTTGAAGTCAAGTGAAGTAGAAGTCTAGTGGAGGCTGAGTAAATGAATTACAATGGGAGCCGAGTAATGTTGAATACTTCAAGTGTTGAGTTTATAGCTGTATGCATGAATCATTTAATGCTAGGTCTTTAACAGGTATAAGGTTGAATTTTGTTCATTTTCATGCCATCAAACACTGAGAAAAGTTGAGAAGAGTGAAGAAGTGATCAAGTAGAAACCTTATAGTCATTTACATGGATTTCAATAGCAATTTAGAACAAGTTCTTCAATTCAAAGGTATTTATCAAGTGCCGAGCTATGCAGAATTATAGTTTTTAATATGTTTAAAACCCTAGTTCAGTAAAATGGCTTCTAGCTCAAGAAACCCCAAGGCTAAAGAGAGTCATGAGATCCAACTAGTTAGCAATGAAGTTAAATAGGCCAAATTCAGGCCAATACCCAAGTTTTCCTATAATATGGACCTGGCTGGTGCATTATCCATTATCCTAGCTAAGGTTGTCATGGTTCAAGACGTAAGAAAGTACTACAATTGAAAAATTGGTGCCATAGGTGACCTAAAAATTTTCCATGCCTATGATAAGCTATGTGACAATGGGATATTGAAGGATGAGTTCTAGATTATTGAGAAGAAGGGTCTGACCAAAATGATAGTTTTCCCTACGGTGTTTAAGATAGAATGGATTTATATTGTCTTGAGTTGAATTCATGATGGATATCTTTGGCTAGAGATAGGACCTATCAAGATTATCAAGAGGATAGTTCACAGGGTTACTGGATTTCCAACCCTAGATCAGTCAAAGACCTTGAGAAGTGATAGAAAGGAGGTTATTGAGAAGAATATAGGTGCAAAATGGAATAATAGGGGAATGACTATTGACACTGTGACTAAACCCCTACTTGACTTTTCTATGAGGATAATTTCAAATAAATTCTATCAATCCAGTAGACTGAACAACATACCTTGCATAGTTGTTCATGTGGCTTATAAGTTGGTAAAGAAAGATCACTCGTATGATTTGGTAGAACTCATGTTGCAATAAATTAATGAGAATATAGGATCTATAAGGAGATCAAAAGATGCTCCATGCAAATTTGGCTCAGTTATTATGTGCATATTCTCTTATGTGATGGAAGAATTCCCTTTAATTGGGAAGGTGAACTAGAATTCCAACAAGTTTGTAGTCACACAAATTAATGAATTCATTGATCAAATGGGAGACAACTTTGAAGTCTAGATGACTAGCTACTTTGAAGACTTTAAGAAGTCTATGAAGCAAAGAATGAGAATACTAGTTTCACTAGTAGAGAAACATGTCAATGACATATGCTTCTTGGTTGACATTGATTGTACCTATATTCAAGTAACAATACCAAGAGTAAGATGGCTAAGGCCATTAGGATATGAGCTTGATATAGATGAAGCCTTAGCAGCAATCACAACATTGCTAGCATAAGAAATAGATAAGGCAACTCCTCACTTTGGGACATATGATGTTGTCAAGTCCAAAGTTGAGACTGAATTTAAAATATCCTCTGTCATCAAGAAGAAGGACAAAATGGTAAGGAAAATAAAGAAGGCATTTGCAACAAACATTGAAGGAGAAGCAGGAGAAGAAGAAGTAGAAGAAGTAGAAGGAGATAGTGAGGAAGAAGAAGAGCAAGGGCAAGGGCCAAATGAGTTGACCCAAGGGTTAGGGGAAGACAAAGAGGAAGCTATCGAGGGAGAAGAAGCTGAGGAAGCACTTACACCTACTGAGAAAAAGAAGAGAAAGGTAAAAATATAGCCTGCAGCTCAACCCAAGCCCAAAAAGGTCACAAAGCCAGCTCCAACCAACCTAGCTCCAACTAAGCCAATAGCAACAAGGTCCACTACAAGGACGACAACTCAAAAGACCAAAGAGGCATTAAAGGAAAAGAAGAAATCCACTACATAGCCTATTGAAGAGCCCAAGAAAAGAAGAAGGTATGTGGCCTAGCCAGATATAGACAATGAAGAAAGGATAGAGTCAGAGGAGATAAGCCAATTTAAAGTGGTAAGCCATCTTCCTAAATCTACAATTGAAAAACTTTGTAATAAGATTAAAAATGTAGATTTAAATTATTTAAATTCTCTTAATTTCAATAAGCTTAGTAGGGAAGAGCATAATAAAATAGAGGAATTTTTGTATGCCATGATGGCAGAATTCAAAAACACACCTCTAGAGCTTGACAATACCATGCCAAAGGAACTATATGAGATAGTTGAGAATAAGTAGCATTATTTTCTAAATATGGAGAGGGAGATTAGAGAATCTACCCTAGCACAAGTAAAGTGTGATATGACAAAGGCTCAAATAAACAAGGCAAACAAGAAACATAGTGGGAAGTTTGCACCCAAGTACAGAGCCTTTTGCATTCTTCAAAACAAATTTGAAGATTTTGTAAATAAATTCACAAAAATAAAGAAAACAATATACAAGATAATTGATGAGATGATAGAGGAAGTAAATAAGGCAAAAACTAGTGCCAAATAGAAGATAGAGGAAAAGAAGGTAGAAGAGAAAAAAGGAGAAGCAAAGGCAAAGGAAATAGAAGAAGAAAAGAAAGGAGAAGAAGAAAAGAAAGATGAGGAAGAAAGAGGAGAGAAAGAGAATAAATAGAAAGAAGAAGATGAATCAGCTAAGGGAGAAGAAACTATGGCAATAGCTAACTAGTAGCAAGAAGAAGAGTAGAGTGTGCAACACACACAATTACCACCTCCCAGCCCTCCTCACACAACCACTACACCTGTAGAGATAGTAATCATAAAGGATGTTACTAACAAGTCAGCTTAGACCATCAATCCACTTATTGGAGAGGATCTCTCGAAGATCCTTCACCAATCTACTCTACAGGCACAGTTGTGTACAAGCCCTACATTGGTGAGTGTAGATGAACTACAAAGAGCAGTAGTAGCAGAACAAAAGGAAAAGGAGAAGCCAAAGGATCCACCTTTCACATACACAACTACTAGGACTAAAGTTATAATGCTTTGACCACCACCTCCATTAAGTGCAACAAGTGATAATGATCAGATGTTGAGTGTAGAGGAGAAGAAATCAGATGAGAAAGAGAACACAACAAAAGAAAAGGAGCAAGTCGCAATTTAGACATTGGTAGAATTACCAAAGACTGGCACTCCTACTAATACCATTCAGAAGCCAAGCACTAAAGCTATCCCCCTGCAATTTTCAACACTAGGCTGTAATTCAACAAGAGTGGCTAGGGTACTTCACTATGGAGACCCTAAATTAGATGAAGAGGTTGTGATGCCCTCCTATGATTCTAAGACTATCACAATAGCACAAATGACTAAAATGTAAAATGCATTAGATAGAAGGATGAGGTAAGAAATACTGATGAAGGAGTTCAAAGACAAGCAAGCACTTCATGACATAAAGGACATCTTTTTGGATGCCTTCAGATTGTAGTCACTAGATGAAGCCAAGCCAATAATAGAGCAACTATTAGACATAGTTGACTAGGTGACAAATGAATACCAGGACACAAACATCAAACTCATGGAATGGTCAGAAAGAAAATTTCAAGGAAGGTGAATGAAACATATCAAGTGGCATTGCACTTGAATAGGTAGAGTTGGCCAAGAAAATTGATAAGGTCAAAATTGTTCTTGAAAACATTTTTTCATTGTATAGGAAGTTGTGTGATTTTTCCAATTTCACACAAGAAACTAATGAAAGAATAATGAGCTTGGAAAGAAACTTGAAAATCTCTAGCATGCAATTACATAGAGATCCAGCTTAGAGTGAGAAGCATTTTGTATAATCACTTCACACACAAAAGGAGTTAGTTGTACTAATAGCAGAGGAAGAAAATTTTAAGGCTAAATTGATGCAAATCTAGTCTTCCATAACCTCTCATTTAGAAGTCCTCCACAAGGAACAAATTTATGCTGAAATAGTTTTAAAGAAATATCCAAATCTTTCTACCCTTGATGGACTTGTACACCTTGTTGTAGAGATTTCCATCCAGCACGAGTCACTTGACATAGCTTTGGAGAATGGGATGTAGCTCTAAAAATAATAATGGAGGTGAACAGTAATTTTTTGGATAAGTATGGTATTACTCCTTAGAACCCTTTGACGTTGATGTCAAAAAGGAGGAGAGACAAGAAATGTAGAGTTATATGTTTTAAGGGAGATATAAGGAAGATATAGTAAGGGGGAGAATACCTATAAATTTTGATAGCCAAGAGGGGGAGATACAAAATTTTGGCAATCATATGGGAAATAGCTCTAATGCAATTGCAAAAGTTCCATTAGCTATGATAAAACAGATACAGAGGCACAAGTACATAATATAGGTATAGGATAAAAGATAAAGAGTATTAGGCACAATCAGCATAGAATTTTGATTGCAAGAATGACAAGGCACAATCAACTCAGGGGGAGTTAAGGTATTTTGAACAAACTTTGAACAAATTTAGAAATTTTGTAGATAAGGTACTAATAAGGACATATTAGCAATTTCTAGTTAAGAGTTTTTGATACTCATGTCAAAGGGGGAGATTGTTAGTCCTTAGATAGTTTTGACATTTGAGTGTCAATACACTTAATCATTTTTTGTATTGAAGTCAAGTACACTATGTATGCATAGCCATAGTGTGTGTTGAGTTAGATTCTCAATAGGTGCCGAATGACTTCAGGTGCCAAGCAACATATAGGTGTTGAGTCATAGTTGATGCCAAGCAAGCCAGAATGCTTCATACGTTGAGTGAGCTAGAATCATGTATGTGCTGAGCAAGATAGAGTGTAATAGGTGCTGATCAATCCAAGATAGTATATGTGCCAAGCACCAGTAGTCTAGTATGTGTCGAGTAACACCAAATCAACATATAAGTTTGTGCCCTCACAAACTTAGATGTAAACCATTTTTGGAGCTGACATATAGAGATTTTGGAAAGGAAAAAGGATAAGGATCAATCATTTACATTCCCTATGTGATTTGCATGCAACCAATTAGAAAAATGGAGAAAGCATGAAACCAATGAGGAAAATGCAAGGAATGAGTGGGAACTTGAGATTCAATATGGATTCTAGATTGATACCTAACCATAACTCTTCACAATCTTTAAAAGGAGGTTGAAAACAACATTAGGAATGTAAGAGAGAGAGAATAGTGTATGGGGAGACTATAATGAAATTCAGTATGAAGAAGGAAAGACTTAGAGGAACAGAGCAGAAATTTCATATCTAGTTGATCAGAATGGCACAAAGGACAAGGAACACGGCCATATATCAGATCTTAGAGGATCAAGATTAGAGTGAGTAGATCAAGTACCTGAATCCAATAATTAGGGATTTCATACTATTAGGTTCATTGTTCTAATACTTTCTTGACATTGTATTAGATGCTGGAAATCCTATATTGATAGGTTAGCTTAACAACTAGGTAGGAGAACCTTTGGAGAAGGTGATTGAAAATCCTATGTATTAGGTGGATTTAACAGCCTATTGTAAATCCTTTAATAGGGTGACACTTCATGTAAAGTGTTTTTTAAATCCTCTAAGTAGGTCACTTTGACACAGTGTAAAGCCTTTAACAGGTCAAACCATCAGAAGTGGTTGAACATTTATCGTTGCAGTGATTTTTGTGGGTATCATCCTTACCCTAGTTTTACCTTCTTATTTTTAGAGGGTTTCTAGGTTACCAAATCTAGTATTATGTGTTATTGGATGTGTTTGCTTTGTGTTCATTTATATGTTTACATGCATGTAGTTTATTTTTAGTTATATGTTTAAAGGATTGAAAAAGGTTAAAAGTGTTATACTTTAGATTCAACCCCCCCCCCTCCCCCGCCCCCCTCTTAGAAGTACTCTTCCCATTCTTGAACATTCCAACAAAAATCACTTATGTGATTTACTTCTTAAAACTTTTACTTCTTATAAAAGTATAAGCAACAATTCCTTAAAACTGATCAAGAATTTATGCTTCCTTTCCAAGAGACTATAAAATGCTTTAGATCTACCTATACAACTTGAAAGTCCTTCAAAATATTACAACGAAATTAACTAGGAATAAATTGGTATATAGATTTAAAGTCACCACTTACACATGTGAGAAATAAAACAAAATTTATCACCTGAGAAATCTGAACTAGACCTTTAGTCATAGAAGAAAATGTAAATCATCAAACCACTCTTATAGATGTACAAATTTGAAAAGAGAACAAAATTTTTTTGTTCATTCTTGACTCTAATTTTACAATAGCACTTTGAAAACAAAATCTAACTGAATTTATTGAAGATGAACACTCTTAGTAACTACAATTTACACTCAATCTCAGGGCTACTACTACAAATGGATAAAACATTACTAGGATGCATGATTTGGAGTAAGAAACTAGAAAGAATATTAGAAAACTTACCGCTACAACTTTTTTCATGCACTTCTTCTACTATATTGAATCTTCATTTTTCAAATTCTCAAGGTTTGTCTACCATAGTGATTTAATACAATCCCTAGTAGAGTCACCATTTTGTTGGTGTTTTAAAATGTTATGCTTCAAATTATCCCCATGACAATATAAAACATCTAGGATCAATTACTTCCCATCTACAACATATCCTTTCACACACCAGGCCAACTATAAGCTAGACCCTTCTTCTACTTTAGGCTCTGCAAAATTGAAGTGGGTATACCTATAGATTCCTCATATGGTACTAGTTGTTCAAAAGAATACATTGTATCTAAACAAAGAAAATAAAACCATTCTTTCTCCTATTCTTATGCCATAACAAAGATGTGTTGTAGAAAATTGAAATTCTATGAAATCCACAAGATGAGTGAGGGCATCCTTTCAACACTTAAATAGAAGGGGAAATTGATTATTATAAGTTTGAATTTAGTAGATCCCTAAATATGCAACAGTAATAAAAAATTGATCCTACAGCTGATCAATGCCATATCTATTGGGTAGTTCCATAAATCACACACACACACATCTATGATACCAATGACATATTCCATGAATCATGATATCAGATCTATCCTATCACTTTGTGAATCTAGCACCAATCTTCACACATGAAATGTCCTTCTCTAATAACCAACAAGCCTATCAAATACATCAAGAATTTACTTGGCTCTTTGTTCCAATGGAAAAATATATGAGACATGCAACCTTAAGGGGATGTAAAAGGGTTTAATTTCTTTATCCCTAAACCAAAAAAAGATTAAAAATTATAGAGATAGGAGATGAGGATCATTATGAAACTAAGAAGTTTTCTACTCATTATATTCATTTCTTTGAAACTATACATTCAAAATGCATAAAAATAACTCATGACACCACTAAATAGATCAGAAATATCTATATTAGATTTATTTATTTTTGTTAATACAAGAGAGAAAGTTAAAGGAATGGTGGAATATAGTTTTGAATCCAACCTTGTGGTATCACAGACAAAATACAACCAATATGGTATCACAGTCATGATAAATATCAAAAACTAGAACCCTTACAATGAGAAAGAAAGAGAAAGATATAGGAAAGGAATGAAATCCCATATCTAATCTAGAAATGACATGTGCCCACTTGAATCTTCATTTCCTTTTGTTGCAAAAAATATCTCATCTTTCTACAACCAAAATATGATATGATTCTCGTCATTGTTGTTTAACAAACTTGAAATATCTCCTCCTAATTATAAAAAACCCTATTCTGATAAAAGCATTAGATATGCATCTAAAATGGTAATAAAACCTTCACTAAACTAACTTTTGGGTGAGAAAATTTGTCCCTAAATGCATTCTTACTTCCTTTGGCACATATCTAGTTTATCATCTTGCTAAAAATCAAATTTGAGCTATTATACGTAAATTCGGTTGAAAAATGAGTAGTTGAGACAAAGCCCTAAATAACTCCAACATATTGTTTCTTGTATAGAAAAATACCACAAAAACAAAAAGTTCTCTCTGTCTCAGTTCTAGTAGTATATGATAGTCATATATTTGGTTACCAAAAATGCTCAAAATCTCAATTTGAATATCAAGCTCCTAGTATTGACTTACAAGTCTAGACTTCATTTTCTAAAAATTGAAAATCTCCTAAGGTTAAAACTATATGTTGTAACCTCTATTTATTAAAAACTACCACTCAAAATAATAAAATATTTAATTTTTCACTTTTTATTTTTCCCTCTTATTTTCCATTTGGGTCAACTCAAGTTTGGCCGGGTTGACACATGTCACCTTCTGATTGGCCTATTTTTGCCACATCACCATATCTATCAATTCTTCTACCACCCAGGCACCATATGGTGCAATCAAATTGATCCTCAATCTAAAATATCTTTCTAGACCTATTGCCATGTGACAACCTCTCATTGGGTCATCATGTTGCCATACTTAACCAATGTGCATCTTTCCTTGGAAATGTAGTGACAATCGTCAATCTTGCATCACATGGCCTTATCAGGTGCATCTGACCTATAATTTTCACCTTAGCCTTCAATACCACATTTTTCTCTTGGATTGTGTCACTATGTTGAATGAAAACTTAGCACCTTCTGATGACATTGCAACATAACAATGTCATAACACATGTCACTTTTGTCCATGTCATCCACCTTGTAATCCATGTTATATCATCTTTCCCATGTCACTAGCTTCCACCACATAGTGGCTTGTCACTATGTTGACATGAAACCCTCGGTCCACTAGGTTGATAGCAACATAGAGACATTATGCCATGTGTCACTCGTCACCATATGGTGACCTTGAAATCCATGCTAAGTTGGAGGATCCTTGTTACGTGTCAATGTCAAATTTTTCATTCTAGTCTACCACATGCCCACTTGTGGTTTTTCTAGTAGATCTAGTAATTCACCATGTCATCATCTACTCACTATGTGTGGGCATTCAAAATTTCATTATGTTCTCTCTCGAACTTGGTTGGTTGAGTCCCTTGCAGTTTAGCTCACATCTCAAAAAGGTTGTGCCTTCAAGACATTTAGTATAGTTTGTATTGGAGTATTTAAATGTTTAAAATTTCTATTCCACAGCCAATATGGTATTAAACCTTTTAACTTTTTTTCCTTTGACTATTGCTTCTACTTGGCTTGACAAGTATGGAGATCTTTTTAGAATGCGAGTGTTCCCTTCCTGCTCACAATCTTCCATGCTAGTCTTGGTCTTCACTCATCTCAAATCATGTCATCATGAAAATCAATAAGGAAAAAACATTTATGAAGAAAGAAAGACGTTAGCAAAGAGCTACAGAGAAGGATGTAAAATGGTCTTTACAGACTCCATCAATGGTCAGTCCTGATCCTCTCTGCCCCTGTCTCCTCATTAATATGTGCTAGATGATTTAGGATAGAAGACTACACTCACCTCTACAAGGAAACCTGACAATACTAATTCAATCTTTAAATCACAATTGAAAACAATATTGCCTTTCTAACCCTTCTTGTTAATGTCTTTGGCCATGATAAGTCAAAATCACCATTACATCCTTCCTAAGTTCAATCCATGTCACCCTTGCTAGATCCTTATTAGCTTGTGGCCTCTACATTGGCACTACTATTGCTATGATTTCTCCCATGATGGCTCCACCTCTCACACATCTTGAACAATGGGAAAAAACATTGAAATAAATTTCATATTCAAACCCTCTTGTCTCACCTTGGGCATACGTTAGTGGCTCCTACTATCTATTTTTTGTACTCTAACCATTTCTACTCTACTTCAATGTGTGCCAAGAGTCTATGGTGAATCGTAATGTTGAAACCATTTTTTATGCAAATATCCTGCTCATTTGATTGATGATGACCATGTGCTAATCAATGCTATCAAATGCAGGGACAACTCTACAGTAAATCAAATGAAACTAATAGCAATGATCAATTAGCCAATAATAAATTCAAATGAAATCTGAGTTCTTGCTAATCTACTAACTGGGAAGGAAGAAAACATTTTAGAATGATTGAACCACTTGGGGACACTATTAGCTACAAGATTTGACTTTAAAGTTTGATCTTATCCAAACCTTCACATCTAAGACTTCCATTATCTCCTTCTCACAATTCACTAAAATTGATTTAAGGCTTTGATGTCATATTAGCACCAATCCCCACTTTAATAATAGTTGTAAAACCCCCTCAACCATGCTTTTCCTTTGTTAGGTGTCCATTGATAAGTTAATAAATAATCTTTCAAAAAAATTGCCTTTAATGTGGCTATAAAATAAAACTTTGTGATGACAAATGTCCTTTCTGAAACAAAAGTATCTCTAAAGTGTTGCAAGGAACTTTTGAAATGGCAAGACTTTAGGTAACAAATCATCTTAAAAACATTTATGTCATGAATAAGAATGTTTTAATATCACAACTTTATGTTTCATAATCCAAGATATTAAGATCACTTTGACCTCTAAAAATATATTTAATCCCCTCCATATTTATCAACTTGATGTAATTAGTTGGTCCCCAATGTAGGTCTGGCTAAAAAAAAATGTTTCAAAATACCTAATCTCTCAAACTGACCTTCTAAACATCTGGCACTAATTAAAATCAAATTCAACCACTACATACAACTTTAAAGTTCATTTCACTTCTTTCTACAACTTGTCAATTTTGTGCCAATGGATCATCTAACTAGCTTTAAAAATTGACCAAACACTAGACTAATCTCTAAAGTCAGACATATCGATTATTTGTTCCACATTCTCTTAGGCTGCAAAATATCACCTCACGAAGATCACTAAGTCAATTGATATTTACTGTCAAAGTTGTCTTCATGAAACTGCCTGCAAGTAAACATCTTAGAAAACCATAAAATGCATTTAGTTTTGGCTTTAGAAATAGGTCAAACTAATACTTGGGGGAACAAAAATTAGGGAGTTAGTTCACTATCATGAGGAGTGTATAAATATTTGATTTGGGCTCATGAAAAATAATTGGGCATGTTTGGAAAATGGTCAAATTGGGCTACTTAGATTTATAAGACTAGGAACAATGGGAAAAATGTGATTTTCTCAAAATGAAAGGACCTGTGAAAGTGTGTAGATGGATTCATCAAAACTTGTCAAATGGCACACATAAAGTATTTTCAGAGAAGAAAAATGATATAATCCATTTGGTCTCACTATCACATATTTAGAATTATGATGTCTTCAATAGGGGTACTAATCAATCTACACTTTATGAGACCAGTCAAACTTTAGAAATGTCATTTAGAATTGAGTTCAAAAACTGATCATATGAATTATTCATAGGCTCAAATCTGAAACATAACATGTGTTTGACCTCTAGAATGCAATGCAAAATGAATTTTCTCATTTGAGTAAACTAGGTCAAAGTGACAACTAGTCAAACAAGGCCTCCCAGAATTCAAAGCAATTTACATCAGCATGACAATGATGAACAACCAAATTTGAGGGATTTAAAACATAGTCAAAACATTTGAAAATGAATTGAAATCTGAAATATAAGTTATTTGATATGCATACTAAACACTCCTAAAGTGGTGAGTCGTGAAACATTTCTAGGTGCAAGATATTCGATTGGAAACTAGGTTGATTGTCATTATTTGACACTTGAAGAAAAATGCAAATTTGGACATTGCTCAAAATATTAAACACCTCTTAGGCCTTAAACATTAAATGCACTTATAGGGCTCAATTTTAGAAAGGTGCTCAAAATCAAGGCTTCAACTTTGAGTCCCAATAGGTACTCCCTCTTGTATGAATCCAATCTAATTAAAAGGGGTGGATCTCAATATTCCCCCTTTTATTTATGTATGGTTGATTTTCTTGACTTTTTTAACCATACATTTATTGGTGAACCTGACTCACATCTTCTATGTTTAGAGTCTAGCTCTTTGTATTAGATTCTTCTCTTGGTTAGCCTACATCTTGCATCATGAAGATCTTTTGGTGTGTGTTTATCTTTTTCAATATTCTCCTTCTTGCATCTATTTATAACACATATGATGTTTATTTGAGATTCATGCATTTAATTTTATTTATGGATCTTATTCTCTTCTTTCTTATACTATTATGATGTTGAGGAATATATCTTGTCCTTCTTTTAAGACTATGGTTGGGTCTTTATGTGGTTGGCTTATCTCCTATCTATATTGTGTGAGAACCTTAGTTAGGGATGCTTGTAATCATCTTCCTACCCCTTTTCCTTACCCTCCTAACCCTTTTTCTGCTTATTCATCTCCTACGACTTCTTAAACATATGTTCAAGGTGAAATTTTAGTTCATGATGATGATGTTTCCACATTCCTTGACGTATCCATTTCTCATCATGTTACTCATAATAAGGGGAAATGTAAAGTTTCTTTGTTCCTCCTCATACTGTCTTTTTGATGTAGAACTATCCTAGTTTTCCTTGTAATCCTACTCTTTTTTGTTCGTTCTGGAAGTTATGACTGAGTTTTAGTGTTAACCCTAGTGTTAACTAAGTTTGTAGTGTTAGCAAAGTTCTAGTGTTAATTGAGTTCCTGTGTTAATAGAGTTTTGATATTAAGAAAGTGCTCCTTCATGTGCCAAATGAACCTAATAGTTGCAAATACTTAGAAGTGGTTTTCTAATGCTTGCTCATGTCTTGGTTTTGAATTTTCTTGAGTTGTCTATGTTTGATTTCTAGTGTGAGATGACCTTGGCATTCAATTTCATTGTATGCATTTAATTTAAGTTGTAAGCCAACATATGGCTTAATGTAAATTTAATGCAAGGGTTTATTTAATTTGTGACATACTAGGTTGACCTATGGCTTAGCTTGGTATAATTAGGGGATCTTGTAGAATCTTAAGGAATATTCATCCATTTTTGGAAAGAGGATGAAGTAGAGGAGAAAACTTTGAGAAGGGCTAGTAGATAAGGCTTGGGAAACAAGGAGATTGCTTGGTGGGCTTGTGAGAACAAGTTTAGATCTTTCTTGGAGGTTTCTACTAGAGTATGGATCTAGACTAGCTAAGGTTTGCGATGGATCTTACAAAACTATTTTTGTAATTTCTATCAATTGCATTTGGCCAAAACCCATATGTCATAATAGTCGAGCATACTACATGTAAACAATTATTTTATGAATAAAGTGGTGTAACTAGTATCAAATCTTGCATTGTTCTAATGTTTTCATTGTGTAATTATTTATTGAGGGATAGGACATCTCTTTTGGGTATTCTCCTACCTTGCACTCCATCACATTCCTTACACTACCTTTGTGTTTGATTCTAACAAAAAACCTTCTCTTGTTAAAGATGTGATGAATAATTATCTTGAAGGTTATTACATGGTTGATAAACAAGAAGGGACTTTAAAATCCAATTTAATTACCTCCTAAGATGGAAAAGCATAGAGGTGGATACTCTCATTCTAGGATAAAAACACAAACCTAATTCACCCTTTTGTAGAGGAAAAGGCTAAAAAAAGTATAATTTTTCACCTTAAATGACATTAAACTAGTATTATTATTTTGAATTTGAAAATGAAGTAAACTAATGAAATGTGTACAAATGGATTAAGTTTAAGATTATAATTTGTAATGATTATTTGTAATAAGAATTGATATATTTTCCTAATTTTTATAGATAATTTTTGAGCTTCTAAAAATGTTGTGAAATAGGGGTCTAGTTCTTACTAAAAAACTATATGAATATAAACATATTTCCCTTTGATCTCAAGCTATGTTATTGATAACATACATAGCTAAAACAATATATAAAAAAAGAATTTAGAGAAATATTTTCTATTTTATAATGATTCAAATTTCAACTATATGAAATCAATAGTTTTCATCTCCTACCAAACTTTTAAAATATATCTATTCTAAACATAAGAAAAATTATACATTCTAGAAGAGGACTCTCTCCTTTAGACTGTCATATAATTTTTAATTTTTTTGATACAATTTAATATTGTTTTCTTTCTCAAAATTGACTTCCTTTTGAGTGTTAGAATACATGGTTGTAGAAATTTTAAATTATAATATACTATAGATCTTATTAAAATACTATAAAATTCTATATTAGAATATTCTTGACTTTGAGCTCTATAAAATGGTGTTTATATGTTATTAAAATAATATTATAAAAAATAGTAAGAGTTATTGAAACTTCACTTTTTTGAAATAATTATATTTCTTTAATAATTGGACACAAACTAGTATAAACATGCATTTAATGGATAGTTCCAATTGGAAAAGTGTGAAACCATATATAAAGTTTAGCAACAATGAATTTTTCTAGATCACATGTTTGAACAAAATTGATTTTTAGATAGAAATACTCAAATTTTGAAATTCTAATATGTTAGCTTGAAAGGTGACACAACATTGTACTTGTACCCTCCAACATAGTGCAAGAATACTTTGGATAGTCTCCTTTTAATATTCTTTTACCTAAACCTGATCTTGATTTTCCTAACACTCTTAGAGATTTGGCTTTAGTGGAGTATATTCAAGTAGTTGTTTCTCCATAGAAGAAATTTAGCATACCTCTTGAAGATTCTCTTTTCATAAATTCATGTCTTTAAATCAATTTGATAACTCTCACAAGTTTTTCCATTGTTTTTAATCTCTCTTTATATGCTAAGGAAAATGCTTCAATGGGTATTATTCCTTATACATGTGAGGTGTTATGATTTATACCTAACTTCACTTAGTCTTTACTTTGCACCTTATGAAGTAGATTTCCCATTATCTTATATAATTTTTTTTTTGGAATCTCCAAATAGGTCTCTTTTTCTTGTTCCTTTTCACCAAGGGTAGGGGGAGGGCAATCCTTCTTTTCTATAGATCCTCTCTTCTTCCTATAGCTGGGGATTTTTTGATATCTTATGTGGGAAGAGGGTTTTGTCATCTTTTCTTGATTTTCACTAAAGTATTATCTTTTTTTCATTATCCATTATCTCTATCTTCTGCATTTCTTTACTTTACATGGATAAACATTTGTTTCTTCTTCATATTTAGATGATGTTCTCTAGATGTTTTAATGAAATCTTTTCTTTATCCTCATATAGATTGATATTTCTTATGGAAATTTTGCATTTGTAGGTATATTTTCCTTTGTTACATGTATAATTGTGTGTTTTTTTCTTAATGAAGTATAATAAAATCTTTGATTTAAATGATTTTCATATATTGCTCATTTATAGGTTCCTTTCATCTATGGTTTTATTTTCTTACACTCATATTTCTTAGAATTGATTACCTCCACTATAGTATGGTATTATATTTCTCTTGTTCGATATGGGATGTTTTCATTTTGTGCATGGCTATAGATTTTACTTATGACTCATCCTTATGTTCTTCAAGATTTGGTTATATACTCCACTATAGATCTCTTTTTTAGTATCACACTTGGGGGACAAGAACCTTTGTAAATTATTTGACTTTTTCTTGTGGATTCACTTTCTTTCAAGCTTACAAGGAACTTGTATATTATGTGACATTGTTCTTTTCCTTATTATAATTGTGTTGTGACTATGGATTCTATTTTTTTTCTTGAGGTGAATTTCCTAACTCATCACCTTTTCTTTATCAATTAGTGTTATGTCCTGTAATGACCCACTCAGGAACCCAAAAGTAATAAACCTAATATGTTACAAAGTTTACTAAACTTTAAAAAAAAAAAAAGGTTAAACAACATCAAAGTAACAATAATTTGGAAGAAATAAATACATACACATTAAGAACATATGATCAATTACAAATATAGTTTCAATTCCTCAAGGGTTCCTTCACGTTGAGTCACACTTAAGAAAGTTTTATTAATAAGTTTAAGTCTCAATTATAATGTCCATAATTATAAAATGAATAAACACATACATAGTCATATAAGAATATGCATAAGAACAACTAATAATATAAAAGTACATCTAATGAATAGCATTCATTGCACATGTCATAGGGCATGTGAAAATAGATACAAGTATATCAATAAACAATACAATATCTTGTAGGATCTCAAAACACATGATACATAGATACATCAAATGAATAGAAGTCTTCAAGATAAGAGGAAGAATGATAATGGTACCACTGTATCAACAAGAATCTAATAACTAGCAATGTAAGGGGGACCCAAATGGTAAGAATACACTATCTCTCGATCGCATGGTCATCTAATTAGGCTCTCACTCCCACCATGGAGGAGAGATAATGTATGATCCACACAGATAATTAAATCATAAAATAATCCTAGGCATGGAATCCTAATAGGCAAAACTACCTCAAGGGTAACACAAACTACTCAAGAAGAAGAGATAATCAAAATTGAAAGGACACTCATTCCATTACTAACATCTCATGCCAAGTCAACATACAAATACCAAGACCAAAAATATGCAAGCACATCGAAATAAATGTCAAGTGTCACAAGCACAATGACCAATAGATAATAATTGTCATCAATAAAAGTAAACCACCAATCACTAACTCCAACAATAAAAACACCACCAATAAATAACTGATCATTCATTAATAAAATTTAACTATCAACAATAAATGACATACAATCAATGAGTTAAAAATCACAATAAATACACCATTGAAAGCAATATCCAACAAGTACACCACTAGAGGCAAATATAAAATAAACATGAAGGAGACTCAAGCTACATACTATAGAGTGTCATCACATGAGCCAACTCTAAGGTTAACCTGATAGTCTCTTAGGACCTCGGCTCCCTAGTGACTCTATATAAAATTAGTATACTCTCTTGTGAAGATGAGAAAATTATCCATACCTCTCAAGGTATCATGACCATCTCATCCTTATTCTATACAAGCACTAAAGGCATGGATGAGGAAAAATCTCTAACTTATCTTTTAATGTATCACAAGGAAAGGGCTAGGCAAGATATTTTAATTACTATGTTATCATTTGTTACACAACTTACAATGAGTTACCTTGGTAGCCACTTTGGGCCCCGACCCCCATTGCAAGCCACTCCCATAGACATGCACCTAGACTACGTTCTTGAAAAATAGCAAACCACAATAGTGTCCCATACCACAAAAACGTAATATTGATCAAATTTGGCTCCTTAATAGGAAACCCAAAAATACTATTGGTTCTCAAAACCCAAGTTCTCATAAAGCTCATAAAACATAAATGTCAATTCAAATCATAAAGTTCTTCATGACATCTAGTCAAATAATCATAAAAAAAATCTCAAACAAATGCCTCTAGTGCACATCCTAACTTGGCCAACTAAACAACCCACAAAGAAAGACTGTCAAGAAAATAAACATCACAAGACTATAAATAGAATATTAGAAAGCACATAGTTTTTAGCCACATGATTTAATTCCACCAATTTCTCTTGTTTAGTTTGGGTCATAAGAATGTGTTTAGAAATGAAGTAAGAATATACATATTACTATAAATTGTTATACTAAATACTTTTTTAAATAAATAAGTATTTCAATATTAAATCTTCTTGTGCATATAAAATATCATGCAACATTATCATATTTTTAATTTAAATAATGTTAAATCATAAATGATTTAATTAATAATATAAATGTATATTATTAGATTAGATACTAATATCAATTGCATTTCTAAAATATTAATTTGACTTTTATTTAAGTCCAATATTAACATTTAGTTTTCCCTTAATTCATAAAGCAACTAGAGATAAAATTATAAATTTAATTTAACTATTTATAATTTCTCTAATAGAGTCAAATAGCTATTAACTAAATAATTACAAAGTGAACTCTACCATAACTTCTCTTAAAATATAATAAAATTTTAAATATTTAGTTATTAACTTCCTTCTTGCATTTATATATAACTAAGAGTTTAATTAGACTTAAAAATCAATAATGATAACATCCACTTAAACTAAATCAATACTATCTATTTAATTTTTAAAATTAATAAATTATTTATTTATTTATTTTTAATTAATTATTTTTTAAAACAAATAAATCTAAAAATTAAATTATATAAAATAAAATTACACATGCAATTAGTATTTTCGCATGCCTTCGATCTTTCAAATCATGCAACCACACTATACTTAGTCTTCTATTTTTAGCATATTTATTTTCACATGCAACCCTACTATACTTAGCTTTCTATTTTTAGCATATTTGGTTTCACATGCATGTAACCATACTATTTTTAGCTTTCTATTTTTAGCATATTTATTTTCACATACATGCATAAGTTTAGTTACAACATGTTTTCCTCTCAAATAATCTTTTTCCATTTTTCAATAAATATTGCAATTAAATTATTTTAGATGTAAGAAGAATATTCATCTATATTTAGAAAATTCATGATAATCACAATAATTTTCAATAGATTTTCTATAATTTTTCTTAGTCAAATTTTCTTGATTAATAAGTTTTCCTTATTCAAAAACTACAAAATAATTCTTTATTCAACAATCAATACAATAAATTAATAAGCAATATGCAAACACCCAAGAAGACATGAAATAGATAGATTTTTCAATATAATTTTACAATGGGTTTTCAAACTTTACCTCAAAACCACAGCTAAAATATGAGACAATCTATAAATGCATGCAAATCCCAACCCTCTGAAACATTCAACAATTCTTTTGATCCAATTCTAAATTTTCACTCCCAAAACATCAAAACCACAGCTAAAATATAAGATAATCTGTTAGTGCATGAAAATCCCAAACTCTCTAAAACTTTCAAACAATTCTTTTGATTCAATTCACAATTTTTTCTTCCAAAACCTATGTAATTGCAAAATCAGCTCTAAATCTCTGATAAGGAGTTCTCCCCTAAATTGGGGCTCTAATTGTGCAATCACAAGAGGGAACTCACTGATCAATCACTATTAATTACGTTATTATCTTTTACCTTTTCATGCATAAATCTTTTAGATATTAATTACAAAATATTTTAATTTAAATAGTTAGCTTTCTCTCTTTAATTAATTTTTGAAGCATTTTTAATAATATATTTATTAATTTAATTAATAACATTATTTAGAGTTTATTATTAAAATAAAACTCTTAAATAATTATCATTAAATCTAATAAATACAACTAGGCCACAACTAGAACTATAACTTTATTATTACATTTCATTCCTTTATATTTTATTTTCATCTAGTTTATTAATTAGTGCAAGTACTAATTAAAGCATAGTTTATTATTTAAATTAATAATAATAATCAAAGCTCATTATTTAAATGCAACACTAATTTAATTCTTATTAAATAAATAACTATAATAAAGTAATATAAAATCTTGAATATTTTAATATTTTAATTCTCTTTTTGTCTAACTTATTAAATTAAACTTTTAAATTAAATCTTTTAAACTGAAGTACATATAATATATAATTAATTAAATATCATCATATTTTAATTTCTCTTTAACCAATTTTCTAAATTAAGACTTCTAAATGAAGACTTTAAATTAAAGCACATATTGAATTAGTTTTTTAATTAATAAAATATTCTCATGCTTTAATATTTTCTTTTTAATCAAATAATATTTAATATTTAAATCAATATTATATGATTAACTGAAATATTATAATCAAATCGTTTACCAAATAAATCACTTAACAAAATTGACATAAAAACAACATTGTCAAAACAGAGCAAAACTCAAAATCAAACAACATAGACAAATATAAACTCACAGGTTTAAAAAGGGTGGAAAGTTAGTTATGAGTCCTCTTTACAAGACAAGTATTTATGCTATAGCTGGGATTAGACCTAAACATTATCTCCCCATTCTTACTGTTGAGCTATTGTGATAGGGCATGCTCATCCTAGCGATTCAGGGAAGTTGATGCCTAGTACCTACAATCCTGCATAAAAGATAAGCATGTACATGCATATAATTATATCTAAACTAAACAAGCAATGGTAAGGAGTGGTAGATTGTGTAGATCCTGACTAGAAGGTGAGTACAACTCTCTCCCTTAACCACATTAAACATGAAAAACAAAAAAATAAAATAGACACTAGCACCATACACATGCAAGTATGGGGTAAATACCATAATAATTATAAGTTGAACATCAAATGCTCAGATAAAATAATGCATCCTTATGAATATAAGTTAGTCATCATAAAGCATCAGTTGACATTACTATGAAAGAAATCACATTTATTAACTACAAATCATTAAAGCATCATTAATTCACCAGTAACCATAATCATTAAACAACACATGAAATATAATCAACTAAGGTCAACTAAGTAATCTCTGTTGATATATCTTTAGTCCATGTTATGAAATAATATCCTTGAAATTAACACATGTATGAAATAGGCATAAAATATTCTAATAATCATAATAGAAAAATAAACTCTAGGTGGGAACTACATGTCCATTATGTGCACTTTCCCTTGTTTTGAGAGCATTATCCTTTATCCGAGGATCTATTGGAAATATAAATGGGAAAGTAAGTTCTCGGGGGGTGGGGCATGAATCAGTACTTAAACTTTTAGCCATAAAATATTTTACCATTCATCCATCTCATAACTTAGCATATAAACTAAAATACCTAACCATGTATCATATCCATAGCATAATGTATATCAACACATAACACAAAATATTATGGTTACCTAGAAAACCTCCAAAAAAAAGTATAACTGGGTGGGCATGACACCCACAAATCTTCACTGCTATAGCAATAAAGTGTGGCCAATTATGAGTACAAACTTTTGATCATAAACTATGATCTACCTTGTGAGAGGTTTTCTCTATTAAAGGCTTACAAAGACTATTAGGTCTCACCCTAACTAAAGGATTTAAACTCACAATTAAGTAAGAAATCTATTAGGAGCTTTTAAAAAGTTTGTTAGGACTACTTTGTTAAGAGATTTACCCTATATCACTTGGAAAAATGATTCAATACCTTATCCTTTAGTTAGCACCCTTCTATTAGATGTCAAATGTCCTCTTTATTGATTATATCTTGATCTTTGTGATTGAATTTATCTCTCTAACCTTTCACTTCTAGTTGCACAACTTACTTTGTTCTCATTAATAGGTTCTACAATATTGATCCTTCACTTAAGAATCTTCTTGATGCCTACTTTCACACATGATACTCATCTTCATACTCTGGTTGTTTTTTATTGCCACATAATGCTTCCCTTTTTCTAATTGGCTACATGGGTCACATAGGGATGCATGATATGACTTTATCTGTATTTTTTAATATGAAAAATTCAAGATTATGTCAGCCAAAAATAGTTTACATAGAATTTTTTTTCCATTACAAACATCTATGTTATTGACTAGTTACCTAACATCAATAGGCTTTTGATGCTTGGTCTTAACTCTATTCTTATGTTGTTTACTTGGCTCCTAAATGGCTCAGCATTCACTAACTACTCGATGCCTGAATCACTTAGCACTAACTATTTCCTTGGAACATGAGTGACTCAGCACACATGGTTTGTCATATCACTTGGCATGTATTGTCTACATACTTATGTTCGATATGCTCTGATAACTAGGCTCACACTATTCACTCAACTCTCTATGTTCACTTAACATGCACTATGCACTCAGCCTAAGTAGTATCTCAATCGTAGTGATGAACAACTAACTATGCTAGATAATAACAAAGTGTTTTTTTAGTACTTTTTCAAAACCATAATGAGATTAGTAATCTCCTTCTTTTAAATGAGTGGAAAAAATAGTTTTCCATGGCATATATAATCTTACTTCATGCATAAGTTAGACAACATGTAAAATGTTTGCTCAATCTCTATACAAAATTTCAAAATCTCAAAATTTACTAAAATGTTGTCATTACTTTGTTATATTACCCCCCCCTAAGTAAATACCTCATTCTAGTTATGTAACTCCCTTTGAGTAGATATCTGTCTTGACAAATTCTCAAAATTTACACTAAAATCTTCAAAATCTTCAAAATCCCCCTTTTTGACACATATGCCACTAAGGATTGTACACTTAAAATATATTTATCCAAAAATGACTTTTGTACTTGTATTATGATTCTTAATGCGAAATCCCAATTATCTTTGGCTACATCTAATGATTGGATCTAAATTTCTAATTTTTTTGCCATGTTAACTAAACCTTTTTGTGTAGAAATATGGGAATCTATCTTCATCAATGTCTCTACAAAGGCTAGTTCTTTCTTCAAAACTTCCATATGTGGGGTCAACATGGACTGGATGTTGATCAAAATTTATCTTATAGTTTCATCTTTTGCTTGCAGCTCGTCAAGCCTACTCCGTGTCAACAATAATCCCTAAAAATGTAATTGACTAGTGCCAATAGATGACTTCAATGAATATCTAGTAAACTTTAGATCTCCTTACAACCTACCAATTGTTTGTTGAGTTTCTTGAGTAAAAAAATTAATATCACATAATTTACTACACAAAGATTATATGTCATGCATAACTTTCTTCACACTATCTAGTGTATGTGTAAGATCATTGTCAACCAAACTACTTGCTTAAGTGGCAATGAAACATTATCGATTCAAGGTTATGTCGAATTGATGTGAAAGTTTCAACTTTATTTGAAATTTTTGTCAAAAAATTGAGAGAAAATAATCTCTAAGAAATTGAATTTAGTTTCTAAACTACTAGGCCTTATAAAAAGAATTGTTTGGTAAAAAATTTGAATCTTAATGCAATAGTACAAAACTTTTAGAAAAAAATAAGTAGATGTATGTATGAGTACCTTAATCAAAATAAAATGACAATATTTTTTAATAAGATTCTAGATATAAGAAGTAGACTCATGCATGGATGTGACACATATTGTTGGGTATTTTTTTCTAAATAAATAATTAATTATGAATTTTCTACTATAGTATTTTTAGATTTAAAAATACTCATGTCTAACCCACATAACTAATTCAAAACTCTACAAAATTTAATTTATTTATTTTTTCTTATAGTAGAAAAAACATAGAATGTGATGCATCTTTTGGATTTCAAAAATGTTGTATCATTTGCAAGTTGTAGTCATTTTTCAATCAATGTCTCAATCAACACTTTATACACAACTCCATTAGAAAATAAGTAATAATTATTTATTGAACTTGTAATTTGATAAACATTACATTTATGGAAAGCTATGAACATTCTTAAGAAACCAATTTTGTTTCATGAAATTTGGGTGAAAAACAAAGTCTTCAAATGCATGTCTAAAGTAAAAAAAACACAAGAACAAGCCAAAAACATGTTTTTGGTACGTTTTGAAACTTTCCCATGTAGGATTGGTATCTAAATATTTAATAGGCCTTATGAAGATATTAAAATCTTCATTTGGTATTGGGATGGGTGAGAAAAAAATTGGAATAGATTTTGAAATACTTTAAGGCATTTCAAAACTACATATTTTTTAGATCACCACTTTTTGGCACATCATGATCTTGCACATACCCTTCATCTTAGTTAACAAATCAACTCAAGTCTTATTTAAATAGCACTGGATATCTTATCCATGACCTTAGTGTGAAACCACTTCTTAGACCATTCTAATAACTTTACATTAGTTTCTATACCTTAATTTTTTATCCTATCAACTATATGTACAAGTTGTTCTATGATAGGCTCATTGGATAATGAATCTAAAATATCAAAAGAATCTAGATAGATATCTTTATTCTCATGCAAAAGCTATTTTTTCTTGTGCTCTATCCTAGGCTTCTATTTCCTTGATTTGCATTGTAGAGCTTCCTAGAGTATCTCCATTTCTTCTAGTGTGATTGTCATAGGATGGAACTATCATAGAAAAATCACTTCATCTAAACTAACACCCACAAGTAATGTAGTTTCAACACTCTTTGAAGGGCTAGTACTCATCACTAATATTTGTAATTATGTGGCTTGAGTACTAGGTCCTTGAAGAGTCTTGTTGGTAAGAAATGATGTAGTAATTGGCAAGGTAACCAATGTTTGTATTACTACTTTCTCCTTTGTCTCAGTAGTTGTATCATCCTCTTTTTCTTGATCATCCTTCTTTGGATCTTCAATATGTTTTAGTGAGGTGGGTACATGACTAGCTTTGTTACCATTATTCTCTTCACTTACCTCTTTATAAATTACCATAATTGATGGTAAACCTGAGGTTTGTAGAGTAGGTAATTATATAGTTGGTGCATCTACCTCTTTCTCTTTTGTCTTAATGAAAAATGTAGGCATTGAAGATGGTATATTAGTAAGCTCATCTTTTTTCTCCCAAATCTTTTCCTATGATTTATCATGCAATTCCTTCTCCTTATCTTCTGCAACAAGTGGGGGCACAATATATGTATCTTCTTGTTGTTTCTTTTTGGATTCAATCTCAACCTCATGAGATTCATGAATCCTACCAATATAGGATTTGTGCATGGAATAGCTATATTGGTGGATTCTTGTTGTGATTTCTTTATGTCATCATCACTGAGTGAATTTACATTCCATGTGCTATCATTAGGAATGTCTTCAATAGTGACAAAGTCCTATTGAATCTCTTTCTCTCCCTATGGAGGACTGGTGTTTGGCATATCAACATTTGCAGTGTCTTTAGTGTCATCCTTTTATGTTTCTTCCTTCTCTTCCACAACTTTTTTGGTCAACCCTTAATTTCTTTTCAAAGTAGTGTACTTTGGGTTACCACTTCCTCAACTGATTCCTCAAAATATGAAAATATATGTATTTGGGGAAAAGTATCCCTTTGTACTTCTCTACAACCTTTTTAATCATTTTCTTATCCAAAGTAGGCATAACTTGAGCTAAAGTAGCCTCTCTAATCTATTTTTCAGTCTCTATATTGTATTTCTATTTTTGCTCAACTCTCTATTATAAAATTTTAGGTATAGAGTTAGAAATCTCTAAAGGATTGATTATATGAGTAGCCATCATAACATAAATAGCTTCTCCAATGTTTTTCTTGTCTCATTTATCTAACTTATAAAAAGCAATATCTGGAAATCCAGACAAATCTGAATTATTCTTTACATTCTCACATAGATTATTTATATCAAATGAGGGATTGTAGCTTACCACTTTGAATTGTCTTATGTCATCTGATTCTATCATCTCTTCATCTAATTCATCTTGGAGTTTGAAACTCCTTGGTTTCTTTGTAGGTTGGCTCAACTCTACAATCTCACCCTTCCTTTCTCCTTTAGTTGATTGTGTTTCTTTTGCTTGTGTAATGGAAACCCTTGTGCTTGGCCTTATCAAAGGTGCAACTAGCTTTGGTTCTTTCTTCTTTATTGTCTTCTTTGTCTTTTGAACTTTCTTCTATTATGCCTTCCTCTTCTTTCTAGTTTCATTAGTCTCTTCATTGAATTCCTCATCATCTGAACCTTTATCCTCACATAAACCTTCTATAAACTATAAAGGTCCTCACATCAACCTTCTTCTTCTTCTTCTTCTTCTTCTTCATCATCATCATCACCAAATTTTTCTTTCAATTTCTTCATCAATTTTTTCTTCTTTCTATCAATAGTAGTATTTTTCAAGCTAATAGTAATTCTTTCCTTAGCATCTTCATAGTTACCAAATGCCCTAACATTCTTGTCAATGACCTCTTCTAACAATGTAGTGATGGTTGTAGATGCTTCTATTGGAAATATAAGATAGGTTAGGTTACTAAGAGGGTAGGGGTGAATCAGTAACCAATACAACTTAATCTTAATTCACCATTTAATCCTTCATATGTATTCTAATCTAATTGTATGAATGAAAAAATGAAAGCATTAAAGAATTCATCACATTTGACACACAATATAATTACCCAGAAACCTTCCAAATAGAAAGTAAAACTAGGGTCAGGATAATACCCACAAGCTTTAGTAATGAAGTATAAATTTGGCCTATTAAGGCTTACAATGATCACTGCTAATAATCTACTCTATTAGGAACAATAAGGACTACTAGTTCCACCTTGCAAAAGGATTTACAAACATATAGTCAAGTATGTACTCAATAAAGAGTTTTACAAAAGACTATTAAGTCTACCTTGTGAAAGGATTTAATTTTTGCACCTATTAGGATGAACTAGTGGCTAATATCTAATTTTCAACTTTGATTTGTTGAATGAGATTCTTTTGGAGTGTAATGATCACCTTGTTGTGATAAATAAATCTTTGCTACTCCTTATCCAACTTGTAGCCTTCTTATTTCACACTTCTTCTCTTATACATACATTTCTACATTGATACCATTCTTCTTTGGATGTGACACAATATATTGTATATATACAATCCAATTTGTAATTCATCAAAATTGACTACAATACAAGTGTCACCAAAATACATAATATCGGCCCGATTGTAGGTACTAAAGTTCTAAAGACAAACATAGTGAGGTTCTAACACTCAAAATCCATTGTCACTTTAAGTAGTTTGAACTTGATCTACACTAGTGTCTTAGTGAACACTACAAAACTTGGCATAGAAACTAAATCACTTGGTTGACACTACATAGATTGGTCGACACTATTACTAAAAGCTCACTATAAACTAAATCACTTGGTTGACATTGCATGGCTTAGTCAATACTAGATTTACATCACTAAAGTTGTGAACTCAGTAAACACTGTGAAGCTTGGTTTACACTAATAATCATCAACTTAGTAGATACTATTCAGTGTGAATTAAATATTGTTCCTAAAACTTAGTAGTAGTTGGAGAACTTGGTAGAGCATGAATTACTTGGTTAAAATTGTAAACTACAAGATAAGCTCAGTAGCTACTAACCATTTGATTGAGTGTGCGTGTCACTAATGAACATACTTGACTATAATGTCAACACTTGCCCCCTTTCACATTAGTGAAAAAAGAACTTATCGATCAAAACTAAATTCTTAAAAGGTTCAAAACAATCTTTAGTCTTTGTCCCATGTCTTCAACTCAACAACATACTATATTTTTGAGATTTTTCAAAATTGCTTTAGTAAGAGATGTTTATTTGAATATCTATACATGTTTATGTATAATATTATGATTCTCCCTTATACATATATATTCAACATACTTTACATGTTATATACATATGTCTTGCGTCTTTATATATTACATATTCTCTTCTTATCTTCTCCCCTTTTATTGCATCATCACATATACTCCCCTTTTACATATTCTCCTCCATTTGAAATAAATGCAAAAGGTGTATGCTACATGGTAATGCCAAAATGTGACAAGAAGTTAGAATGTACCTTTATAATCAATGACATTTTCTTTTCCTAGCTTCTTCCCTTAGTAATTCTGCTTACATATTAGTAAAAAATTTGATCTTTGTGTAGTGAATAGAATTATAGCTCAGGTCAAGTGACAACTCTTGTGAACTCACCTAGAGGTCTTCATCTATCTTGGAGATTTTATCTTTTATTTTCTAAGTAAAGATAAATGTATCACATAGTTTACTAAATAAAGAAGTGACATTTTTGGTAGAGGTTTCTAGTGAGTTAAGAATAGTAGACAAGTCTACTTGATATACTGTAATCTTTTGTGCAACTAGCTCCACTACTTTTTTTTCAAATTTCTTCTCTGCTCTTTGCAAAAAAATTTCTTTCCCGTTCAAATATTCATTAAATTTCTAAACAACTTCTAGTAATTGAGCCAAAATAGAATGAGAAGTATCAACCTTAGTGCTGAGTGCATCCACAAGTATGTTTTTTGCATTTTCTAGCACTTGATTATCTCTATTTCTCCTATCTTTAAACCTCTTTTTCTTAGCTTTCTTTTACTAAAGCTCACCTACTATATCCATTTGGTTAGGATTCAGGGTAGAGATATCCCAATTTAGGATAACTGTATAATTATCAAGATCAATGTCCTCTTCTTTATCTTTTCTTTTGCTAGAAACCTTAGTACTCAATTGAGTCATGCTCTCAACTATCTTTGTAGTAATTACTTGTGCACTAGGAATAGTGACAATAGTGGAAATAGAAGAACTAGAAACAAAAGTAGATATTGAACTGATTGTAAAAATACCTAGTTACTGAGTAGGAAAATCTAACAAAGGGGGAAGCACTGACTACTCATTAGGTGAAGTTTTGATCACTTCAGTTAATGAAGTACTTAGCTGATTAGGTGCAAAGATTGGTTGAGTTCTTGGATTCGCAATGTTTTCCACAACCATCTTAGTAGAAGCTTTCTCTAAGCTTGATGGCTTTAATGGTTTTCTTACAATGTGAGGAAATGAGGCCATAATCACTACTGCAATCTTTATAGGGTCTGTTTCCTCAATGCTCTAAATCTCAGGGAGATTCTCAGTAACTTCCTATTCTTGCCCCTTATCATCTTTATTATCATCATTGTTCCCTTCTTCATCATCATTATTCTTTTCTTCCTTCTCATCATCATCACCATCTCTCTCACTAGCATGAACAACAAAATCACTCTTCTGATGAGGATTGTAGATACTCTTCCATGTAGTAGTGACATTCTTCACCATGTGTTCAATGTCATTAATCAGTATCAAGAAAGTGTTAAATTTCAAAGTGATTTTTTCTTCATTCTTCTTCATGGACTCTTTTACCTCTTTGTCATCACGACTTGACATGAGTTTCCTTAGAGTCTGCTAATATATATCCTTTGCAATTTTCTTCACATATTCCCATCTTGGCTTGATTCTTTTCATCAATTCTATGGGAATTTTTTGTACAAGTTGATTATGTGAATATTTCCATTTACCTAGCTTATACATAATCATGGCTTCAACTTGTTTCTTCTCCTCTACATTTCTAGTCTCATATCTCAATGGTTTAAAATTTTCCATGCCAACTTAAAAATCAATCTCTTTTTGTTTCTCTTGAGATGTAGGTGGAGGTCATTTAAAAACAACATCCTCTACTTCACCTAATTTCAATTTCTTCCTAGATGTCATTCTAGTGAATACTATAGTAGATGACTTGGTAGGTTTGGTTATGATAACCTTAACTTCCTTCCTGATTGGCTCTTCTTCTTTTGATTTAGTTTAATCTACCTCATCTTCTACATCATCTTCTACCACATCATCTCCTTTACCTTTCTTCAATATGAGAGTAGAACTAATTTGTCTTATTTTTTCTATCCTTTTCTTTCCTTTGTTGATAGCCTGTAGAAGCTTTATTTCTAATTCTATTCTATCTTTGAATTCATCGTATGTCCTAAGATATGTAACCTTGGGATCTAGAGTTTCATTCAATAATACCTCAATGATCTCCTTGGTGTCATCAATGTTAACCTCATAGCCTAGAGACTTAACCCACACTACTCTAGGTTTGACTACTTGTATGTATACCTCATCATAGTCTACCATAAAAAAAAGATCATCCTTGTAATATTCTACAAGTTTCTTGGGAATTTTGAATCTATTATTCATATTTTCTTTAAATGAATAAAAATAATTATCCATGATACTAACATAGTTCTCAACCTTTTATGCTATATACTCATTGATCTGGTATAGTACAGACACATCCTTTCTCCATACAACTATACCTTTTGAAGGGAAGAAGTTTTGTACAAAGAAGAATAAACTAGTTAAAAGTGAACAAAACTTACATAAGTTATTTTTTAAAGTTATAATGCTTTCCATGTTCTTGTTGAATTGGTTCAACATTAGCTCGACAAGGTTGATAGACATGTTATTCTTCAACACCTTGAGAGTGAGATCAACTACCTCACATGATACACCATTGAGATGACTAGAGCTATCTATATTATGTTTTATTACATGAATTCTAAAATTTAGCTCCATTTCAGCTATATATTTGATCTTCATACCTCTTCCATCCCATTCGACAAGAGTTTTATTTTCCAGTTCTTCCTAACTTAGGATTTTTGTAGTCTTTGCCTTTATCAACATTGGGAGCCCTATGATTCAATGAATATTATTCATCATTATGAGAATAGCCTACTCCAACCATAGCTTCCCATTGTGTACATAGATAAGAATAAACCTTATCCATTTTATCTAAAATTCTTGAGACATGTGTGGAATGTGGGTTAAACCCTTGGTTTCCAAGTGTTGATGCCTGAGTTTCAATGCACTATTCACATACAAATTTTCCATAGTTTCATCCATTTCTAGGGTTCAAATGTATTGAATTAAAAAATGAAAATATGTGGGAATATCATTAACTAGTAGTACCTTTGGTAGAATCTATGACTAGTCTCTAGTTGGATCAAGCATTTTTGTAATTGCCTCAACTTGAAGTCTAGTGCTTTCTACTCAACTCCTCAAACCAACATCTTGGACCCCTTGTTGGCTTTGTTATTGGAGGATTCCATGCTTGGTAGGGTTTATGAAAACTTTAAAAAATTCAACAATGAATCACATAGATTGCTTGGATGCACATAAATCACTCTTCACATATAGCTATTTGAAAATTCATGATGATTAATGAATTCAATTTCATCCTTTTTAACAAATTTTACTTTCCAATTGCCATAAATGCTTGGTGACAGACTATCCTCCGCTTAGTTTGACCTAATTTCTTGGCACAATCATCAATGACTCAACGTCCACATAATTACTTAGTTACTCCCAACCTTGCTTGGTAGGGTCTTGCAACCCGACCTAGGTTGATAAGGTCTAGAATTTTCTTAGACACTCAGTGGTCCCTTTACGTCTTGAATGCTGATATGGATCTTTCCTTCTAGCTAACTAAAACTGATGTAAGATGTCTAATTAATAATCTTAGTTCCATTTATCCTTGTGGGAGATCAAGTATAAATGCTTGAGTCATTGAATTCTTGAGTGACATGTGCTTAACTACTCAAACTTGCATTCTTAGATGATTTTGGAATCCATTATTATCTCATCTACTTTCTAATGTTGTCAACCTTGGGTTTCTTTTCATCTTCAATTATTCAAGAGTTCATATAGTTTTTGGAAAGGTGTCCAAGTTCTATACAAATAAAACATCTTCTAGTGGTGTCTCTTATCCACATGTGATGTTTCACATAGTTTACCCAATGTTTCCAAATTCTCCATAGTAGTGACATATGCACCATGTCTTGTAGTCCCAACCAAATATAGCTTTTAAAATATGTGATGTTGGGTTTAATATCTTGGTTTTGCATTTAGAATATTTGTGCCCATACTTCTTGGATTTCTGACATTTGCCTTCAAATTTAGGTTTCTCTTTGCATTCATTAGCTCCATGACTGTGCTTATCGTAACTATAGAATTTTTCATTGAATTTAGCTTTACCATTACTCCATAAAAAAATTGATGTATTACCTAACTTACCAAAATGATTGTAAGTAGGTCTTTGATTCTTTTGAGCTCCTTGTTTGGATGATTCAACTTCTTCTGTATATCTAATTCCCACTTTCCCTTTCTATCTATTTTGGTTTTGTTAATTCAATTTATTCATGTCTACTTGAGATTTCATCATCCTCTCATTAGTTTGTTTTTCATTCTTTAGATCAGATGTAGTGCAAGGTAGGAGAATCCCCAAAGGATATGTCCTAGCCCCCAACAATACAACCACATAGCAGAAACACAACAACAAGGAGTAGTAACACAAGATCTAATACCAAATTACAACTCTTTATTTATAAAATAACTGTTACATACAATGTACTGGGATGCAAGGTCTTCCTAGTTATAGCCAAATATAAAGAAAGTAATAGTTCTACAAGATCCCTCAATATCCAATCAAAACTCTAGCTAGTGTAGATCCACACTCTGGTAGAAACCTCTAAGGAAGATCTCAACATGTGCTCACAAGCCCACCAAGAAATCTCCTTGTTTCCCAAGTTGTAGCTACTAGCTCTACTCCAAATTCATCCAAGATCCAAGTGTAAACTATCTCACATTCAGCACTCTATCCACACATTTACAACTTCATCAAAATCCTACTAAAAACTACCTCACATTTGGCCCTCTGTTCACAGACTCAGGAAAACTTGCTCTTCAGCTACTCTCCACAATCACTCCTCCACTGAATGAATCACTCCATGAATGAATGAATAAAAGACTCCACCACAACCCCTAATTATACCAATCTTACCCACAAGTCAGCCCAGAACACAAATTAAATACAAATAAATAAATTAAATTCCACAAGTAGGCCAACAACAACAATTAAATGCCCAAAATTGATGTCCAAGTAAAACTATGATATCTCCTAGCTCTAAATGAATTAGAAATTGTGCTTCAAAAAAAAGTTATTAATCTAGGTCCTCTTTAATCCTTGAAATTTGCAACCTCTAACTCATCGTGAAAAATTAGTTACATGACCTACAACATGCACCAAATTCCTAAGTAAGGCCAAAATCTTCCTAGGCCATTCCAAGAAACCAAAGACCATGCTAAGTAACCAAAGACCATGCGAAGCTCCAAAGACCATGTTGAGCTCCTAGACCATGCCCATCTCTAAAAGCATGCCAAGCACTAGTCATTCTTTGACCGAGTACTAGTCCAAGCACCCACCAAAGCAATTACCAAGCCTCCTCTCATGAATTCCAAAGTATTCACTGACCAAACCCAAGATGCTCCTACATCAAACTCCCCAGGTAAATAGAAAAGTGTGTCCCACAGTTTGATGCCCAAAGAAAGATTAACAACCATCTTCATCTCCACCAAAGGCCTCCACTCTAGGAGGGACAAGAAAACCAATCTGCACATCATCCACATCTACATCATTATGTCAAACACTAGAATCTCAACCACCCAATCAACATGCTCACTCCTAGGAACAAATTGGACATAATGCTTCATCAGAAAACCCTCATCCACATCAGCAACTAGTGAATCCACACTAGTAGCAATAAACTCCACATCAACAATAATATGTAGATCTCCATCAACACATGCCAAACTCTCAACACTAGCAAACTCATTTCTCACAACAAGATGCTCTGCAATATACAACTCACCACCAATAGCAATTGAATCATCCATGACCAAGTGCTCTGCAATTTCCATGTTAGACCCAACCAACTAATGATGAAAACCAACCTCTATCCTAGCATCAACAAGGTTAGGAATATCCTCAGCAACAACCTCTAGCTGCTTTACAAGTTCTATATCAGACTCCACAATCTAATCAATAAAACCAAACTCAACCTTGCTATGCCATCTTCTCTCACAAACAAGTCTCTTAATTGGCCAAAAAACTCTCTTTCAGGTCAATAAATTCTAGCTCTACAAACATCCATGAAATTCCTTCCTCACCCCATCCTTAAATCAATTAGCCAAGCTAGCTTCAAATGAAGTAGACATCTTAGAAAAATTCCTCTCCACCACATCATAGATATTTGCAATCATCTTAGGGTCCTATCCTCTCTGAGCCATCTTCCAAGATCTTTGTAAACCCTCAACAAAAAATTATTCCTACACTCCTTGTGACAACCTCAAATTGTTTGCAAGTTAGATTTCAACATACCACCTCACATGAACAATTAAGAACCACATCACAAGTCTAGGACCAAGGATCTACAATCCAAAAATTCTCTTCGATCATGCCTCAACAAGATCAAACTTCCATATTTACATCCATCAATCCATATATAAGCCCTCTACAATTGCAAGTTAGAACCATGATCTGCCACCTTACAATGAAGAGATCTAGGACTCCATAAAAAAAATCCACCACTAGATCAAGATCAACTCAGATCTTCTTCTCCCACCCAAGTCCTGGTGCAAACTGCCACAACTTTGGTAATCTATCTACACGCTCAAGAACAACCTTCACTCTAATACCATTTGATGTAGTGCAAGGCAGGAGAATCCCAAAAAGAGATGTCCTAGCCCCTATAACCACATAGTGTAAACACAACAAAAAGGAGCTCATCCAATTTGTTCAATTTGCTCATCAGTGAGCTACTCATCCTCAATTCTCATAGGGGTTTGGGAAAGTGAGTAAGTTTCATCATGTGGTTGCTCTTCCCTTATTATCTTTCTTCTCTTATGAGAGGATTCAGGTGGCCTTTCTTCAAAAACATCACTATTAGATTCAACTATCTAGTTTCCTTTATTCACAATGTGCCTTTGATCCCAAATGATGGTATATCCTATCCTCCTTTGCACAACCAGTGGGCCTACCCCTATATTGGGAGTGAAACCCAATTTTCTCATCATTTCCTTGGCTTTATCTGGAAAAGAATCAATGAAATGTTGCTTCTTCTCATTCATTACCTCCATTATTTTGGGGAATGTACTCATAAGCTTATTTACTCCATCTGTAGTAGTCACACCATTACTAAGAGGGTTGTAATCTTTATGAAAACAATTAATAAAATTCAAAAATTTTGAATATACTCTCCAATTTTCTTTGTTTGTTTCTTTCTCATGCAAAGAGTATTCATTCCTTATTACATCTTCAGGGAAATAAAATTCATGCTGAATTGGATGAAGCTTGATTCTATGCATAAGAGTAGAATTAAAGAAATCTTCTGCATCACAAAAATGAGAGTGAGATACTTCCATTTTATATTGATCCAAAAATTTGTAGAGGAAGACCCACCCTTCCTTGGTTATTACAAACTGGTGGGATATTGTACAAGTGGGAAAAATTGATCCTATTCCCCTTTTGTGCAAAAAGTCTTCTTCCACTCCTCCAAACTACCACAAAAACTCAGCTACTCCTAATTTTAAGGCAACTTGGTAAGGTAGTACATGGGGTGTCCCGTTGAATCCATAAACTCTGATGACAATTGAAACTAAATATGGGATGATATCTCCCCAATTATGTGAAAATTTTAGACTATGGGATTTGTCCATAGGTCTAACAAGGTGCATTAGTGCATTAGGGACTCTGGGATTGTCATTTAATATGAGACACCTTAGTTTGGAGGAAAAGTGCTTGTCAAATCTAACAAAACTAGCATTTTTTGCTTCTCCAATCATATCTGCACTCCATACTTGAACTAGCAGTACTTCCCCCTCTTGTTCTTTTTTCAGAACCATTTCTTTATGAAAGTGTGTAGCCCCCTTAAATAAAAACATGTGCATCAGTAGGGAATATTGAACCCAAACCTTTTCAACCTTACCCTTCTCATCAGCCAAATAAGAAGCAAAATAAAAAATTATTTCCACATCGAATGAGGAGATTTGAGTGATCATATACATAAAACTCATAGGGATAAAGTTTTCTTCATCCTCTACAAAAACTCTGCATAGGGTCCTATATATCTCTACTACCCTAGCATTGAAGCATGATTTCTTAAAAGGTTCTTTAGAGGATGATGTTATTTCTAGTAGGGTTCCAATTCTTCCAATGTGGGCCTTCAATGCACCTTGTCTAACTACGTCCTTCTTTGACATATATTCCTTTTCTAATTTTGTCAAATCGATGGGCACATGATACCTAGTGAGAGGTCCCAAACGAAAAACTTCTCTAATCTCTTTTGGGCTGATGGTGATTAGAATTTCACCATCTATTCTTCTCACTACCCTAGTGGCTTGATCATAACTCTTTTCCAAGGCCTCAAGGAGGTCATAATCCATGAATACACTGGGAACAACTAGCTTTCCTAGGTTGAAATTCCATATATTGGCATGTGGGGCATACAATTTCCTTTCTGCAAACCATTTCTTAAACAAATTCAAACCAATTTGCAAAGTTTGAGCATCCTAAACCCAATTACCCTTGTCATACAATCCATCAGCTATCCTCAACCTAAGGTTTAATGAGTTCAACCTTTTAACTTCCACTGTCTCTATAGTAGACTTAGGTAGCAACTCAAGCAAGTCATCATGTACATTTCTATCCAAATAATTTACTTAACTTGAAAAATCCCTTCTTTAGAGGCATCTTTGATTATGCTTTATAGAACTAAAACACTTACAGAGATAACAACAGATTTACTTACTTGAATTTCGTCCTCATTTCCCTCTATATTCCAAAAAAAAATTTCGCAAACAAATTGCTTCACAAGCTTGCCAAACTCCAGCATGATTTTCTTTAGTAAATGCTTCTGCTTAGGAATAGCTCAAAATCTTTGCTTGCATAAGGTGGAACTGATGAAATCTTCTATATTTTACTCTATTTTTTCTCACATGCGAAGCTTTCATGTCTACACCATCGATCTTTAAAAATCCTATGACTGTGGGATATGGAGGAAGACAACTAGGTGTTGCACTTGACAAGTTGGTCAATCGATCCAATGAAAATTACCCATGTCCATAGCTCTTTCCTTGATGGTGCTTCTATGTAGACCCACTAGCAACTGAGGACATGTGTCAATAGGTCGCTACTTCACTATACATAAAGAATGAGCACCTTGCTATAGTGAAGTAGTGACAACCATCAATCTAATCTTCATCTTGTAGATGATATGTTACTGTATTGCTTAGAAAAGTAGTGGTGGGCCCTCATTTTCTACCTCGCTATATGTATTGTTTGAGAAACTCTTTATGGTGAGACAGTGATGACCATTGATCTAAGCTTGAATCAAAGATGGAGAAACTGCACAAAGTTTCCTGAAAGGTGGTGGGCCCCATACTCACTATGTTGCATAGCTTAAATGACTCGTAACTTTCCAAAGTTAGATAGTGAGGACTGTTGATTTCGCTTTGATCTGTCGATCAGGATTTCTTGTACACTTGATCAATGGGGCATGGGTCCAAAGTATTGATGACGTAGGAGATTTTGCACTACTGGCTCCCAAAAAGACTTTACTTTAGTCCTAGTCATCATTCATGTTACTTGAGGTCCCACTGGCTATTGATTTTATGGTACCTCGCTACTTCGCTAATGGCGAGATGGAAAAAAATTTTGATAGCAAGGTAGCAACCTGCAACAACTTCAATAAATCTCAGCACTGTAAAGTGCAAGGACCCCTCAAATCATTATTTCTCCTCCCAACTACTTCTAACAATAGTAGTTATTACTGTCATGCCACCTGGACAAATCATGGTTATCAATAAATTTTGAGACCACTGTGTCTTGTATTTTACGGTGCCTCGCTACTTTGCTAACAGTGAGATGTTAAATTTTTTCAATAGCAAGGTAGTGAAGCATCATAAAAGTACCTCATTTCGGTGTTGACTTCTGACTATTTTTAATTGGGTCCCTTTTCTAGCTTTGAGTGTACTTGCAAGGTGCACGTGATTGAGAACTTGGCCAGAAAACAATTCTCCAACCACTGTGTCTTCATTTTGTAGACCTATCTTACAACTTTGTGGCACTCACTACCTCTCTATACATAAAAAGTGCCCATGTTTTCATAGTGAGGAAACAACAATGGTTGATCTACTTAGATCGAACAGTTGGGGAATCTAGGAGGAAAAGTAGCCCAGGGTGTGGAACATATAAAGGGAATAGAATATTTGCCCAATTTAAAATTTCAAACATTTCATGCTTGAATATTTATGAATCAAAAGAAACGTATGGTTTTCACATAAAAAATCAAAAGCTTGCAAATGGAGAACTTATGTAGAAACCCTATCATCCATTAATGGGTACAAACTGACTTTTCTATATCTGGACCAAGCATTTCTATCATACAAAAAGTCAAACCAACACAATCCATGAATGAATGAATAAAAGACTCCACCACAACCCCTACTTATACCAATCTAAGCCACAAGTCAACCTAGAACATAAATTAAATACAAATACATAAATTAAATGCCACAAGTTGGCCAACAATAGCAATTAAATGCCCAAAATTGATGTCCAAGAAAAAATGTGATATCTCCTAGCTCTAAATGAATTAGAACTTGTGCTTCAGACTATAGTTAGTACTATAGGACCTCTTCAATCCTTCAAATGTGAATCCTCTAACTCATTGTGGAAAATTAGTTACATGGCTTACAATAGGTATAAAATTCCTAAGCAAGGCTGAGCTCCTCCCAGACCATGTCAAGCAACCAAAGACCATGCTGAGGTCCCAGACCATGAAAAGAAACATAGACCATGCCAAGCTCCTAAAGCATGCCAAGCACCAATCCTTGTTTGACCAAGTACTAGTCCAAGCACCCATGAAAGCAACTAGCAATCCTCCTCCCATGAACTCCAAAGTAGTCACTGAACAAACCCAATATGCTCCTGCATCAAGATCATTTTACAATATTTCATTTTCTAATCTGAGATTCATGATTTCTTCATTTTCATTAGTAAGGTGATCAACTAATTCTACATGTTGAAGGGATAAATGCTGAATTTTATTGATCTTTCTTTCCATCTCTTCTTTTTATCTTGTTTTTCTCTTCCATGACTTCACACAATCTTATTGACTTTATTTCTTGTTCTCTTTTCATCTTTCTTACTTCTTCTTGAAGTTTACCATTCTTTTCTAATAGTTCTTTGATTGCTTCATTAGCTTCATCTGAATTACTTTTTGAATGGATATCTTCAATTCTTTCTTCAGTGTAGAGTTTATCATTCATCTGTACCATAAGATATTTTCTCTTTTTAGATTTTGAAAGAGTTGCTCCTTTGATTTATTAAATTTCCCAATAGCCACTTCTAAATCTATCTTTTCATTGTCAATAGCCTTATCAAGTTCGAATACCTCTATTGCCTCTAATCTTTGCTCAAGCTATTAAATTTCTTTTTTGAGAACCACAAAGATTTGATACCAATTGTTGGAAATAAAAGATAAGCTAGGTTATTGAGAGGGGAGGGGTAAATTAATAACCAATAGAACTTAATCTTAATTCACCAATTAATCCTTCATATGTATTTTGATCTAATTGCATGCATGAAAAATTGAAATCATTAAAACATTCATAACACTTTGACACACAATATGGTAGCCTAGAAACCTTCCAAATAGAATGTAAAACTAGGGTGGGGATGATACCCATAAGCTTTAGTACAGAAATATAAGGTTGGCCTATTAAGGCTTACAATGATCACTTATGATGATCTACTCTATTAGGAGCAATAAGGACTACTAGGTCCACCTTGCAAAAGAATTTACAAACATGTAGTGAAGTATGTACTCGGTAAAGAGATTTTATAAAACACTATTAAATCTACCTTGTGAAAGGATTTAACTATTCCACCTATGAGGATGAACTAGTAGCTGATCCTTGATTTATAACTTTGATTTGCTGAATGAGATTCCTTTCTAGAGTGTAATGATCACTATGTTGTGACAAATATATGTTTGCTACTCCTTATACTTCTTGTAGCTTCCTTACTTCACACTTTTTGTATTATACATATCTTTCTATATTCATAAAATTCTTCTTTAGATGTGATACAATGTGTTACATATATACTAATCCAATTTAAAATTCATCATAGTTGGCTATAATACAAGTTTCACCAAAATACATAAAGTCATCCCAACTACAGGTACTTGGATTTTAAAGACAAACTTAGTGAGGTTCTGACAGTCAACAACCATTGTCAATGCTCAAAATTATCATGCACTTAGTAGATGTAGAAGCTCAGCTCATACTAATAACTTCCAAGTAGTCTGAAATTAGTATGAACTGGTGACTCAGTGAACATTGCAAAACTTGATATATAAACTGAATCACTTGGTTGACACTACATAACTTCGTCAACACTATTACTATGAGCTTGGTATAAACTAAATCACTTGATCAAAACTAGATTCACATTATTGAAGTTACAAACTTAGTAAACACTAGAGAACTTCGTTTGCATTGAGAAACTCAATAAACACAATGAAGCTCAATTTACACTTATAATCACCAACTAGATAGATACTACTCAGTGCAAACTGAATATTATTCTTGGAACTCGGTAGCAACTGTAGAACTCAGCAGAGCTTGAATTACTTGGTTAATACTATAAACTATAAGATAAGATCAATAGCTACTAACCATCTGATTAAGTGTGTGAATCACTAATAACAAACTTGACTATAATGTCAACAACTTCATTAACATTCACCTTATAGAATAAATGTTTTAGTCATCTGACCCTTTGAATAATTGATTAAACATATGTGTAGTCAGCATCTCCTAGGATAAAAACATCATTGTAATATTTCTCCACTATAGATACATGTATCCTTGATCCTAGCTTCATAGACTTCTTAAAATCTTAAAATAAACTATTCATAGCTGAATTAAAGTTCTCTCCTAATTGATCAATGAACTCTCCTATCTGCTGAATAATAGACTGACTAGTCTTCCATACTACCTTTCCAAATGTCAAAAATCTATTTTTCACATAGAAAAAAACGTAAACAATAAGCAACCAAACTTACATGAAGTATTCATTTCTTTTCTAATAGCTTTAAGATTTTTCAATAAATAATGAGGTTGTGGCTCAGCTAGGTCATAGTTGTGATCTCTCTTAACAATTTTAAACCTAGGTCAATGGTAATACATGGAACATTGTTGAGTTGGCTAGACTAGGAAAATCTATGTGCAATCATATGTACTATTAATGCATAATTGGGTCTGTAATTGTATCATTTGACATTCCCCTCTTGTTCTATATTGTTACTGTAGACTTATTAATAGCTTCCTTGATGTCACTCGTCATGATCTTGTGTCTCCCTAGGGTAGGATACCCTATTACCCTATGAATGATTCATTTTTGGATCTTGATAGGACCATCCTCCAACCACAATTGGTTGTCATGAATTTGGATCAAAATAATTTTAATCCATTCAGTTTTGAATACCTAGGGAAAATATAGGCACACATTAACACATTTTTCTCTATGATTTTGTTTTCTTGCTTTAGTATTCCATTCTCACAAAACCTTTTATATGTTTCTTTAATATCTAGGTCTTCAACTTCTCCTACTTTTCACATATAGCAACACCTTACATTGTAAATAATCAAAACTTTTCCTAGAATTATTGATAACTTACTGGACGAATCTCCCTTGTATACAATTTCAAGAATGACTTGAAACTTAGGAGGTTCCCATACATCATTACTAATGAGTTGAACATTAGTAAATTCTTTGACTTCCTTCCTTTTTGCTACTGAATAACTTTCTACCATTTTGAATTGCTAGGGTTTGAAAATCATGAAATAATGTAACTTGGTACAAGTGGAATACCTTTCAATTCGATGGAAATTGTCATGTTGTAGTTCACTCTTGTTTGCAGTTGCTAGAATCCCTTTCACAAATTGTCTTCTTGTTCTTCAATCACCTAGTAAATGAAAATGACTCAAAAATTGATAATATAACCTTAAAACCCTTGCAATCAATGATTATTGCTTACATATTTGTAAGCTCAGTCACTATAAGTTTTTACAATGTGCTTGGTCTATATAGCTAAGTTAACAATCACTATGATTCTTTCATTACTCAGAAACTACTAAAATTCTTTCAATATGTGGTAGCAATACAAAATATATCATAACGATAGAATAACTCTTTCTTATAATCACTTCTTTACATCTTAATTCATGCTAATAAATCTTTGCGTTCCTCAAATGCTTGGAACTAATGCAAAATATAACATTTTAGATATCAGTTCCATAAATACCTTTGATTGCCTAGTTGGGGGTGATGAAAATGATTACCTGATCCATTGGATAAAGTGACCTCATCTAGGCTTGATGTGTCACAATCTTCAATATTTTTCCATGTATTGTTCATTTGCAAGTTTTTCTTTTCAGCATCTACCTTTAACCTCATCTAGGCTTGATGTGTCACAATCTTCAATATTTTTCCATGTCTTGTTCATTTGCATGTTTGTCTTTTTAGCATCTACCTTTCTTTTTCCTTTGTTGAATCCATTTCTTAGTTTAGGTGACCGAGTTGGGTAGTTTCTACTTATATGACTAACCTTAAGACAACTAAAACATATAATCTCATTCAACCACCTTTTGTAATTGCCTCTAAAGGTTTCCTTATGAAATTTTCAACAACATGACCATATTCTTTGAAATGGCAACAACTATACCTTGTATTATAATCTCAATTGTAAGAATTCCCATGATGATTTTCCTTTGATTGTTTGTTTGATGTGCACTTAGGTTTAGATCTACATTAATATCCTTTGTGTCCATACTTTTGACAATTGTAGCAACATCCTTCAAATTTTTGAGTGCTGATTGCCTTGGTCTTGCATTCATGTGCTTGATGTCCTTGCTTCTTGTACTTATAGTACTATCCCCTATATTTTTTATTAGGGTTCTAATTGCTAGAGTTACTTTTGTAGACATTTTTTGTATGACCTAATTTTCTAGAGTGATAACAAGTGGGTTTGTTGATCTTTCTCTTATTATTCTTTTGTTCACCACTTTTAGATGATTCTCCTTCCTCAATAGTAGAATATCTCGATCCAACAGTATCACCATTTTATCTTGGCATTTCCAACAATTTTTCAAAGAACTTAATGGCTTCACTAGAAATATTAAACCTTTTAATAAATTCATTTTCCACTTTCAATTCATTCTATAGTAGGCCATTCTATGATTTCATAGTTGCAATCTCAATGTCATTTCTATTAAGTTCTTGGATTTACAATCATCCGTTGATTCATCATTTATAGTTGCATATTTTCCATTTCTCGCACATCTGATGTCTTCTCCTCAAGTCTATTTTTTAGTATTCTTTTATATTCTTCAATCATGACTTTATCTTCCTCGAGTTTCTTTTTTAGCTCAAATATCTCACACGACATAACTAATTGAGCTTCTTGTTCCCTTTTTAGATTCCTAACTTTTTCATTTAGGTGATTATTCTTTACAATTAGATCTACAATTTTTGCATCAAATTCTTTGGATTTCTTGTCTTCAAACAATCCTATAGTGTCTTCTTCTTGGTATTGAGTGTCATTTTTTTGAATGGGCATATTGTTTCTTCTTTTCATTGATTGTTGCAATTCATCTCTTGCTTCCTTGAACTAATGTAGGGAAAGTTGTATTTCAATCTTCTAGTTCTCGATAGTCTTTCCCAATTTGTATTTCTATCTTCAAAATCTTTCCTCTCAAGCTATCAAACTTTCCTTTCTAGAGAACTTAATTATTATACCAATTGTTGAAAATATAAATGGGAAACTAAGTTTTGGGAGGAGGGGGTGTGAATCAGTAGTTAAAACATTTCACCATTCATCCATCTGATAACATAGCATATAAAATGAAATACCTAACCATGCATCACATCCATAACATAATTAATATAAATCAACACATAAAACAAAAAAAATTTGGTTTCCTAGAAACCCTACAAGGAAAAGGTAAAACCAGGGTGGGGATGACACCCACAAATCTTCACTACTACAATGATAAAGTGTGGCCAATTATGACTACAAATTTTTTTTAATCATAAACTATGATCTACCCGATGAGAGGTCTACTTGGTTAAATGCTTACAAAGACTATTCGGTCTAACCTTGACTAAAGGATTTAAATTAACAATTAACTAATCACTCCATTAGGAGATTTAAAAAAGTCTGTTAGGAGTACTATGTTCAAAGATTTACCCTTTATCACTTGTCAAAATGATTTAGTACCCAATCCTTTAGCTAGCACCCTTTTTCTAGATGTTAGATCTCCTCTTTACTAATTATATATTGATCCTTCTGATTGAATGTATCTTCTATGAGCTTTCATATCTTGTCTTCACAACTAACTATTTTCTCATCAACTAGTTTTGTAATACTGATCCTTTACTTAAGAATATTGTCCATGCCTCCTTTTGCACATGATACTCCTCATAGCTCTATCATCACCATTACTTTCCCTTATGACTTACCTAATTAAATAGGCATTATGGAGATGATCTTATGTAATAATCAATCACTCTAGTTGATTCATATTGTAGCTTAATGCTTCCCTTTTTCTGATTGTCTACATAGGTCACAAAGGGATGCATGATATGGCTTGATCCGTATCTCTTAATATGAAAAATTAAAGATTATGTTGACCAAATATATTTTACATAGAATTTTGTGCTATTATAAACATCTACTTGATACAACCACTAGACTTATATTACATAGGAGGTGGTTAAACCATGTCACAAATCCCGAAGGGGAAGGCTTGTAGTTAGTCCAAGAATTCCCCCCTCAGCATTAGCCGAGGAGATTCAAACTTGTGACTAAGCTCTGATACCACTTGTTACAAGCTAGAGTTGTCATTGCACCAAAAGATTGACTTATTAATTCCTAATACAACCACTAGACTTATAGAACATAGGAGGTGGTTAAACCATATCACAAATCCTAAAGAGGAAGGTTGGTAGTTAGGCCAACACACTATGTACTTGGCATTTGAATCACTCATCACACACTGTCTATCATATCACTCGACATGTATTTTTTGGAAATGTAAGAGAAGTAACTAAGAGGAGAGGGGGTGAATCACTTACCAAAAAATAAATCCCAGATCCCTTAGATATCAATATTAATAAAAAATGAACTCTTTTGTAACTTGATAAACACACAAGAAAAATGTTGTCACTCGATAAACACTGAAATAGCTTGGCAAATGATTAACATGAAAATATTAGGATATTATATGTCATTGATATTACTTTAATTTAGTTGTAAACACTCAAAATAAATAACATGAATGCAAGATTTTAATATGGAAACCCAATTTGGTAAAAGCCACCAATTGCAACTGGTAACTAATTTTTAGTCTTCTAAAATGAGCCCTGCTAAAGGTTACAAAGCAACCTATTAGGTGTGACCCTGTTAGAAGATTTAATCACCCTATTAGGAGTGGCCTTTTTAGAGGTCTTTAGAAAATTCAATAGAAATTCCACCTTTTTATACGATTTATGTTGGAATGTCCAAAATGGGAAGAGTACTTTTGGGGGGTAGGGGGAGGGGAGTTGAATAAAAAATACCACACTTTTAACTCTTTTCAAAAATTTAAATATATAACTGAAAAGTAAATTGCATGAAATTAAACATATAAATAAACATGAAGTAAATCACATGCAATAACACATAACACTAGATTTGGTAACCCAGAAACCCTCTAGGAATAAGAAGGAAAAACTGGGGTGGGGATGACACCCACAAAAATTACTACATCAATAAATGTTCAACCACTTTTGATGGTCTACCTTGTGAAAGGCCTACCCTATTAAAGGCTTTACACTATGTCAATAGTGACCTGATTAGAAGATTTTTAAACAGTTTACATGAAGTTTCACCATGTTAAAGGATTTACAATAGGGTGTTAGACCCACCTAATATAGTAGGATTTTCAATCACCTTCTCCAAAGGTTTTCCTACCTAGTTATTAAGCTAACCTATCAAAATAGGATTTTCAACTTCTAATACAATGGGAAGAAATTATTAGGAATCTTTGACCTAATTGAATACAATCTTCAATTTCTAATTTCAAGCACTTTTTCTACTCCTTCTAGCCTTGATCCTTTGAGATCTGATGTTTAGTCACATTTCTTGTCCCTTGTACTATTCTGATCAACTGGATATGAAATTGTTGCTCTATTCCTCTAAGTCTTTCCTTCTTCACACTAAATTTCACTATAGTCTCCCCATACACTATTATCATCCATGCATGCAAATGGGGTTTTCAACCTTGTAAAGATTTTGAAGACTTGGGGTTAGGTATGAATCTACGATCCATATTGAATCTCAAATTCTCGCTCATTCCTTGTATTTTTCTCATTAGTTGCATGCCTTCTCCATTTTTCTGATTGGTTGCGTGTAGATTGTATAGGGAATGTAAAATATTCATCGTTATGCTTTTTCTCCTTTGAAATCCTTTTATGTCAGCTCCAAAAATGATTTACATCTTAGTTCGTGAGGCCACAAACTTATATGTTGATTCTGTGTTACTCGGCACATACTAGACTACTGGTGCTCGGCACACATACTATCCTAGATTTCTCAACACCTATTATACTCTATCTTTCTTGGCACATATATGATTCTAACTCACTTGACATATGAAGCATTCTGAATTGCTTGGCATCAATTGTGACTCAACATCTATATTTCACTTGGCACTCATATACTACTCGGCACCTGAAGTCACTCAACAACTATTGAAAATTTGACTCAAGACACATTGTGGCTTGGCATACATATTATACTTGGCATCAATATAAAAGGTGCTTAAGTGTGTTAACACTCATATCTCAAAAATATCTAATACCAACAATCTCTTCCTTTGACATGAGTTTCAAAAACACTTAACTAAACATTTCTAATTTGTCCTTACAAGTACCTTATCCACAAAATTTCAAAATTGTTCAATTTTTTTTCAAAATACCTTGACTTCCCCTAAGCTGATTATGCCTTGACATTCTTGAAACCAAAATTTTGTGTTGATGTGCTTGATACTCTTTTGCCTTTTCCCTATTCCTGTATTTTGTACCTATGTGTTGTATATTCCATATGATTGCCAAAATTTTGTATCTCCCCCTTTCCTTATTATTATTTTTCTTCTCCTATCTTATTATCTCCCCTTTTTGACACTTATGTCAAAGGGTTGTAAGGAGTAATACCATACTTAGCCAAAAAATTACTATTTACCTCCATTATTGTTTCTAGAGCTACATCCCAATTCTCCAAAGCTATGTCAAGTGACTTGTGTTGGATGGTAGTCTTTTTAGCAAGGTGTACAAGTCCATCAAGTGTAGAAAGATTTGGATCTTTCTTCAAAATTGTTTCAGCGTACACTTGCTCCTTGTGGAGAACTTCTAAATGAGGGGTTATGGAGGACTATTTTGGATTAGTTTAGCCTTAATATTAGCCTCCTCTATTGTAAGTACATCTAACTCCCTTTGTGTGTGAAGTGATTGTGCAAAGTGCTTCTCACTTTGAGTTGGATCTCTAGGTAATTTCATGCTAGATATTTTCAAGTTTCTTTCCAAGCTCATTATTCTTTGATTAGTTTCTTGTGTGAATTTGAAAAAATCACACAGTTTCGTATGCAATAAAAAAATGTTTACAAGGACAATTTTGACCTTATCTATTGTCTTGGCCAACTCAACTTGTTCTAGTGTTATGCCACTTGATATCTTCTCATTCATTTTTCCTTGAAATTTTCTTTCTAACTAATCCATGAGTTTGACATTGGTATCCTAGTCTTTATTTGTCACTTGGTCAACTATGTCTGATAGTTGCTCAATTATTGGCCTACCTTCATCTGGTGACTACAAGATAAAGGCATCTGTGAAGATGTCCTTTATGTCATGAAGTGCTTGCTTTTGTTTGAACTCTTTCCTTAGTATTTCCTACTTCATCCTTCTATCTAATGCATTTTTCATTTCATTCATTTGTGCTATTGTGATAGTCTTGGAATCATAGGAAGGTATAACAATTTCTTCATCTAATTTAGGGTATCCATAGTGAAGTTCTATGGCCACTCTAGTTGAGCTCAAGCCTGGAGTTGAAAATTGCAAGGGGATAGTATCATTGCTCATCTTTTGAATGGTTTTTGTAGGAGTGCCAATTTTTGGTAATTCTACCAATGTCTAAATGGTGGCCTGTTCCTTTTCTTTCACTATATCCTCCTTCTTATCTGACTTCCTTTCATCTGCACTCAACATCTGAATAGTACCACTTGTTGTACTTGGTGGAGGTGGTGGCGGAAGCATCAAAATCTTAGTGCTAGTAGTTGTGTATGTGAAAGGTTGTACCTTTGGTTTGACCTTTTCCCTTTGTGGTGCTACTACTACCTTTTGTAATTCATCAACACTCTCCACTATAGGGCTTGTGCACAATTGTGCCTATAAAGTAGATTGGTAAAGGATCTTAGAGAGATCCTCTATAGTAAGGGGATTGATGTTCTGAGCTGACTTGTGAGTAACATCCTTAATGATTATTGTCTCTGTAGGTGTGATGGTTGTATGAGGTGGACTCAGAGGTGGCAATTGTATGTCCTACACACTTTGTTCTTCTTCTTGCCATTGATTAGTTGTTGCCATTTCTTCTCCTTTAGTTAATTCCTCTTCTTCTTTCTCCTTATTCTCTTCCTCTCTTCTATCTTCCTCACCTTTCTTTTCCTCCTCTTTCTTTTCTTCTTCCTTCTTCTCTGTTTCCTCTGCCTCTACCTCTCCTTTTTGTTCTTCTTCTTTCTTTTCCTCTTCCTTCTCTTTGGCACTAGTTTCTACCTTATTGGTTTCCTCTACTTTATCATCAGTAATTTTATAATTTGTTTTCCACAATTGTGTGGATTTATTTACAACATCCTCAATCTTATTTTGAAGGATGCAAAAGGCTCTGTACTCCAGTAAAAACTTGCCACTATGTTTCTTGTTTTCTTTTTTTATTTGAGCCTTTTTCATATGAGGTTTTACTTGTGCTAGGGTAGGTTCTATAATCTCCCTTTCCATCTTTAGAAAATAATGCCACTTATTCTCAACTATCTCATATAGTTCCTTTGGCATAGTATTGTCAAGCTCTAGAGGTGTGTTTTTAAATTCTACCATCATGGCATACATAGATTCCTCTACTTTATTCTGCTCTTCCCTACTGAGCTTATTGAAATTAAGAGAATTTAAATCATTTAAATCTACACTTTTAATCTTATTACAAATTTTGTCAATTGTAGATTTAGGAGGATGACTTACCACTTTAAATTGGCTAATATCCTTTGATTCTATCCTTTCATCATCTGTATTTGGCTATGCCACATACCCTCTTCTCTTCTTGGGCTCTTCAATAGGTTGTGTAGTGGCTTTCTTCTTCTCTTTTGATGCCTCTTTAGCCTTTTGAGTAGATGCTCTTGTAATTGCCCTTGTTGCTAGAGCTAGTATGGTAACATTTTTAGGCTTGGGCTAAGCTGTAGGTTGAGTTTCTACCTTTCTCTTCTTTTTATTAGCAGGTGTTGGTACTTCCTTGGCTTCTTCTCCATCAGTACCTTCCTCCTTGTCTTCTCCTTGGCTTTGTGTCAACTCAACTAGGCCTTGCAATTGCTCACCTTCTTCCTCACTATCTCCTTCTACTTCTTCTTCTTCACCTACTTCTCCTTCAATGCTTTCTCCAAATGTCTTCTTAATCGTCTTTACCATTTTATCTTTCTTTTTAATAATAGAAGTAGTTTTCAATTTAGTCTCAACTGTGGACTTAAAAACATCATATGTCCCAAAGTAAGGAGTTGCCTTATCAATTTCTTCTACAAACAATGTTGTAGTTGCTACTAGGGCTTCATCTACATGAAGCTCATATCCTAATGGCCTTAGCCATCTTACTCTTGGTATTATTGTCTAGATGTAGGTGTAGTCAATGTTAACCAAGAAATATGTCATTGACATGTTGCTCAACTAATGAAACTGGTATTCTCATTCTTTGCTTCATAGAATTCTTAAAGTCTTCAAAATAACTTGTCATCTAAGCCTCAAAATTGTCTCCCATCTGATCAATGAACTCATTGATTTGGGTGACTGCAGACTTGTTGGAATTCAAGTTTACCTTCCCAAATGAAGGGAATTCTTCCATCACATAAAAGAATATGTAGATTAATACTGATCAAAATTTACATTGTGCTCCCTTAGATCTTCTTATAGCTCCCAAATTTTCATTAATTTGCTGAAGCATTAGTTCTACCAGATCATAAGTCTGATCTTTCTTCACCAACTTGTATGCCACATCAACAACTATGCAAGGTACACTGTTCAATCTATTGGATTGGTAGAATTTATGTGAAATTATCCTCACAAAAAAGTAAAGTAAGGGTTCAATCACAATGTCTATGGTCATTCCCCTATTATTCCATTTTGCTCTAATATTCTTCTCAATAACCTCCTTCTTGTTGCTTCTCAAGGTCTTTGGCCGATCTAGGGCTAGGAGTCTAGTTACCTAATGAAATATTTTCTTGGTAATCTTGATAGATCTTGTTTCCAGCCATAGACATCCATCATGAATTTGACTCAAAAAAACTTGAATCCATTCTATCTTAAAGATTGTATGAAAAACTAGGGTTTTGGTCAGACCCTTCTTCTCAATAATTTGGAACTTGTCTTTCAATATCCCATTGTCACACAACTTATCATAGGCATGGAAGATTTATAGATCACATATGGCACCAATTTTGTAGTTGTATCACTTTCTTACATCTTGAACCATGACAACCTTAGGTGGGATAATAAATAATGCACCAGCCAAGTCATTTTAATAGGCAACTTCAGGGATTGGCCTAAATTTGGGCTATTTGACTTCATTACTAACTAGTTGGATCTCATGATCTTCCTTTGCTTTAGGGTTTCTTGAACTAGAGTCCATTTTATTGAACTAGGGTTTTAAAAATATTAAAAACTATAATTCTTTGTAGCTCAGCACTTGATAAATACCTTTGCATCAATGAACTTGTTTTGAATTATTGTGGAATTGATGCAAATGATACTAGGTTGTTACTTGATTGCCTCTTCACTCTTCTCATCTTTTCTCTATGTTTGAATGGCATGAAAATGGATGGAATTTGACCTTATACATGTCAAAGACCTAGCATTAAATGCTTTGTCCATAAAGCTGTAAACTCAGCACTTGAAGGATTCAATATGACTTGGCTCCCATTGTAATTCATTTACTTGACCTCCACTAGTTCATCACTTTGCTTGGCTTCAACTATCAACTCATTAGCTATTAGAAAGTCGACATCCATTAGAGCTTTACTCAAAATCTAAGAGTAACACAGTATCTTCTTCAAAAAAAATTCTTGTCATCTTTTCTCATGTTGATTTCTTCTCTATAGTACTCTTTCATTCTTTGGAATTGATGTATGATTTATCTCTACATATCAGTCCCATACACCTTTCTTTTGCTTAATTGGAAGAAGTGTGATCACTTGACCTTTTGGGAGAAGTGATCTCTTCATTTGATGTGTTGTACTCACCTTTATTTTTCCAAGTCTTATTCATCTGTCCTCTTATTTTTTCAACATCAACGTTCTCTTTTCTTTTGCTAAATTTTGTCTTGGGTCCTCTTGACTTTGGTGGGCAATTCCTGTTGATATGATTAGTCTTCAAGCAATTGAAACATGTAGTTTGGCTTAGCCATCTGCTGTAACTCCCTCTAAAATGTGTCCTTATGAAATTTTTAGGAAAATATCCATACTCCTAACAATAGTGATAGCTATACTTGGTATTATAATCCTAGTTGTAGTAATGACCATGGTTGTTTCCTCTTGCAGGCCGATTAGGTGTCCACATAGGCTTTGATCTGCATTCAAATGCTCTATGTCCATATTTTTTTGCAATTGTAGTAGTGACTTTCAAATATTGGTGTCCTCATAGTCCTGGTTTTACATTCATGTGCTTGATATCCTTGCTTTTTACACTTGTGACAAAAGCTTGCATTGGGAGGCTTATCATGCTGATGACTGTTCTTACTCTTGCACACATTAGAGATATGTCCCTTTTTACCATAGAAATGACAAATAGGTTTAGTTTTCTTAACTTTGTTACTCCTTTCCTCTATGGTCTTGGATGATTCTCCTTGTTCAATCCTTGTGTAGCCAATCCTGAAGTATCATTACTAGCCCTTGGTGATTTTAGCAATTCTTCAAAGTACTTGATATCCTCATTGGGTTTGTTGTAGCTTTCTACTATCTCCTTTTCTATCTTCAATTCATTCTATAATTGTTCATTCTGCATCTTCAGAATGAAAATCTCAATATCCCTCATGTTTAGCTCATGATGAGCATTCATCATCTGACTTAAGGTGTCTAGTTGCATGTTTGGAATCTTTTCAAACTCAATTGTCTTCTCTTATAGTCTATTGGTAAGATTTCTCTTGTCATCTTCTATTATGGCCTTTTCTTCAATGGCTCTCTTCTTTTGTTCAATCACTTTACAAAGCATTATGGCTTGTGATTCTTGTTCAAGCTTGAGTAAACTGATTTCTTTAGCTTGTGCTCTATTTTTCTACATTAGTTTTGCTATTGCTGCATCAAATTCTTTGAAATCTCCATTGGAAAACACTTGTGTGGTATCAATTTCCTTGTAGTGTATGTCATTTTCAATTATGGCTATCTCCTTCCTTCTTTTTAAGGATTTTTTCAGTTCTTCTCTAGCTTCTTCCACTTTGTGTAGAGCTAGGTGCACACCAATCACCTAATTATCTATGATCTTCCCAAGTTTGAGGACTTCCATCTTCAGACCTTTTCTCTAAGCTTTTAGGCTTCTCCTTGTGAGAACCTCTACTTTGATACCAATTGTTGGAATGTCCAAAATCTGGGGGGGGGGGGGGGGGGGGGGCGAATCAGAAGTACCACACTTTTAACTATTTTCAACAATTTCAATATATAATTGAAAAGAAAATTGCATGCAAGTAAACATATAGATGAACATGAAGTAAATCACATGCAATAACACATAACACTAGATTTGGTAATCCAGAAACCCTCCAAGAATAAGAAGATAAAACTGGGGTGGGGATGATACCTACAAAAATCATTGCAACAATAAATGTTCAACCACTTCTGATGGTCTACCCTATGAAAGGCCTATCATGTTAAAGGCTTTACAGTATGTCAATAGTGACCTGATTAGAGGATTTCAAACACTTTACATGAAGTGTCACCCTGTTAAAAGATTTACAATAGGTAGTTAAACCCACCTAATACAATAGGATTTTCAATCACCTTCTCCAAAGGTTTTCCTACCTAGCTGTTAAACTAAGCTATCAAAATAGGATTTTAAACTTCTAATACAATGGCAAGAAAGTATTAGGAATATTTGACCTGATTGCATACAATCTTCAATTCCTGATTTTAGGCACTTGTTCTGCTCCTTCTAACCTTGATCCTCTGAGATCTGATATCTAGTTGTGTCTCTTGTCCCCTATATTGTTTTGATCAACTGGATATGAAATTGTTGCTCTTTTCCTCTATGTCTTTCCTTCTTCACACTAAATTTGACTATAGTCTCCTCATACATTGTTCTCATCCTCACATGCAAATGGATTTTTTTACCTCCTTTTAAAGATTATGAAGATTTAGGGTTAGGTATGGATCTATGATCCATATTGAATCTCAAATTCCCACTCATTCCTTGTATTTTTCTCATTGGTTGCATGCCTTCTCCATTTTTCTAATTGGCTGCATGTAGATCATATAGGGAATGTAAAAGATTCATCCTTATCCTTTTTCTTCTTCAAAATCCTTCCATGTCAGCTCCAAAAATGGTTTACATCTTAGTTTGTGAGGGCACAAACTTATATATCGATTCTATGTTACTTGACACATACTGGACTACTGCCGCTTGACACACATACTATCCTAGATTGCTCGACACCTATTATACTCTATCTTGCTCTACACATATATGATTTTGACTCACTTGGCATATGAAGCATTCTAAATTACTCAACATCAAGTGTGAGTTGGTACCTATATTTCACTCAACACTTATACTGCTCAACACCTAAAGTCACTTAGCACCTATTGAAAATCTGACTCGGTACACATTGTGACTCGACATACATAGTGTACTCGACATCAATATAAAAAGTGGTTAAGTGTGTTGACACTAATATGTCAAAACTATCTAAGACCAACAAATTACAAATAGCTTTTAAGCCAAATCTGTTAAGAGATTTAGATCACTTCTACAATGGTTAGAGAGTAATAATGAGATGACTTGATTCTTATGCCAACTAAATTTTTGATTATAGATCTCAATTTTGGCTTATATATTTCATCGTTCCAAATTAAATGTATCTTTTCATCTCAACAATGATATTCTTCTTATGCTTCCAATTCTCTTTGTCTAAGCATCATCACATCTTCAGTTATGTTCCACTTATACTTCTTCATCTAATCCTTAACTTGATCTTATATTTATAACACATGTAATATCAAGTATGTTTGAATACAACTTAGAATAATTAATATTCATCTTCTAAATGAGCTAGAAATAACAAACAATTCAAATGAACTTAATATGCGAAAATCGAAAAATCCTTCATTAGCCAACCCTGTTCGGTAGATACTAACTCAAAGTTATTTTCCTATGTTAATCAAGTGAACTTGGCTAGCATTGCATATTAATAAAGTTCCTTTGGTAACTAATTGATCTTGGTTAACACTAGTTCCATCCAACATTTCCTTCATTAACCAAATGAGCTTAGTTAACACTCAATTTCTGTAAACTTTCCTTTGTTGCCTAAGTGAACTTTGTAGACACTATCCTTTGAACTAGGCATTCTCTAGAGTGCTTTGTAGAATAAGAAAAATAACTTCAATGCTAGAGTGAGATCAACATGCATTGACTAGAAATATATATGAGATTTTGTGTAACATCAAAGACAATACACAATACACAATTATTTCAAGGAATCTCCCTCTTTGGCATTGAAGGCAACACAACATGTCATAATGCAACGAGATTTTAGAGTAATAATAAAGTAAGTAACATATCTGTGGTTTCATTCTAATTCTTATCTATGAGAACTCCCTCTATCATTGTGAACTCCCTCCACCTTTAGTTTCACTCTCTGTTAGCAAACTTCTTCCATTGATATCTTCCTCTTTGTTATCTCTTGAAGTGAAATTTTTTTGTGAGATATGACATCGAACTTGTACCTCTTTGACATCTCATGCCAAATACAATGTTTAGTAAATATCAATGTACCTTATGTACTAATTCATTTTTAATGCACCTTTTTTAATATTACATCAACTTATTGATCTTCAACATGCTCTAGTTGATGCATCACTAAACATCATTTAGTGAGCTTGGGATAGGGGAATGAACTCTAGCTTACCTCTTAGATACATAAATGAATTCTTAGGTAATGGCCTAGTGAATATGTCTTCTATTTGTTCTTTTTTATTTACATATTCCAATCTTACCTCTTTATCTTGTACTAATTCTCTCAAAAAATGATATTTCATCACTAGATTCTTTGATATATTAATTTCACTAGTGTTATCATAGTATATAACTATTGGACCCTTGATCTCTATCTTCATACCTATCAAGAGTTGTTTGAACCAAAAGAATACTAGAACAATTGACTGTTGCTGCCACATATTCTACCTTTGCTATGGACTGTGAAATATAATTATGTTTCTTTCTTGTCCAAAATACTAGTCTTTTATAAAGAAAGAATGCTCCACCAATGATGCTCTTTTTGTCATCAATGCTTCTTGCCCACTTAGTATCTATGAATACTTTCAAATTTAGACTACCTCCCTTTTTGAACCATGAACCATAGTCTTTAGTACCTTTTAGATATCTCATGATTATTTTTGTATGCACTACATAATGCAATTTTTCAATCATTGATCAATATGTGGTCTGATCTACATCCTTAGAATCATAATTTTTGGAAATATTATACCTAGTAGATGTAAGAGTTCCAATGAGTCTTGAGTTTTCCATTCCAAATTTCTTTAGTATCTCCTTAATATATTTAGATTGAGTAATGTAGATACCATCTTTCTTCTACTAGATTTGTAATCCAACAAAGAAGTTTATTTCTCCAAATATAGACATCTCACATTCTTTACCTATTTCTTCTAAAAATGCCTTGCACAATTCATCATTCCCTATAAATAACATGTTATCCACAAATATTTCTACCAACACAATCTTCTCCTTTGGTCCTTCTTTGATATACAAACTATGGTTGTCATTTGTTCTTTGAAAACTAATCTTTATCAAATAGTTATGAAGACTTTCATACCAAGCCCTGGGAGCTTCCTTGAGACCATATAATGCTTTGTGTAATTTTTAGACCATATCTCTTTTGTTGGGATCTACAAAACCTTTGGGTTGTTCAATACAAACTTTCTCATTAAGAATTTCATTCAAGAATGCAAATTTTACATCCATTTGATAAACCTTAAAATCTTTGTGAGCTACACATGTTAGTAAAGTTATAACACCTTCTAATCTTATAATAGGAGCAAAAGTTTCACCATAATCAATACCTTCTCCTTGAGAAAAAGCTTTACATATTAGCCTTTCTTTGTTTTTTGAAAACTTCTCCATCTTCATTTATCTTATTTATGAATACCCACTTTGTTTCAATTACATTTTTATGTTTGGGTGTAGGAATAAGAGTGGACTTTCTTTTCTTCTCAATATGCTCTATTTCCTCATTTATTGCTTCTATTGTTTAGTGTGGATCCTGATTAGTCCCCAAGTGTGAGATTTTTTGTATGTGGTGAGTGATCACGAAAGTGTTGTACATACTTCATAAATTCTTTGGGGCTCGGGGCATTGCCCTGAATTTTTTTTGATACTATTCATAGATTCACCAATAAAGTAATGGCTAATATTTTCCTATTTATGGCCAACATGTCATAACCCTAAAGTGGTTTAATACTGTTATAAATGGCTTAGGGTTAAGGTTGTTTTAGTGTGGTGATTCAAAATTGATTATTTTAGCAGTACTGAGCTATAAGGGATTACAGATTGTAATCAAGTTATAATCACTAGATCATAATAATATCAAACTTGCTATTTGGTGGACATAGCTCAAGGATTGGGTGAACCACATTAAATCTTAGTGTCTTGTGTTGTTTTCTATGTGATCTATTATTTTTTAGTTATTGGTTATATTTGCATATAATTGTTATTTTCTATCTGTGGTTTAATCCTAACAAGTGCTATCAGAGCAAGGTTACTTTTTAGTTATCCTTTGTAGGAAAGTCTCATAGTTGAGTGGTAATGATGGTAGATGAGGGTAAGCTAAGGGTTGATAAATTTAATGGGCATAACTTCTAGTTATGAAAGATGCAAATGGAAGACTATCTTTATCAAAAGGATTTATGAAAGCCATTGGAAGGTAAAGCCAAGAATCAGGGATCTATTTCAAATGATGAATGAGATTTTTTGGATAGAAAGGCACTTGGAAGTATTTGATTATGCCTGGCACCATCAGTGGCATTTAATATTTCAAAAGTGAAGATGGAAAAAGAATTGATGCAAACCCTAGTGAAACTATATGAAAAGCCCCCAACTTCAAATAAGGTATTTCTCATGAAGTGTTTATTTAATATGAAAATGATAGAAGGTGGATCTATTATAGATAATTTAAATGATTTTAATACTATTAATAATCAATTATCTTCTGTGGGTGTCAATTTTGATGAAGAAATTAGGGTTCTCTTGATTTTGTGTTCTTTTCCTAAAAGATGGAATGGCTTGGTAATGGCTATGAGTAATTCTGTTCCTGGATCTAGTACCCTAAAATATGATGATGTGATTGGTGTTGTTTTGAGTGAAGAAACTTGTAGGAAAACCTTAGGTAGATCTACATCAAGAAGTGATTTGAATGCACAAAGCAGGGGTAGAATGACTGAGAGAGGAAGTAACTATTGAAATTATGGGAAATCAAGAGGAAAGTCAAAGAGGAGGAGGTCTCAATCGAGAAGATCGAATGACTACTAGTACTATGGAAAACTAGGGCATAAAAAGAAAGATTGTTGGAACCAAAAGTAAAATGAAGGAGATAAATTAGAAGGAGACAAGAGGCAAATGTGGTAAGTAAAAAATTCAAAGAGGATTCTTTTCTTCTATCTTTAGAAAGTGTTGATGATTCATGGGTTTTAGATTCTGGTGCTTCATTTCATGCTACACCTCATAGAGATTATTTCATTGATTATGTCCAAGGGGATTTTGGACTTGTTTATTTGGGGGATAATGAACCTTGTTAGATTGTTTGAAAGGAAAAAATTAAGATTAAGTTGTAGAATGGGAATCATTGGCTACTACATGAGGTAAGACATGTTCAAAGGTTTCAAAAGATTTTTGTAAAAAAAGGTGTGAAAGTAGGCACCTTATATCTTTGTACAGACCATATTTTTCCTTCTACTTTAATTGTTTCAAAGAAAAATAAATGTTTAGGAACAATTGCTATAGTTAAGCAAGGAGAACAAATAGTTGTTGTAAATTCTGATATAGCGTTGTGGTACAATATACTTGGGCACATGAGTGAGAAAGGTATGAAAGTACTTCATTCAAAGAAAGTTTTTCTAGGTCTAAAATGTGTTAATATGGATTTCTATGAAAGTTGTGTGTATGGAAAAAAAAGAGAGTGAGTTTTGTGAAGATTGGGAAGGAAAACAAAAGGAGAAATTAGAGCTTCTACATACTGATGTATGGAGACTGACTCAAGTATCTTCCCTTGGTGGCTCTCATTATTATGTTACATTTATTGATGACACAACTAGAAAAGTATGGTTTTATTTCCTTAGACAAAAATCTGATGTATTTCAAACTTTTAAGAAATGAAAATACTTGGTTGAAAATGAGACTAGTAAGAAATTAAAATGTCTCAGATCTGATAATGGTGTTGAGTATTGTAGTCATAAATTTGAAGATTATTGTTCCACTAATGGTATTCATAGATAGAAAACTATTCCAAGGACTCCATAGGAAAATGGAGTGGCTGAAGGTATGAATAGGACTATAATAGAGTGTGCAAGGAGCATGAGGTTGCATTCTGGGTTGCCCTTACACATATGAGTGGAGGTTGTCAATGCTACTATATATTTGATTAATAGAGGTCCCTCTACTCCTTTGGGAGTTGGTATTCCAGAGGAAGCATGAACTCGTAAGAAGTTGAGTTATTCTTTTCTCAAAATCTTTGGTTGTGAAGCATTTCCTCACATAGATTATGAAAACAAGACCAAGCTAGAAGCCAAGTCAAAGAAATGTGTATTTGTTTGATATGGGATTAATGAATTTTGTTATAAGATTTGGGATTTTGAAAATAAAAAAAATTGTATGAAGCACAGATGTCATATTCAATGAGAATGTGTTGCACAAAGATCTATTGCAGCAACATGAGAAGAAATAAGATGATTATGTAGTGTTGGATGACACTCCAAAAGCTTATGTTCCAGCCATTCCTCATGATGTGCAACAACTACAATAATAAATAACACACACACTAGTGAATTTTAGATGGTCAACAAGACAAATTAGACCTCCATAAAGATTTTCTCCCTTTTTGTATTCTATTTTACTTACTGATGCTGTGAACCTGAAAGTTATGATTAAGTTGTGTAGGTGGATACTAAGATTCAGTGGGAGTCTACGATGAAAGATGAAATGGACTCTTTGCTGAAGCATAAGACAAGGGATTTTTTAAAGTTGCCTTTAGGTAAAAAGGCTTTACAAAATAAGTGGGTTTATAGGTTAAAAGAAAACGAAGGACGTAAGAAAATATTTAAAGACAAGTTAGTTGTAAACGAATTTACGTAGAAAAAAGGAATTGATTTTGATGAGATATTTTCTCCTGTTATTAAGATGACTTCTATTCATACTATTTTATGTCTTGTGGCTACTAAAGATTTGCATTTGGAGTAGGTTGATGTCAAAACAACCTTCCTTCATGGTGATTTGGATGAAGAGATATATATGGCTCAGCCACAGGGATTTGCGGTCAAAGGTAAGGAGAACTTAGTGTGCAAGTTGAAGAAAAATTTATATGGCTTGAAGCAAGGACCTCAGCAATGGTATCTAAAATTTGACAGTTTTATGCATGAACATAGTTATAGTAGGTGTCATTTAGATCAATGTGTCTACTTTAAGAGGCTGGATGATTATAGCTACATTATTTTATGTTTATATGTTGATGATATGCTTGTAGGTGGGTCTAACATGGATCACATTAAGCGGTTGAAATGCCAATTAGCACATGCATTTCCTATGAAGGTTTTGGGGGTAGTAAAAACATTCTTGGTATGAAGATTTGTAGAGATAGGAAGAAAAGAACATTGATGCTATTTCAGGCTAATTATGTTGAGAAGGTGTTGCAACGTTTCTCTATGGAGAATGCTAAAGATATCAACACACCTTTACCTAGTCATTTGGAGTTGAGTAAGGAGATGTGTCCTAAGACACAAGAAGAGGAGGATAAGATGTCCAAGATACCCTATGCTTCAGCTGTAGAAAGCTTGATGTATGCTATGGTATGTACTAGGCCAGATATTGCACATGCAATGGGAGTTGTTAGCAAGTATATGAGTCATTCAAGAATTGAGCATTGGAATGTAGTTAAATGGATTCTCAGATATTTGAGAGGAACATCCAATAATTTTTTACACTTTGGGGGCTCTACTACTAATTTACAAGGCTACGTTGACTCAGATTTAGTAGGGGATATTGATACTAGGTAGAGTACTATAGGTTATGTCTTTACTGTTGGTGGGGTAGCCATGAGCTGGGCTTCTAGGTTATAGAAGATTAATGATCTATCCACTATAGAGGCAAAGTATGTTGTTTCTACAGAGGCAGCCAAGGAGATGATATGTCTTTAGTTCTTCTTGGAAGAATTTCAACATCCTTAGAAGGATGATTATTTTTTCACAGATAGTCAAAGTGTCATTCATCTTGCAAAGAATTCAGCTTTGCATTCAAAGACCAAACACATACAATTGCAATACCATTTCATTCGGTCAATTTTGGAGGATGGATAGTTAAAGCTAAAGAAGATACATACAAATGAAAATCTAGTAGATATGTTGACAAAGGTAGTAACAAGGGAGAAGTTGAACTCTTCTTTAGCTTTGGTTGGTCTTCTAGAATGAACATGAATAAAAGAACAGTAGAGTCTAGGGTGGTTTGATCTAGTGGGAGCCTCATGGAGTAGAAAAATCACTATAGGATTAGTCTCCAAGTGGGAGATTGTTGTTTAGCATGGAGCTTGATCAATCCACAAGAGGGAGATTGTTAGCATGTGGTGACTGATCAGGAAAGTACTGTACATACTTCATAAATTCTTTACCAATTCTTATTTTTTTGTTACTATTCATAGATTCACCACTAAAGTAATGGCTAATATTTTCCAATTTATGGCTGATGTGCCATAACCCTAAAGTAGTTTAATACTTGTATAAAAAGGCTTAAGGTTAGGGTTGTTTTAGTGTGGTGATTCAAAATTGGTTCTTGTGGCAGTATTGAGTTGTATGAGATTATGGATTGTAATCATGTTATAATCACTAGATCATAATAATATCAGACATTTTGTTTGGTGGACGTAGCCCAGGGATTAGGTGAACCATGTTAAATCTTGGTGACTTGTGTTCTTTTCTATGTGATCTATTATTTTTTAGTTATTGGTTATATTTGCATGTAATTGTTATTTTCTATTTGTTATTTAATCCTAATAGCTTCAATCCAACTTTCACTATCCAAAGAATCTTGAACATTTCTAGGTTCAAATTTAGCAAGAAAACATGTACCTTTCAATTTATTTCTTGTCATTATTCCATCTAACTTGTCTCCAATGATCTAATTAGGTACATTATGCCTTCTGACATATCTTTCCAACATAGGTACTTTGGATTTGGAGTTTGTTTCACTAATTTCTTCATCATCTTCTGAGTTAAGCTTGCGTCCATTAGTCTCAATTTGTTCTAATAATAGCTTGGTAGCTTTTGATAATGAATCAGTTTGTTCTTTAGATTATGACTTAGGTTATACTGATTGTAACTTGGTAACTTTTGGAGATTTTGGATACTCAAGAGGTGAGGCCTCCAATCTACCAAATAGATTTGGCATATCAAGTTCATAGCAGAAAAATCTTCTATAATCCTTAAGTTATTTGTTGCTTACTTCTTTATTCTTTTCTACAAACACATCAATTCTTACATGTGTACTTTCTATGATTTTATGAGTAGACAAATTCAAACATTTGTATGCTTTACTTCTGTAGGAGTATCCTAGGAATTTTCCTTTATCACCTTTGACATCAAATTTACCTTTGCTAGATTCTTTCAAGAAATAACATTTGTTGCCAAATACTTTCAAGTAACTTACATTAGGTTTGTATCCATACCATAGTTCATAAAGAGTTTGATTTGAGTCTTTCTTCAACTATATTTTATCTAAGGTATGCATTTCAGTCCTAATTGCTTCCTTCCAATAATTGATTGCAACATACTTTTCTATCATCAATGTTCTTGCATGATCTATGATAGATCTATTCTTTCTTTTAGCTATACCATTCTACTGAAGTGTACTAGGGGTTGATACCTATCTCTTAATTCCCTTTTCAATAAAAAATTCATTAACCTCATTGGAAATGAATTCACCACCTCAATATGATCTCAAACATTTAAGCTTCTTTCTAGTTTCTTTTTCTACTCTTTCCAAATGCCACTTAAATTTTGAAAAGCTTCAAGTTTTTCTTTTATATACATTATAGTCATCATTCTAGAATAATCATCAACAAAAAGAATGAAAAGCTTATCTTCTTTATGTGTCTCTATTCCAATAGATCCACATAAATTTGTACGTACAAGCTCTAAGACTTCTTCAAAATGATAGTTTTTTATTTTGAAACTAGTTTTCCCCATCTTACCAATTTGACAATTTTTACATAGACCCATATCGGGTTTTCTCAAGCTAAGAATATCTCTTACACTTTGATTTTTGCTTATCTTGAATAGGTTATGAAAGATTACAAGACATAATCTTTTGTTCCATAACCCACTTTCTTCTGCTTGAGCAATAAAACATAAACTTTCACTAAGATCTAGATATAATAGATTATCTTTTGTTTGTTTGCCAAATCCAACTAGATTTCCTTTTCCATCCAATAGTTTTGCCTTCTTATTCATGAATTCTACCTTTAATCCAATGTTTTTCAACTATGCCATACTTAGTAGATTATGCTTTAGTCCTTCAACCCAATGAGCATTTATACATCTAAGTTCATTGGTTAATGACACACATCCTTTTCCCTTTATGTAGCAAGGTTCATTATTTTCAAATCTCACACTACTACCATCATAATGTTCCATGTGCTAAAACTTTGTTTTGTCTCTAGTCATATGATGTGAGGAAGAACTATCAATAATCCATGTATTATTTTTGCTAATATGAGAGATAATTGCCAGTTTACCTCTTTCATCATCAAATTCATTGTTTACAACAATATATACCATTTCATCTTCACTGTTATCATAATCTTTAGCTATAAAATAAGGTTTCTTACCTTTGTCCTTGTAGTCCTTTTAGTTTTTGGATTTATTCTTACCTTTGAGCTTATTGCTTTTATTTTCATCTTTGTCTTCTTTGTTTAGGCACCTTGCAGCAATGTGACCAACTTCTTCACAAGAAAAATAAATTAGAGGAATCTTAGCTTTGTATTTTTCTCTACCTTTGTCCTCTCAAATGTTTCCTTTCAAGTTTGGCTTCGAAAACTTCAAGGTCACTATCTAAAATTTCTTTTTCTTCTTTATTTTTAGATTGATTGGCTTTTGATTTCTTACCCTTTTTCTTGAGTGAAAGCTTTGGTTCAAATGAAAACTCAATAGCTTTGGAACTAGGGATATAGTTATCATAGTTATCCAACTTAAAAGTTGTCAATATTCCAACTAGAGCCTCCAAAGTTATATTTCTATTTGAATCACATCTCATTTCTTTAATAGAAGATACTCTAATTGCATAGTTAGGAAGAAGGGTTCTAAGTACCTTTCTTACAACAATTTTGTCATCAATATTTCCTCCAAATGCTTTGGTTGCACTCACACTTGCTTTAATTTGCTTAATATATTTTGCAATGTTTTCATCTTCTCTCATCTTCATTTGATCAAATGTTCTCTAAAACTTTTGACTTTAGCTATTCTAATATTGTCATCTCCTCTACAGATGGATTTTAGTTTGATCCACATATCATAAGTTGTAGTGCAATTTTTAACTTTATCAAATTCAACATAATTAAGAGCAAAGTCAATGTCAATCATCATGATGTTATGATTTTTCTTTTCAACAATATCTTCAACTCATAAAGTTCTAGTGGGAGCCTTGTATTCACTATCAAGATTTATACAACCCAAATCACTAATAGTTTCCAAATGTAACCTCATAAGTCCTTACCATGCTACAAAGTTGTCTTGGTTCAATTTGGGAATATCTCTTTTGTAAGACATCATGATCTTTAGCCTTGGTCCTTAAAACCTTCTCTACAAGCACCAAAAGCTTTGATACCAATTGCTGGAAATTAGTCACTTGGTAAACACTAAAATAGCTCAACAAATTCTTAACAAGAAAATATTAAAATATTATTTGCATTTGATATTACTTTAATTTAGTTACAAACACTTAAAATAAATAACATGAACACAAGATTTTAACGTGGAAACCCAATTTGGGAAAAACCACCAATTGCAACTAGTTACTAATTTTCATTCTTCTAGAGTGAGCTCTATTAAGAGCCAACCATGTTAAAGGTTACAAAACACACTGGTAGGTGTGACACTAGTAGAAGTGGCCTTGTTAGAGGTCTTTAGACAATTCAATATAAATTCCATCTTGTTAGAAGATTTAAAAATAGTTGTTAAGACAACTCTATTAAGAGATTTAGATCACTGCTATAATGGTTAGAGAGTAATAATGAGATGACCTAATTTTAGATGCAACTAAATTGCTGATTATAGATCTCAATTCTGGCTTGTATACTTGATCCTTCCTGATTGAATGTATCTTTTCATCTCAACAAGGATATTTTATTTATCCTTCTAATTCTTGTCCTCTATATTAGAAATATAAGAGGAGTAATTGAGAGGGGGGAGGGGGGTGAATTAGGTACCACTAAAATAAAGCCAAAATCCATTAGAGGTCAACTATAAAATTCAAACTGATAAAATTGATTACTGCTGATACTTGGTAAACACAAAAAAAATTGTTGTAACTCAATAAATGCAGAGTGTGAATTAATTTAGTAAATCTTAAGATGTTATCAATAATTACTTGCAAGAATGAAAGAAATAACATGAACAAATGGGACACCAAGATTTAACATGGAAACTCAATTTTGAAAAAACCACCAATGTAACTAGTAATTATTTTTTCACTCTTTTGAAGTGAGCCCTATTAGGAGCCAACCCTATTAAAGGTTACAAAACACACTATTAGGTGTGATCTTGTTAAAGGATTTAATCACCCTAATAAGAGTGGTCTTGCAAAAGGTCTTGAAATAATTCAATGGAATTGTCACCTTGTTAGAGGATTTACATATGGCTGTTAAACCAACTCTATTAAGAAATTTTAATTCACTGCTACAATGGTTAGAGAGTAACAATGAAATGATCTGATTGTGATGCAATCGAATTGCTGATTATTGATCTCTGCTTTAATTCATACTTGATCCTTCTTGATCAAATAATACTTTTTCGCTCTACAAGGATATCTTCTTATCCTTCAAGTTCACTTCCTCTTCTTATCTCTTTCAACTTATCCAACTTTTTCATCACACACTTTGGAATCACAACTTGACCTTTTACTTATACCTTTTAGATTATCAAGTCAGCTCAAATAAAAATTAGAATAGCCAATATTCATCACCTTAGTCGGCTAGAATCAATAGATAAATTAATTAAGCATTACATGCAAAAATAAAAAAATCATTCGGAAGCCAACTTAGTTCGGTAGAAATTGATTCTGAAGCGATTTCCTATGTTAACAAATAGAAGCTCAGTTAACATTATGAAATTACAAAATTCTTTTGGTAACTGAGTGAACTTGGTTAACACTGACTCTATTCAACTTTTCCTTTGTTAACTGAGTGAGCTTAGTTAACACTCTTTTCTTCTTGACTTCTTTTGATGCTCGAGTGAGATCGGTAGAAACTGCCTTCTACACAGAGTAAACTTAGCAACACTTGACAGACTATGAAAACTGTCTTCATTGACCAAGTTAGCTCAACATGTACTGACTATCAACTGATATGACATTTGTGTAACATCAAATGCAACACTTAATTAATCAATTATATTCAACAATCTCCCTCTTTTGCATTGATGGAAACACAACATGTAATAGCACAATGAAATTTTGAGAACAAGACTCCCTGTATAAAAAAGTTTCTCCCTCTTTGATATTATGTAGAAAGCTTCTATTTTAGTGTTCTACCTCTATGAAGGAACTTCTTAACTTCTCCCTCTACAAAATTTTAGAAATATATGATAGTAAAATTCTCCCTCCTTAACAACACATGTCAAAGACAATTTTGATTAGTGCCAATTTACCTTGAGTATAGATTCATTTGCAATTTGTCATTGTCAATATTGCATCAACTGATTGATCTTCAACTTAGTTCTTGTTGATGCATCACTAAACTTTATCTACTAAGCTTTAGATAGGGGAATGACCCCTAGCTTACCTCTTAGATACAAAAATGCATCCTTAGGTAATGGCTTAGTGAATATATCTACAATTTGTTCTTTTGCATGCACATATTCCAATCTGATTTCTTTGTCCTATACTAATTCTCTTACAAAGTGATATTTGATAGCAATGTGCTTTGTTTTGGAATGTATCACTAGATTTTTTGATATGTTGATTGCACTTGTGTTATCACAACACATCACTATTGGCTCTTTGATTTCAACGTTCATTCCTTCTAATAACTATTTGAACTAAACAATGTTAGAGCTACATATTGCTACTACATATTTTGCTTCTATTGTGGATTGAGATGTTTAGTTTTGCTTTTTGCTTGTCCAAGATACCAGCTTTCTACTAAGAAAGAATGATCCACCACCGATGCTCTTTCTATCATCAAGATTTCCTACCCAATCAACATTAGTAAATACTTTTAGGTCAAGGTTGCCTCCAAGTTTTTACCATGAGCCATAGTCTTCAATACCTTTCAAATGTTTCAAATTTTTTTTAATTTCCATCATGTGGTTTTCTCTAGGATTAGCTAAGAATCTTTTCACTAATATCCTAACTGCTAAGGCAATATCAGGCCTTGTATGTACCACATACTATAATTTCCCAATCATTGATTTGTATAAGGCTTGATACACTTCTTTTGAGTCATCATCTCTTTTAAGCTTGAGTCCAGTACACATGGGGTTCCAACTAGTTTTGAATCCTCCATTCCAAATTTCTTGAGTATCTCTTTGATGTACTTAGATTGAGTCATATAGATAGTATTTATGTTTTGTTGTGCCTATAATCCAATAAAGAATTTTATTTCACCAAACATGGACATTTCAAATTCTTTACTCATTTGTTCTAAAAATTCTTTGCATAAGTCATCATTTCCTATGAATAGAGTATCATCCAAAAATATCTCTACCAATACAATCTTATTATCTAATCCTTCCTTGATATATAGGCTACTATTATCATTTACCAGTCTGTATCAAATAGTTATGTAGTTTTTCATACCAAGCTCTAGGAGCTTGTTTGAGACCATATAGGGCTTTGTACAATTTTCAAACCATGTCCCTTTTGTCTGAATCAACAAAACCTTTTGATTGTTCAATGTAGAATTCTTCATCAAGTTCCATTCAAGAATGCAAATTTAACATCCATCCGATATAATTTGAATCATCTATGAGCTACACAAGAAAGTAAAGTCCTAACACCTTCTAATCTTGCAATTGGAAAAAAAATTTCATTGTAATCAATACCTTCTTCTTGAGAATAACCTTTACATACCAACCTTACTTTGTTTCTTGAGACTTGTCCATCTTCATTCAGCTTATTTTTGAATAAACATTTTGTACTAATCACATTTTTATTTTTTCATTTCTTCATTCATAGCCTCAATCCAAATTTCATTTTCCAATGCATCTTTAACACTTTTACGTTCATAATCAGCAAGTAAACATGTACCTTTTAGTTTGTTTCTTGTCATTGTTCTATCAAATTTGTCTCCAATAATTTGATTAGGTGCATGATGTCTTCTGACATATTTAGTCAATATAGGTTCCTTAACTTTTTAATAAATTGTTCTATCTTCATTTTGAATTTTAACTTTTGGCTCAGCTCCTTTGGGTTCTTCTGACTTGGTATACACTAACTCGATAGCCTCTAAATGTGACCCAGGTCCTTGTGACTTAGTTTGAACTTCCTAAAACTTGATAACCAATGGAGATTTGGAGAAGTTGGGAGCTGAAGTCTCCTTTTTATCAAATGTGTTTGGCAATGTATCAGGTTCATAACAGACAAATCTTCTATAATCTTCTAGTTCCCCTTTGCTTTCTTCCTTAGTCTTTTTTGCAAATTCATGAATTCTCACATGTGCACATTCTATGATTTTGTGAGTAGACAAATTTAGACATTTTTATGATTTACTTCTATAGGATTATCCTATAAATATACTCGTGTCACCTTTTACATCAAATTTTCCATTTTTAGATTCTTTCAAGATATAACATTTTCTACTAAATACTTTCAAGTAAATTACATTAGGTTTGTAACCATACCATAGTTCATTGGGAGTTTTATTTGAGTCCTTCTACAACTAAACTCAATTCAAAGTATGAACTGTAGTGCTGATAGCTTCCTTCCAGTACTTGATAGCAACATTCTTTTCAATCATTAGTGTCCTTGCACAATCCATGATGGATTTTTTTCTTTTTTTAGCTATTCCATTTTTCTTAAGAGTACCAAGGGCTAATACTTGTCTTTTGATTCCTCTTTCAATGCAAAATTTTTTGAATTCATTTGAGATGAATTCACCACCTCTATCTAGTCTTAAGCATTTCAATGTTATTCCACTTTCCTTTTCTAATCTAGCAAGATACAATTTGAATTTCTCAAAAGCTTCTGATTTTTCTTTGAGATACATGACAGTCATCATTCTAGAATAATCATCAACAAAAAGAATGAAAAACTTTTTTGCACTATAACTTTCTACTCCAATGGGTCCACATAAATCAGTATGCACAATTCCAAAACATCTTCTGACTAATAGTTTTTTCTCTTAAAACTATTCTTTTCCATTTTAACAATTTGGCAATTCTTGCATGATCCAACATCAGGATTTTTCAAAGTAGGAAGACCTCTTACTCTTTTGAGTTTTCTAATCTTGACCATATTATCAAATTTTACATGACATAGTCTTTTGTGCCATAGCCAACTTTCTTTCACTTGAGCAATGAAATGTAGAAATCATCAAGATCAAGATAAAATAGGTTACCTTTTGTTTGCTTGCCTAATCCAATCACATCTCCTTGGTTATCCAATAGTCTTTCCTTGTCATTCATGAATTCTACCTTGAATCCAATATTGTTAAACTATGCCACACTCAATAAATTATGTTTTAGTCCTTCAACCCAATAAGCATTGTCACATACAAGATCATTGGTTAGTCGCATTCTCTTTTATGCAGTAAGGTTCATTGTTCCCAAACCTTACACTACCTCCATCATAGTGTTCAAAATGTTCAAACTTAGTTTTCTCTCCAGTCATATGGTGAGAACATCCACTATTTATGATCCATGTGTGATTTTTGCTCACATGAGAGACAAGTTCTATTTTATCTCCTTTTTCATCAGATTTATCTTTTACAACAATATACACTATTTCATCTTCACTGTTATCAGATTCTTTAGCCATAAAACAAGTTTTATTACCTTTGTCTTTGTAGGATTTGTGACCTTTTAATTCCTTCTTGCCTTTGTAATTGTGGCTTTTCTTTTCTTCCTTGCCTTCTTTGTTTGGACACCTAGTAGCAATATGACCAATTTTTTCATAAGAAAAATAGATTAGAGGGATTTTACCTTTGGACTTTCCTATGTTCCTAGAATATTTGTTTGCTAGTAGAGCTTCAACAATTTCAAGATCACTATAATAACTTTCTGATTGATTATCTTTTATTTCCTTTCCTTTCTCTTTGAGTGGGAGTTTAGCTTCAAATGTAAACTCAATATTCTTAGAAGTAGGAACATAGTTGTCAAAGTTATCTAGTTCAAAAGTTTTCAATCTTCCTACTGGGGCATCCAAATGTATCTTGTTATTTTGATCACATATCTTTTCTTGAATAGAAGACAATCTAATTGCACAGATGGGAAGCAATGTTCCAAGAACTTTACTTACAATAGTTTCTTCTTTGATTTCTCCTCTAGCTACTCTGATTGCACTAACACTAGCCTTGATTATTTCCACATATTTTGCAACATTTTCATCTTCTCTAATTCACATTTGATCTAATTTTCCTCTAATGCTTTCTACTTTAGCTCTTCTTACATTGTTATCTCCTCCATATATTTCTTTTAGCTTTTGTTCCACATATCAAAAGCAATTTTACGATCTTCGACCTCATCACATTCAGCATAACTGAGAGCAGATGCAATGTTGATCATCATGATGTTATGGTTCTTCTTCTTAACAATATCATCAACTGATAATGTTCTAGTGGGAGTTTTATATTCTTCATCAAGATATTTGCATCCTAAATCACTGATGGTAGCCAGATGAAGCCTCATAAGTCCTTGCAATGCTGTAAAGTTGTCTCTGTTCAGCTTTGGAATCTCTCTCTTGTAAGACATCCTCATCTTTAGCTTAGGTCCTTGAAATCTTCTTTACAAGGACCAAAATATTTGATACCAATTTTTGCAAATATAAGAGGATTAACTGAGAGGGGGGTGAATTACTTACCATTAAAATAATCCCCCAATCCCTTATATGTTAACTATAAAATTCAAATTGATAAAATTGATTATTGTTGATACTTGGTAAATGTAGAGTGTGAATTACTTTAGTGAATCTTAAGATGTTATCATTAATTACTTGCAAGAATGAAAGAAATAACATGAAAACATGAGACACTAGGATTAAACATGGAAACCCAATTTTGGAAAACCATCAATGTAACTAGTTACTATTTTTCACTCTTCTAAAGTGATCCTTGTTAGGAGCCAACCCTATTAAAGGTTACAAAACACAATGCTAGGTGTGACCCTATTAAAAGATTTAATCACCCTATTAGGAGTGGCCTTGTAAAAGGTCTTGAAAAAATTCAAAGGAATTATTACCTTGTTAGAGGATTTACAAATGGTTGTTAAACCACCTCTATTAAGAGATTTTAGTTCACTGCTACAATGGTTAGAGAGTAACAATGAAATGACCTAATCGTGATGCAATTGAATTTCTGATTATAGATCTCTTCTCTGGTTCATACTTGATCCTTCTTGATCAAATAATACTTTTTTTTCCACTAGGATATTTTCTTATCCTTTAAGTTTTCTTCCTCCTCTTATCTCTTTCAACTTATCCAAATTTTTCATCACACACTTTGAAATCACAACTTGACCTTTTATTTATACCTTTTAGATTGTCAAGTCGGCACAAATACAACTTAAAATAGCCAATATTCATCACCTTAGTTAGCTAGAATCAATAGATAAATTAATTAAGCATTACATGAGAAAATAAGAAAATCCTTTGGAAGCTGACCCAGTTCAGTAGAAACTAATTCTGAAGCGATTTCCTGTGTTAACCAATAGAAGCTCAGTTAACATTATGAACTTATAAAATTCTTTTGATAACTGAGTGAACTTAGTTAACACTAACTCTATTCAACTTTTTCTTTGTTAATTGAGTGAGATCAATTAACACTATTTTCTCCTTGACTTCCTTCGATGCCTGAGTGAGCTCGGTAGAAACTACCTTTTGCATAGAGTAAACTTAGGATTGCTCAACAGACTAGGAAAATTGTCTTCATTGACCAAGTGAGCTTGGCATGAACTAACTGTCAACTGATATGACATTTTTGTAACATCAAAGACAACACACAATTAATCATTTGTATCCAACACTCTAAGCTTCATTAGATCTTCAAATATGTTCCACTTATACTTCTTCATCTAATCTTGAGCTTGACCTTATCTTTATATATTACATATTATCAAGTTGGCTTGAATAAAATATAGAATAATTAATATTCATCTCCTTAGTTGGCTATAACTAACAAATAATTCAATTGAACTCAATATGCCAAAACAAGAAAATCCTCTATTGGCTAACCCTACTCTATAGATACTAAATCAAAGTGATTTTCCTATGTTAACCAAGTGAATTTAGTTAATATTGCATATTAACAAAGTTCATTTGGCAACTAAGTGATCTTGGTTAACACTGGTTCCATCCAACATTTCATTCATTAATCGAGTGTGCTCGATTAACACTCAACATCTGTAAACTTTCCTTTGTAACCCAAGTGAACTCAATAGACACTATCTTCTAAACTAGGAAAACTCTAGAATGCATAGCAGACTCAGGAAACTAACATTAATGTGAGCTTGATATGCACTAACTAGCAATGATATGAAATTTTGTGTAACATCAAAGATAGTACATAATTAATCAATTATTTTCAACAATATTGTCTTCATACTTATGCCTGGCATGCTCTAATCATTCATCTCACATTGTTCACTCAGCTTTCTCTTTTCACATGGCATGCACTATGCTCTTGGCCTAGGTAGTATCTCGGTCATAGTGATGACCAACTAGCTATGCTAGATAATGATTAAGTGTTTTGTCACTATTTTTTCAAAACCATAATCACATTAATATGATTCATATTCTTTCAATATATAGTGGGTTAAATTGGCACTTTCTTCTTCTTCTCCCTATCTTCTTTAAGATAATATATTAATCACACACTCCTCCTAGGTGGAGTCTTGTTATTAATATTTCTCCCTATTGAGGATGCTCTTTCTATAAGCTATATATATTTTCCCAATTGTCTATGTTCTTATATTGTAAGAGTCACACCTCTTTACTATCAATGTAGTTCACATTGTTACTATAAGGATATCTTCTTGTAATGTAAAGTAGGTATAATTTTCTTATTCCTTCTTATGTATAGTATTTGACATAATAAATATGGGGCCATATGTCCACCCTCCTTGTACATAGCTTTTCCTTTCGTGGGGTAGGAAATATGGATTTTGAGTATCTCTTAGAGTGCTTTAGCCCTAGATGCTAGGCATTCTTTCTAATTTATTCTCAAATATATGCATTGTTACTTATCTTTCTATTGCACAAACTAACACATATGCTAAATTTTATAATGACCAACATAGATAAAATTACTAAATATCATTCATTAATCTCCTTTCATTTTTCATTCTCATTCCCTTTTCTGTCCTTCCTCTTAGGTGGAATTGGAGTTAAACATAATAGATCCTCCTTAAAGAACTTATTATCTTAGTGTTATTCTTGAGGCATGATCTATCCTCCTAGGTCCTTCCTTCCCTTCATCTATATACTTGGAGTCTACTCCTTGTATTGTAACAACTATATCCTGGATTTTCACCTAATTATAGAGATCCATGACCTATTTTGGGATCTTTGAGGTTTGAGACATGGTTGTCATGAGGATAGTGCACCCTTGACCAATAAGAGGCCCAATGAAACCCTAATGGGCCAATTAGGGGTGTAGTACACCCCTAAATAGGACATATTTTGGGTCTCATTTTTGGGTCTCACATCTCAGTACATCTAACATGCTAACTCCTAGGCAAGACAACGATGTAGGAGCATCTAGAGGTATAAGGGAAATCCTGTGTCACCCAAAAAAATGTACTTAGACTTAGTTTCTATTTCATGTGTTTTCATTTTTGGACACCCATTTGGGTCAATTAAAGGTTCCAACTCTCACAGTTCCACTATCAGTGTGCTAGTAAATCTTGAAAAAATAGGAGTATGTAATTAGACCATCATTTTGGTAAACTAGAAGGTGTGAATTGGCCAGATGAATGTAATTGTGATTTAGAGAATTCTAGAAAAAGAATAAGGTCAAAAGGCCCCACAGTTTGAAAGTTATTGCAATTTTTTGGGTTTTGGAGACCTCCTAAGAATACTTCAAAGTCAAGTTAGGGGCATTAAATGACCTCGAAAAGGGCAAAAAATGGGGGACAAGAAAATTTGATCCATAGGGCTATAGAGCGCTTTGAGAGCTTTTTGGAAATGTAAACAGTTCATCAATCGGAGCTACGGTTCAAAAGTTATGCCTCCCAAAAGTTTGGTTACCGTTTCTGGATTCTTCTAGATTTGCGTCGACTTCTAACGCAGTTTTTGGAGCCGTCTATTTGGTCAGTGGATGCCTACTAGCACTTTCTAGAATGTATTCCTAGTCCTTAAGCCTTTGGGGTCTATTTAAGGAGATTCCTGGCATTGTAGAAGGCAGTTCGGAGTGGAGTTTGAGAGGAGGTACTGAAAAGAGAAATTATCTCCACATTTATGCTATTGTAAGGCCTTAGGGCATGTTTTGAAGCTTATTTTCTCTGTACTAAATGTACTAGCTTATTTTTTAGTTAATAAAATTTCCCTTTCTCTGTTGTGTCCATTCTGTTCTTGGGTTGTGTCACCATCAAGTGGTACCAGAGCTAGTTCTCCTGAGTGTGTAGACAGAGTGCCGACTGTGACGTAGTTTGCACCAAGACTGTGTGGTTGTGGGTTCAAGTTAGAAGATGCCTCCACAAATAGAGCATGGTGGAAGGGCTAGAGCTATTAATCTTGAGGAGGTTAGAGCCCTCCAAATGCAGGTACATGCATTGCAAGAGGAGCTCCGTAGAGGAGCAACTATGGCCACAGGTGATGAAAGTGAAGATGACAACGAAGAAGATGAAATTGGACAAGAAGGGGAATTTGACGAGGAAGTTCTGAATCATGCAAGGGAAAGGATTTTTAGGGCCATTACTAAGTTTCGGAAAAGACCCACAATTGAAGTGGGTGTATTTTTAGGAAATCTGAAACCAGATGAGTTGATCGATTGGATCAATGAACTGGAAGAATACTTTGATTATGAGGATATCAGGGACCAAGATAGGGTTAAGTTTGCAAAGGCCAAACTGAAGGCCATACTAAAATCTGGTGGCAAGAGGTTCAATTGGAAAGAAATAGAAGAGGAAAGGAGAATATCACAAGATGGGATCGCATGGTGGACAAATTGAAGAAGAAGTTCATTTTTGTGGACTATGAGCTTGATTTGTTTAAGAAGATGCATGATTAGAGTGAGACATGCAGAAGAAAATAAGGAGAAGGTTATTCATTATATCAGTGGGTTGCGACCTAGCATCCAGGAGGAATTAAGTTTGGTAAGAATGACCAGCATTGAAGAGGCATACCAGTTTGCCCTACGAGTTGAAGAGAAGCTGAATAAAAGGTTTGAAGGAAGACAAAGAGGGTGTGGTCAAGGAGGAAGGGGAAGCGATAGATCATCTGGAGGCCTCAATGAAACCCAAAAGAAAAATGAAGATGTGGGTACTAGTAGGAACCAGAGGAGTGAGGGTTTCAACTGCTCCCACGATCAAGACTTTGGAAATCAGAGAGGAAGAGGTAGAGGACATGGACAAGGAAGAGGAAGCTTTCGTGGTACTTATTTCCATTGCAATGAAGAAGGTCATCGTGCCTTTGAATGCCCTCAATGACAAGGAATGATAGATAGGAGAGCTGAGGGACAAGCTAGGGTTGCTCATGTGGATGAAGATGCACAATCATCACATTCAGAGGATGTAGAAAGAGGAGAGACCTTGGTAAATGAAAGAGTCATACTAAGTGGTGAGATTGAACCAGGACAACAGAGGAGTTTGTTCCGTACCTGATGCAAGTGTGAGGATAAATGTTGTGACGTGATCATTGATGGTGGTAGCACTGATAACTTGGTATTAGGAGAGATGGTCTCTAAGCTGAAGCTCAAGAGGGAGAAACATCCCTAGCCCTATCGGATTGCTTGGGTAAAAGATGATCATAAGGTCCTGGTAAGTGAACAATGTTTAGTGAAATTCAAAATTGGGAGTTACCATGATAAAGTTTTCTGTGATGTTATTCCAATGGATGTTTGCCATCTATTGTTGGGTAGACCATGGTAGTTTGATAGACATGTAGTACATGATGGACATGCAAACACATACTCTCTGACAAAGGATGGATTTCGCCACAAATTGAAGCCCATGAAAAAGGAAGGTGAAAAGGTATGTAGCAGTGCTAGGATTTGTCTTGTTGATAGAAGGATGTTTTTAGATGGCATGAAACATCAACATATGTGCTATGCTTTGATTCCTAGGAAAGATAAAGAAGGTATTAGTGAAATACCACTTGAACTTTCAGATTTACTAGGGGAGTTTGGAGATATTATCTCTGATAATGTTCCAGATGGATTGCCACCTGTAAGGCAAATTAGTCATCAGATAGATCTAATTCCAGGAGCTAGTTTGCCTAACAAGGCTACTCACAGGATGACTCCTACTGAAATAGAGGAGCTAAACAGATAGGTTCAGGAGCTATTGAGGAAGGGCTTGATTTGAGAGAGCCTGAGTCCATGTGCAGTACCTGTAGTACTCGCACCAAAGATGGATGGAGAGTGGAGGATGTGTACAGATTCTTGAGCTATACATAGGATAACCATCAAGTACCAGTTTCATTTGCCAAGGATGGATGATCTTATGGACTACTTGAGTGGAGCTCAGTACTTCACAAAGATAGATCTCAAGAGTGGCTATCATCAAATATGGATTTGAGAAGGAGATGAGTGGAAAACAACCTTCAAGACCAAGGAGGGTCTTTATGAGTGGTTAGTAATGCCTTTTGGATTGACGAATGCCCCAAGCACCTTCATGCAGCTCATGAATGAGGTACTTAAGAAGTTCTTGGGAAAATGTGTTATTGTCTATTTGGATGATATTTTAATTTTTAGCAAGACTTTGGAAGAACATTTACTACATATTCATAGTGTCCTTGAAAGTCTAAGGGAAGACAAACTGTTAATTAATCTGAAGAAGTGTATCTTTGCAAAAGGGAGTTAGTCTATTTGGGTTTTGTTATATCACCTAAAGGTCTCAAAATGGATCCAAAGAAAGTAAAAGCCATCTTGGAATGGCCTACTCCAAGGTCTGCTACTGAGGTAAGATCATTTCATTGTCTAGTTAGTTTCTATAGGAATTTTATTAAGAATTACAGTGGCATATGTGCACCCCTAACTGATACAATAAGAGGGGATAGAAAAGAGTTCAAATGGACTATAACAGCTACGAGAAGTTTTGAATTGCTGAAGAAGAAGGTAACAGAACAACCTATGTTGGCACTTCCAGATTTTAGAAAGGTTTTCCAAGTGGATTGTGATGCTAGTGGAAGTGCTATTGGGGTTGTATTAAGCCAAGAAGGTAAGCCTATTGCATATTTTAGTGAAAAATTGAATGATGCAAAGAAGAAGTATTCTGTTTATGATCAAGAGTTCTATGCAATAGTTCAGGCCTTAAAGAAATGGAGGCATTATTTATTGCCAAAGGAATTTGTTTTGTATACTGATCATAAGGCATTACAGTACCTAAATAGCCAAGGTAAATTGAATCAGAGGCATATGAAGTGGGTAGAGTTCTTGCAGAGTTATACGTTTGTGTTGAAGCATAGAAGTGGAAAATCTAACAAGATTGTAATGCACTAAGTAGGAGACAGTCGTTGCTTATAGTAATGCAGGTTGAAGTAGTTGGGTTTGATGAACTCAAGAATTTGTACCCTGAGGATCCTAATTTTGTTGAAGCATGAAAAGCTTATAAAGAACCTGTTGTTGTAGATAGAACCAAGTGGTTAGACTATTTGATTCAGGATGCCATGTTGTTCAAAGGTAGTCAATTGTGCATTCCAAGGAGCTCCATGAGGGAAAATCTTATTAAGGAGAAACATAGTGGAGGGATGGCAAGACATTTTGGTCAAGATAAGACCATTGCCATTCTTAGAGAACATTATTTTTGGCCTCAAATTTCACAGGATGTGAAGAAGTTTGTACAGAGTTGCCAGGTTTTTCAAGTTGCTAGGTTTGTCAAGTTGCCAAGCGGTTTAGTCATAATACTGGCCTATATCAACCATTGCTTGTTCCATCAAGGCCATGGGAGGACATAAGTATGGATTTTGTTCTTGGATTTCCAAGGACACAAAGGGGTAATGACTCAGTATTCATGGTGGTTGATAGGTTCTCCAAAATGGCACATTCCATTCCATGCCACAAAACTCATGATGCTATCCATATTGCAGACTTGTTTTTCAAAGAGGTGGTAAGACTACATGGTCTTCCAAGGAGCATAGTTTCTCAGAGAGATACTAAATTTGTAGGGTATTTTTGGAGGACATTGTGGAAAAAGTTAAGAACCGACTTGAAATCCAGTTCCACACATCACCCACAAACTAATGGCCAAACAGAAGTGGCAAACAAAAGTCTGGGCAATTTGCTGAGATGTTTAGTTGGGGATAAGCCCAAGGGATGGGATTTGATTCTACCACAAATAGAGTTTTCTTACAATAACTCTATAAATAGGAGTACTGGAAAATCACCATTCCAAATTGTATATGGGAATAGCCCAAGGACTGTACCATAATTGAGGAAGATAGAGCAAGGGGAGAGGACAAGTGCTGAAGCGAAAGAATTTGCTAAACATATCAAGCATCTACATGAGGAGGTTTAGGCACACATTACCAAGATGAATCAAGAGTATAAAGCTAGGGCTGATCAAAGAAGAAGACATAAGGAATTCCAAGTAGGGGATCTAGTCATGGTGCACTTACGAAAAGAAAGATTTCTAGTCGGTACTTACAACAAGCTAAAAATGAAGAAATTTGGCCCCTGCAAAATTTTGAAGAAACATGACTTAGGAAATGCATATGAGGTGGAGTTGCCAGATGGTATTCACATTTCTCCCATTTTCAACATTGTAGATTTAACAAAGTATCATGATGATGGTGCAGATGAGGAGCTAGTGTTAGAGCCATGTTCGATTCCTGCTTCTAAGAAGAAGGAGATAGAAGACATTCTAGATCATCGTGTGGGTAGGAGTACTAGAAACAGGCAGTATGAAGAGTATTTGGCTAAATGGAAAGGACAACCAATCGAGGACTCAACTTGGATTTCAGCAACTGAGGTTTCTCATTTGGAATTTCCTCTACCATTCATAAAGTGACAGGGTCACTTTTGAATCTACCCTGGGTGTCTGATGCAGGAGCATCTAGAGGCATAAGGGTAATCTTATGTCACCCAAAAAATGTACTTAGACTTAGTTTCTGTTTCATGTGTTTTCATTTTTGGACACCCATTTGGGTCAAATAAAGGTTCCAACTCTCACAGTTCCACTATCAGCGTGCTAGTAAATCTTGAAAAAATAGGAGTATGTAATTAGGCCACCATTTTGGTAAACTAGAAGGTGTGAATTGGCTAGATGAATGTAATTGTGATTTAGAGCATTCCAGAAAAAGAATCAGGTCAAAAGGCCTCACGGTTTGAAAGTTATTGCAATTTTTTGGGTTTTGGAGACCTCCTAAGAATGCTTCAAAGTCAGGTTAGGTGCATTAAATAACCTCAAAAAGGTCCAAAAAATGGTGGACAAGTGAAGCTGTTCCATAAGGCTATAGAGCACTTCGAGAGATTTTTGAAAATGTAAACGGTTTGTCAATCGGAGCTATGGTTCAAAAGCTATGCCTCCCGAAAGTTTAGTTACCGTTTCTAGATTCTTCTAGATTTGCGCCAACTTCTAATGCAGTTTCTGGAGCCTTCTATTTGGTCAGTGGATGCCTACTAGCACTTTCTAGAATTTATTCCTAGTCCTTAACCCTCTGGTGTCTATTTAAGGAGATTCTTGGCATTGTAGAAGGCAGTTCGGAGTGGAGTTTGAGAGGAGGTACTAAAAGGAGAAAGTATCTCCACATTTATGCTATTGTAAACCCTTAGGGCATGTTTTGATGCTTATTTTCTTTGTACTGAATGTACTAGCTTATTTTTCAGTTAATACAATTTCCCTTTTTCTATTTTGTCCATTCTATTCTTGGGTTGTGTCCCCATCAGACAACCTTAAAAAGTTACTCAATTATGAGATCTATAGAAACCCTTCCATTTTCACATTTCATTCTCAAGTTTTCAACCATCCAAAAATTCAAGCTCTCAAGCTCTTAAGCATTCCTCAAGTATCCAAGGCTTCAACATATCTCTCCATTGAAGATTAATTATTTATGCATTCAAGACTTTTAAGGAGTTTATCGTAGATCTTTTATTACATCTTCAACATTCAAGATTTCCCTTCATACATTAAAGATTCTTTGTTACATCTTTTACATTCATTCTTTTAGGATGTACACTCATTTTAAAGTTGGATTTCAAGAACATATATTCATGAATATTTTTGCTTTACTTTGATGTCCTTTCTAAGGTTTGGAACTTGAGTGAAACCTACTACATCTACATACTTGAATACATTCCAAATTAAAGAGCATATTCATAGATTTGTATTGCTTCTTGTTAGATCTATCACTACTTCTTGCAAAAAATTTATTTCAATTATTTTAGTTCATAGTCAATTCCTAAATTAGGACTTGACAAAGGTTCCCCCCTGCCCCCCCCCCGCTCCCACCCCCTTCCCAAATAAAGAAAAAAAAAATCATTTTGTTTGGTAGGCTTATTATCTCAAATTAATGAACAAGTTAAGGATATGGATATAATTTTTAGCTCTCTATAAAATTGCAAAATCTGAATCAACATCACATAAAGTCAATTAGGGTCACAATGCACCGTTGATAATCCTTTTTCCATTGATGATCCATTTTCCCTTGACAATTATCTAAATAATTTTAGTAATTTTTCCTTGTAGATTTTATCTTGTTCTTGGATACAATTGTTTAGTTTTGTGTTGTCTTTGATGTTACACAAATGTCATATCAGTTATTAGATAGAGTCTACTAGCTCAGTTGGTTAGCAAAGAAAATTATAGAGTCTACCAAGCTTAGCTAGTTAGCAAAGAAGATTATAGAGTCTACCAAGCTCAACTAGTTAGCAAAGAAAATTACAAAGTCTACTGAGCATTCATGAATATACTCTGTGGAAACAATTTCTACCAAGCTCACTCAAGCATCAGAGATTTCTGTGAAAAAAGTCAGTTTCTATCAAGCTCACAAGGTTAGTGAAGGAAAGACAATGTTTATTGAGTTCACTCAGTTGTGTTTGTCAAGCTTTAGTTGGTTAACACTAGAAATCATTTCTGAAGCAGTGTTTATCGAGTAGGGTTAGCCAATGAAGGATTTCATTGTTTTGGGAAATAAAGTATAATTGTTTCATGTAATGAATGTAGCCAACTAATTTAATTATTGGTGGTAATTGTAACTTGTAAATGAGCTGATTGGATAACTTGTAAGGTATAAATAAAAGGTCAAGTTGTGAATTCTAAATTATGGATGGATGAATGAGAAAGCATGCAAGTGAGTTAATTATGTGAAGAGGTAAGTATGAGAAAATTTTGAAGAAGGATCAAATATCCCTAAGGAGCAGAAAAGGTGTATTTGAGCAGAGAGGATCTAGTGAAGCAGAACATAGATCTATAATAGCAATGTTCAGTTGCATCTCATTTATGTCACTTCATTTTTACTTTTTCATCATTCTAGAAATTATTTCCTAAATCTCTTAACAAAGATTTTTTAACAACCATTTTGTAAATCCTTTAACAAGGTGAAAGTTCTATTGAATTGTTCTAAAGCCTTCTAGCAAGGCCACTCCTAGCAAGGTGATTAAATCCTTTAACAAGGTCACACCTCATAGTGTGTTTTGTAACCTTTAACAGGGTTGGCTCCTAATAGGGCTCACTTCAGAAGAGTGAAAATAAGTAGCTAGTTACTTGGTGGATTTTCTTATATTAGGTTTCCATGTTAAATTTGGTGTCTCTTGTGTAGATATTATTTCTTTTATGCATGCATGTTAAATCTTTGTGAATGCTTAAAGATTAGTAATAAGTTAACACACATCTACCAAGTTACAACATTTTTCTATGTGGCTACTGAGTGACATTAGTAACTAAGTTTATAAGACATCTAAGGGATCTATGGATTTTTTTGTGGTAACTAATTCACCCCCCCTCTTAGTTACTTAATCTATATTTCCAACAATTGTTATTAGAGCTTCTGGTGCTTGCAAGAAGGATTTCAAGGATCTAAGCTAAAGATAAAGATGTCTTAGAAGAGGGAAATTCCAAGGCTTAATAGGGATAACTTTTCAGCATAGCAAGGTCTCATGAGACTCCATCTAGGTTCCATTGGAGATGTTGGTCTAATTTTTCAGAGCGTAGAGAAATTTTGAAAATTTAAGTGAAAAATCACTTAAGACATTGTATCTTGTAGATTATGGTTTCATTTGTTATTTTTTTTCAAATTCTTAGGTTGCCCTAATTCATGTCCCAATCTCTATGTTTTTTGAATTCTATCAAATTCTCAAGGTTTGTCATCATCACACTCTTTGAAAAACCCTAGTGCCTTATTTTACCATAGTTTTGAAAACCTTCAAAAATAACATTTTAAAACTGACTTTAGGTGGGACATTTTACCCTAAGCTTTAGAAATTACACAAGGATGATTTCATAATTTGGTTAAAATTTTTATATCCTTACTTTTTTATTGTAGTTTGTGCATATATATTTTTAAAATCTTAATTGCAACACCTTTTCAACCCACCATCAATCTTGGTCAGATTGACAGAGGGTTCTTTCTTGCATCATTGAAGTGCAAGGTTTTTAAATATTGCAGGCAAGCACCTTTGTGCCACATAGCCCTTACTTATGTTAGAATATCAATTCGCCACAAAGATAATAACTTGTTAGAATTGATCAAAACCTTTCTTGTAGACCTATCAGTACTATTAGTGCATGCTCTAAAAGGCCCACAATATCATTGGTTGAGTGTTTTAATGAATGCATTTCTTTAGCTTCAATTTTATGCACTATTGATTAGTTTTAGATCAAAGGCTAGCACTTTCCCACAATTAGAAGATGCACAAGGATTAAATAATGTGGGGAAGTGCCAACAAGCAACGTAGCACAATCTAACATCATGGGCCTGCCTTTTCAATGGATAATAATGATATACATTATGTGGTAGTTGTTAGATGAGCTTGACTAAAAGGAAGTTTCTCATCCATCTTTGCGTCTGATCCAATGTTGACAGGGTGCAAGAATCCATTATCGTTAATCTGTGTAAGATCCATGGTTAGCGCTTACCTACATTATGAAGTTGCTCAATTTTTAAATAATGCGAGAAAGCACTATGATGACATGTAGCAAGGTGGGACCAAGAATGAAAGATATGTGGTACATTGCACCAGGCTATAAGGAAAAGCTGATGTGTAATACTAGTTGGGACAGTCAGGATCTAGGAAGAATGCTAAGTCACACCATGCTAGAAGAAATGATGTCATGGGTGTGAAGGTTTTAATAGTTAATATGGTAGTCAAACTTGTAACATGAGTTGGATTCAAAGGACTTATTTCATTGGTCAGAATTAGTGATTGGACCATAGAGGATGAAGATTTAGACCTATCGTCGATCTTGATTTGACCAATGAAGGGTTCTTGCCCACAATAACTACTTGAAGGAAGTTTAAGCAAAGCAGGTATGTGCCAACCTAATGCATGAAAAGTGTGACATTAGAGAACACATTCTTAGAAGTAAATATGGGACCCAGTTGTGTGGAAGTTTTTCAGGAAGCACAGATTTCCATAAAGACTTTCTATTCGAGAAGTATAGCTAATAGGGCCTTTTTTCAATTATAAATTTGTGTGATCATTGATCTTGTTTTGATTAACGGATGGAACTTGCCTACAATTCCAATATCCAATAATTTTAAAGAATGTGGGTAAGCAGTAATGTGGCACATGGCCACATTTTTAAAATTATAAAGCTCGTTCTTTTTTTGAATTAAAGCCATTCAATCAGGTGAAATCAATTAATAAGATTTAAATTTGGATGTAACTTGACAATAATGGCTACTGGAAGTTAATATGGTGCTAAGCTCATTCGTGTGATATCAATGCATGAATATAATTCATGATCTCACCATTATTGAACCATAGAATTGTAAGAGATTATCAGAGAATAAAGAATTTTTAGAGCCATGGCACAAAATTTTTATCCAACAATCCAGTGAGTTGCAGTGAAAATTATATAGAGAAGAAGTGAAAATTTTAGTGGGTAAGCACTCTATAACTCCTAAAAACCAAGCATTTGTTGTTATGTAATTCTTAGCATTTTCTCAAAATGCCTCCACAAAAGGAATTCTCTAGGCAAATTGATTACTTAAAGAGGGTTTTGCATGATGATTTCCTAGAACAATTCCCCCTATGAGTGAATGAAATAACTAAAGGAAGGGAGCTCATTCCTAAGAACCCTAGTGTAGATGTAGCAGAGGGTTTCTATAATAGGGAAACTTGGGTAAGAGATGCCCAGGTATCTATGGGAGGTTTAGAATTATGTAAAAGGTGATTCTTAGAATGAAAATTAGATACCCCGATGAGCAATGTTTGGGAATTTGACATTGGGAAGTTAATAGTCCTTACAGTTTTCTTTGATAGTGATCTGGCCAAGAAGTATGATCCTATTATGAGTTGGGTGAAGAATCATACTAGAGTGAATCCTTTTAGGGTTTTCCTTGAACTGATTAGTGAGGTTTTCAACCTCAAACCTAACCATGCCATGCATGAAATCATTGATATGGATGACCTTCAAGCAAGGTATAATGCACAAAGGGTCTACTTAAGGACAAGACCACTACAAGAACATGTTTCCAAGATTGGTACATTGTCTATAATTACTGTCAATACCCCTAAGCCATCAATTTGAAGACATTTTAATTGAATTGCTCAAGCACTATATTTTTCTCTTTGCAAAATTTTTGGAATAGATGAAGCAGAGTATATCCCAGGTTCCATTGTTCTCATCATGGCTCAGACTCTTCAATTTGGGATGAGCACTATTCTTGATTTTGCCACTCACCTTGCACAAAAAATTCACCATGGTTTGGTAGGATTAGCATAGGGGAAAGTAGAAAAACCATTCTATTTGTATTCATTGCTCATGTATGTATGTTTGTATAAGGGATTTACCTTTTTATCAAAGGGTATGGAATTAGAAACAACCAGGGATGGAGAGAGGAATCCAATTAAGTTATGGAGTGTGGATATGACATTAGAGGTGAGAGATGTTAGCTTTGTAAGGTTTGATAGATATTTTGCATCAAAGCTTAGAATGCTTTTGAGAGGAGACTGCCCTAGGATTCCACAAGCATTGCTATAATTGGTTAGACCTAACGACCATGCAAAAGGCTATTGGTTAGTCATAATTGGGGGGATATAATCCCCTATAATGTTTCAATAGTAATAAGAGTATATAGCTTCTTGGGAAAGCCTCTTGTGCTACCATTCCATGTGGCTCTGAAAATAGGGATAGCAAAATTGTTATGGTAGATAGAAACTATTGATTAAAGAGATCTACCAAAGAAGGGTACTTTCTTTCTAGTTGTTTCTATAGTGCATGATTTTGTTTTTGTGAGGAAAGGATGGAAACACCTTAGTTTTTTCCTAGATAGATACAACATGGTAGAATCCCATGCCAGGTTTATTAACCATGAAGGATTCTATGATCTCTTAAGAGAGAGGACAAATTCTGCCCACATGGTGCAATAGGTGTATTTCCTTGAGGATGTTATCAAGAATGCTTTTTCTTTTCAAGAGGTGGAATTGAGAAAAGAAAAATGGGTAGTATTTAGTAAGACACTAGAATTCATCAATGCTTTTGACTCCAATTATGATCCACTAAAAGATACAAAATATTGGGGAGCCAAGATGCAAGCATTGATGAATTATTTTGTTGTGGTAATACAAACCATGAATAAGAAGAAGGCTGCATATGTTAATACCTATCTAGATAGGGATGTAGAGGTATAGAGGAGGATAAACAGTAGAATATATATTGGCTCCTAGTTAGTACACCTTACAAAAAAGGGCAAGTTATATAATGGTGCAAAATGTGCAACAAGCTCCCCTTCAGCAGAGACCAAGGCCAGAAAGTCCATCTATAGCTGGTGTCACAAAGAGGAAATAGTTGGAGCAAGGTTCCTACTCTCATGTAGAACAATACTCTTGAAGCCACTCCCCAATCTAAATAGATGATGAAGAATCATTAAGGGAGCAGCTTAGAAAAATTGGTGGAGAGGGAAATGTAATTTTTACTTCCATAGATTTGGAGATTAGGGAACTACAAGAACCTCCTACACCTCCTTCGATCTCACTATTGTTGATTACCAAGGTAAGGAGATAGATGATGAAAATTTTATTAATGATGAAAATTTTGTGAAGTCTAGAACCTTTGCACAATTTTTGTGGAGATTAAACATAGGAAATTTTGAAAGGACATGTGAAAATATAAAGGCAGAGCAACCTAATAAACTAGACTCTGTTATCCAAGAAGAAGTAAAATCTAAGTTTTTGAATGATTTTGCTCAATTTACACCTGAGGCTAGAAGGCAAATAATTAAACAGTCACGAGTCCTTATTTTACCAAAATGGATATAGTTAACGCCATGGTTTTTTATTGAATAAGGAAAGAAAAGGATGTACAATACAAGACTAAACAAGAGGTACTATAGACTCATAGACGAGTCAAGCAGTGATGACCACCAAGCCCTAGTTATTTGGTCAATTAAGAATAGGGACAAGACCAGAATGTAGGAAATTTCTACTACAAAGCATACTAGTGTATTAACGATATTCAAGGCTGGTGAAGTTGGTAGCAAGAAAATAATTGGAATGGCTTTAGAAATGCTAAAATTTGGTAGTGTGGTGTCTAGCTAGGAAGAGGATAAATTTACACAACTCAATGCTAGATTTGAAGAAGTTTTGAAAGCATATGAGGATAGGGGTATGCAAATACAATCACTAGAATACCATGTAGCTCAAATAGAGAAAATACGTAGGAAAAGAAAAGTGGGAGAGTCCAGTAAATCTAGAATTGCATAGCCCCCACGACCACCTATTGAACCCTTCAAATCAACTCCAATTACTAAGATACTAGATACCCCAGAAAGGCCTCAGTTTTACACTACAGAGGATTTCAAAGAAGAGAAGAATAATTTGTATGCATTGAATGTATAATTAAATAATCAATTTTAAGAGAAGATAAGGAAGGGTGTAATGTATTTGGTGGATAGAATTGAATGGCCATCATTTTTTGACCTATTAGAAGGGATTGAAGCCATTAGGGATGAATTAAATAGAAGTGAAGTTAAATCCAGACCCCTTGTGTAGAAGTGCATAGAAAGGAATAATGATATCATGACAATGTGTATATCTGCAATCCAAGTATCTTCTCATCAAATTGAAAAGAATTTTTATTTGTTAAATAAATTACAAGGTTTTGATGACAAACAAGATTCCTTTTAGAATAGGTTAACAATTTGTTTATAAACTCAAAAAGAATTGTGACCAAATCTACTTAAGAGGGATATATATGAATCAGAGAGTATAAACAAATAAATAAATTTCATATTCGATAGGGATCAAAGATGAGAATCAAAATGAAACTAAATTAAGTTTCATACAACAATATCCTAGTAAAATATCCCCTAGGTATACTCACCTTGGTTTAGTAGAACTTAAAGAGTAGAAAACCATCCTTGGTTTTGTTGAAGTTGGGTCCAAGTGATTTGCACATATAATTGTTAATAGGAATTGGCTATTCCTTAGGTTGTATGAGTATTACCATGTTGGTATTGAGTATTTTGTTGTTTAGTAGTTTCAAACACCAACAAAATGGTGACTCTACTAGGGACACACTTAGTATTCTAATAAATTAGTGTGTCTTTAAAAATCTGTGTCACCCTTGGGTAAAGTCTAAGGTAAGCATTTTATGAAGAAGTTTTCCTATGGAATTGGAATTCATACACATTTTGGCTAAAGCTGTCAGTAAAGAATTTGTCATTTGTTTAGTAATTGTTCCCATTTTGATAGGTTGGGTGGTGACTCAAAAGGTTTAACCAGTGTCAGTACTTGAAATTTTGTTGTCTCAAATAATGACAAATAAGAAGAATACACAAGAAAATGTGAAGCAAAACTCAAAAATCAAGTTACAAACTGATCTCCCTCCTAAGAGAAGATAGAATTGGGTTGTAAAATTAAATCAAATGTAGAAAGGAAATTATTTCCAAGGCAAATGGTACGGAAAGATAATATTTACCATTCTGATATGGAAAAGGAACCTTTCTCCAAGGGTCCTAGATCTCACCCAAGTTTATTTGACATTTTTTTTTATAATACTCCTGAGACGATATGTCAAGAAAAGATTGTACAACCACATCCACTTAGGTTGGGTGATAGGAATAGAAATAATCTTTTTCAGCATAGTACAAATCCTTTCATGTTAGATTATTCTCCTAAAAAGGTGAGACCAAAACATTTAGAACCTGAAAGCTTCAATGATGAGAAAACTACTAGTTCTAAGTTTATGGTCCCTAACCCTGATGAGAATGAGATCCTAAGAGTTTAGCTTGCTTGCTAAGAAAGAATCCATTGATAGGATGTTTCAAAAGTAAAGAGAAGAAATGATCATGAAAGTCTATGAAGAAAAACAAGAATTACTTAGATGAATTTCTACTTTGAAAAATAATAAAATGAGATAGCAGCTAGTGCTTGGCAGCCTAAAATTGTGGGTCAAGTTCAACAACTCAAATTACAAGAGCAAAAGTTGATAAAGAACCAAGATACAAACCAAGAGGGTCCTATGATATAACTGATCAAGAGCTATAAGACCCTAGAGGCTAAAAGGGATGTGGGACATGTTATTAATGTTCAAGATAAAGGAAAACAAAAGGAAGTTGGTATTAGGATCAATGAGCCAACAAAAATTGTCCAGATTTATGATTCTATGTCACCTTCTAATATTGAGTTGGAATAAAGAAGAAAAGAAAAAGATGCTTTGGCTAAGAAGTTGGAGATTGCAGAAAGTGAGCCTGTTGTAGGTAAGATGAACAATAAGATCAAATTCTTAGAAATTGCTAAGAAGCAATCTATAGCTATACCTAAAGGTAATATAGATGGTGAATTTGATAATGCAGATCAAAATGCCACTCAGGTACCTATTTATTTCTTGTCTTCCTTTTTACAAAAGGTAAATCTAAATAATCCTATTGGTGATGCTAGTACTAGTAATACTATGGATAACACTAAGAGAAATGTTTCTTATAATCCTAAGATTGATTTCCAAAGAAGACCTATTCAGTTAGAGGGTTATAGGTAGATATGTTTTGATGGAATCCCTAGTTTTCCTAACCCCACGCCACAAGAAATGAGAAAAAGGTTGCCTAAATTTGTTGGGAACAATGATATTACATGTTAGGATCACTTAAGAATTTTTTTGGATATGATGAGTGATTATGAGGTTGAAGTTGAAGATGTTATAATGAAGTTGTTTGTTCAGTCACTAATTGAAGATGCTAGAGAATGGTTCAAATTAATTTTTGAATTATCTATTATGGATTAGAAGGATATTGAATATTGTTTCAAGGAACAATATGGTGACAAGCTAAATCAGAGTTATATTTTGAGTGAATTCAATAACATTAAGAGATTACCCAATGAGTCTATCACAAATTTCAATAATAGATTCCAAAAAAGGATGTATAAGCTAATGCAAACCATGCAAGTTGATGACAAGGTATGCTTAATCACCTATTTCAATTCTCTTGATGGTAAAATAGCATATCAACTTAGGGATAAGGAACCTAGGACTTTAAGAGAAGCCTTCAGGATTGCTATTAACATTGAGAATAATTTGAGAATCTCAAGTAGATTAGAAAGTAAAAGGGATGACCCTAGATTTTTTGGTAATAAGGGAAATAGGAAGGAGGATCATAAAATTGTAGGTGGGAAGAAACAAGAGTCTAGTGAGATAAGTCAAGTTCTCAATGCTATAAAGAATTTAAATCTTCTTCACGCAAAGAATGATAGGAATCTGACTGAAAATAGGATCCCTTATCAGTCTAACATCAATAGACAAAATAGGTTGTAGAATTTACCCTATAAAACTACTAGGAAAGATGGTCAGTCTAATGTTCCTTCCTCTAAGAGTAACAATAACAAGGTGACTAATAATCCTTTATCAAAAAGTTTTGTAAATCTAGTGGATGATCCTAAATTTACTGCTAAACCTACATGGTGTTTTGCATGTCAGTTACCCCATTCTCCTAAATCTTGTGTAGTAGCATTGTCATTTATAGGAAATCAAACTATAGTAAAAAAAAATATCATGAACAGGACGAAAACAATGATGATGTAGGGTGTAAGATGTTTGAATCACATAATTCTAAAAATGAAGATTGTGAGAAAAATGTACATGCCCAAAGACAGTTTCAGAGTGTCATACAATAGCAAGTATTTTATGATGAAAGTGATATTGAAGAAAATGTTTGTAACATCATAGGTTCAAAAGAAGAAGTAACCCCAAGAAAACCCTCTAGGGAAGATATTGATCAAATTACTGCTAGTTTGGTAGCCTAGGTTCAGACTAGAAGTATGGCTTAGAGAGATGATAAGGACAAGGTAGCTAGTATCTTCATAAAAGGAACTAGTCATAAGAAGAGTGAAATTTTGAAGCCTAAAGAATCCCCTAATGGGAAGGTTAAATTTACAAATCAAAAGTGGGAACCAAAGAAGGGGGGTAATCCTAAGGATTTGAAGTTTTCAAAGAATACATCCAAGAAAATGGATGAGGAGGTATCAAAGATTATCACTAAAAAAGATAAGGGTCATTAAAATGCTCTAAATTTTTTGGATAAACATGATGAGAAAAAGAATATGAATAGTGGTAAACTTTTTGATTCTTCTATAGATATGCTTACTATTTTATCTCATATTACTATTAAGGTTCCTCTGTCTAAATTGGTAAAAATCCACAAACATAGAAATCAAGCCACAGAATGGTTGGGAAATACTAGTGTAAAGGTAAGTCAGGATCATAATGAGAATCATAGTCTCAAAGATGAGGACAAAGAAAAGATGAAAGAAAAGGAAAATGAAGTAGTTGTGTCTCAAATTCCTCAGATGTTTTTGGATAGCTCTATCGATGAATGTTTAGGAACTGTTGAGCCATTTTTCTTGAGTATACTAGTGAATGGTAAGATGTTAAAGAACTGTATGATTGATTCTAGTGCTTCCAATATTGTCATGACTTTTGAAATAATGAAGGAATTAGGCTTGAAAGTTGATACTATCTAGGGAAGATGCTATGCCATGGATAAAAGAGAAGTTATAGTCAGGTATTATTAATTCTTTAACCTATAGATTGATAGCCTATCTAGACAAAGAACTTATTATGAGTGTTTTGGTTGTTGATATTCCACCTCAGTATGGTATATTATTATCTATAAGATGGAGTGCTACCATGGGAGGAAGTTTGCAATGTAATCTATCATTTACTACTTTTAACATTGATGAGAACTTAGTAAAGATAAATAAAGAACCAAAGAGCATATATATGATAGAAGAAGATATTGAGGATGATATGACAAACTTTGTGGATACAGATGTCAATGCATTCAAGACAGAGGTTATAACTCTAAAGAAGGGTAAGCAGAAATCTCAGATAGAAGTGAAAGTTGATACAAAGATAGATAAAGGTGATTTGTGGGCCATGTTATTTGATGGTGCTTATTGCAAAGATGGAGTGGCTGCAGGTATTTTGTTGATCTCTTCTAATGGGGCAACATATAAATTTTCATTTACATTGAGTTTCCCTTGTACTAATAACATAGCAGAATATGAGGCATTGTTGTTAGGACTTAGACTAGCTCATAAGAATCATATAAAGTGTTTACATGTTATAGGAGATTCTAAATTGGTTGTGTCCCAAGTAAGAAATGCTTATGTGTCAAAAAATAAAAAGTTAAAAAAATATAGAAATGCAGTATGGGACATGATGGAATATTTTGATGCATTTGGGCTAGACTGGAAGGATAGAAGTTATAATAAGATGGTAGATTTGTTAGCAAATATAGTAGTAAAACCTGATGATATTACATTTGCTGGTATATCTAAAATTAAGACTAAAACTAGACCCTATGTTTTTAACAATGTCCACAATTGGCAAGTATTTGAAGATGATAAAGACATTCTGAGATTTCTAAATTGTGAAAATATGTTATCAGGACAAGAAATTGATTATGCAACTTATTAGGAAAATATAAATGGAAAAGATACTATTTTTGGGTAGGAAGTTGTGCAATGAAAGACTAACAAGATCCCAAAGGGTTTAGTTGTCTTAGAAATAGTCTTTGACAACTAAGATAGGTCACTTATGGATACTAATGAATATAGTGCTAAGGACCATGATGAGGTAAATTTGGTAACTTCAAAGGCACCAAAGAAGGTATATATTGGCAAGAACTTATCCCCTAAAATAAGGCAAAGTTTTGTAGATTTGTTAAGAAAATATAGGCATGTGTTTTCATGGTTATATGATGATCTAAAGGCTTTTAGAGAGGATCTATTTTAGTATGAAATTACTTTGAAAGTAGATGCTAAGAATTTTAGACAAAAATAAAGGCTAGTAAATCCAACCTTGGCTCCCAAAATGCAGGAAGAATTAATCAAGCTAAGGGATGCAGGGATTATAAAGCCTATTAGACATTCTTCTTGGGTGTCCAAATTAGTTCCTATTAGGAAGAAAAATGGAGATATAATGTTCTGTGTTGATTTCAAGAATCTAAATATATCTTCATTAAAAGATAACTATGGTTTACCAAACATGGAGGCCATGTTGCAAAAGGTCACTAGCTCAAAGCTCATGTCTATGATGGATGGATTTTTATGTTACAACCAAGTGGTTGTCAAGGAATTAGAACAATTGAAGACTTCTTTTATAACTCCATGGGGTCCTTATGTTTATGTTAGGATGCTTTTTGGGCTTACTAATGCTGGGACTACTATTCAACATGCAGTGGATGTGGCATTTGCTAATATTATTCATAAATTTTTAGATATGTATCAAGATGGCTTAACTGCTAACTCCAAAGATGGGAATGACCATTGTATGCATCTAGAAAAGGTATTTAGTAAAGCCCTTCAGTATGGTATTTCTTTGAATCCCAAAAGGTGTCATTTTGGTCTTACTAAAGGAAAGTTATTAGAACACCTGGTTGGCAAACATGGAGTGAGGATTGATCCTGAAAGGATAGATGCAATAGATAAGATTCAGAAACCTAAGAGTGTTAAGGGAATTCAATCATGTTTTGGACAAATTAACTTCCTTAGGAGATTTGTGACTAATTTTTCAGAAATTAGTAGACCTATGTAAGGAATGCTAAAGAAAGGATCTGAGATAAAGTGAGATGGTGAACCTAGCACCACATTCAATAAGATTAAGCAAGCTATTAAAGATGCCCCTATTATTAGAGCCCCAAATTATTACAAGCCAATGCATATTTTTTCTTTTTCCTTTTTTCACACTATTGCTACAGTATTGTTACAAAAAAATGAAGAAGGTTATGAGTAGCCCATTGCATTTTTTAGCAAGTCATTGTAGGTAGCAAAATTGAAATACGATATATCTGAGAAGTAGGCATATGCATTGGTAAAAGGGGTAAAGGCTTTTAGATGTTATTTAATGGGAGCTATTGTTATTGCATTTGTTCCTATTTTTGTTTTAAAAGACATTTTTTCACAACAGGAGGTATCTGGTAGAAGATGTAGATGGATCAATAGAATACAAGAATTTAATATTGACATTACGATCACTAAACTAGTTAGGGGTCAAGGTTTGGCCAAATTAATGATAGAATCCAATTTAGAGGCAAACAAAATCAACCAATTGGATGATAGTTGTAGAGAAAATCTTTGTGATTTGGATATTTCTGATTGGTACAAGGATGTGATCTATTATTTGCAAAACATGAAATATCCATCAGGATTAATAGAAAACCATCAAAGATCCCTTAAATTGTAGGCTATAAGATATGTTATAGTTCAAGGTCAATTGTGGTGGAGAAATATATAGAGGGTTCTCTTGAAATGTGTAGATGAAATTGAGTCCAGAAGGATTTTAAAGGATATGCATGAAGGTGTACGTGGTGGTCATTATATGGGCAAAACTACTACTCATAAAGTTTTGATGGTGGTGTTTTGGTGGCCAACACTTTTAAGAGATGCTCATGAGTTTGTGAAAATATGTCATACTTGTCAGAGATTTGGTGGAAAGTTGAATTTTATTTGGAATTTACCATTAAGACCTGTTGAAGTGCAGGTACTATTTCAACAATGGGGGATTGATTTTATAGGTGAGATTACAAATAAATCTATTGGTGGGAATTCTTGGATCTTGGTAGCTACTGATTACTTTACCAAGTGGGTTGAGGAAATCCCTACTAAGAATGCAACAAGTAAAGTGGTTATTAATTTCATTCTAAGTAACATTGTGACTAGATTTAGATGCTTGCAGAAAATTATGACTGATAATGCTATGTGTTTCAGGTCTTAGGAATATAAGAATTTTTGTAGCAAATATGGCATTACAAAGTACACATCCTCACCTTATCATCCCCAAGGGAATGGTCAGGTAATATCAAGTAACAAGAGTGTACTAAAGATTATCAAAATAATTCTATGGGAAAATAGGAAGGCATGGGATTCAAAATTTCCATTAGCCCTATGCGCTGATAGGGTTATTGTGAAAAAAGCCATTGGATGTGCCCCATTTGATTTAGTTTATGGTATATAGGCTAGACTTCTACAGAATAACCTAAAGGAGATGTACAATTTTATTCAACTTTATGAAGATGATATTGTTGATGAGATGCAACTCAGAATGGATGACATCTTGAAATTAGAAGAAACAAAGAAAGAATATTCTATTTAGAATGCCAAGTTACAGTCACAGATGAAGTATTTATATGAAAAAAGGACCACTAAGAGGAAGTTTGAAATTGGTGACATTGTATTAATGTGGAATGCTAGAATGGAAGATAAAGGAAAGCATGGTAAACTTGACGCAATTTAATTGGGTCCATATAGAATTTGTGATACAAATGGGAAAGATTCATATTTCTTTAGAGATTTAACTGGAGATATTCTTGAATTTCTAGTTCATGGACAATTCTTGAAGAGATATTTTTTTAATGTATTTTTTTCCATGAACATTAGTTTTAGGGTTCCTTATGTTCTTGTACATTGTGTATATTTTGTAAATTTCTGTAAATTGGCTCTATATGGTCTGGTTCTTTGTTTCTGTGTTCTATTTTGTGCTCTCTAAAGAAGTTTTCATTAATGTAACAAGTATGTGGTCTACTCTTCCAAAGGTTCTAAATTCTTGCATAGATTCAAGTAGGCTATTATCCCTAGACAGAGCCACTGTTGGTCTGATTTTTCACAGTGCAGAGAAATTTTGAAAATTTTAGTTAAAAATCACTTAAGACATTTTATCTTGTAGATTAGGGTTTCATTCCTTTTTTTTCTTTCAAATTCTTAGGTTTCCCTAGTTCATGTCTTGGTCTTTGTGTTATTTGAATTCTATCAAATTCTCAAGGTTTGTCATCAACACAGTCATTGAAAAACACTAGTGCCTTATTTTACCGTAGTTTTGAAAACCTTCAAAAAGAACATTTCAAAACTAACTTTAGGTGGGACATTTTACCCTAAGTTTCAAAAATTACACAAGGATGACTTCATAATTTGGTTAAAAAATTTATATCCTTACTTTTTGATTGCAATTTGTGCGAATATATTTTTAAAATCTTAACTACAACACCTTTTCAACCCATCGTCAATCTTGGTCAAATCGACGGAGGGAACTTTCCTACATCATTGAAGTGCAAGGTTTTAAGTATTGCAGGAAAGTACCTTTGTGCCACATAGCCCTTTCTTACATTAGAATATCAATGTGCCGTAAAGTTAATGACATGTCAGAATTGATCGGAACCTTTCTTGTAGACCTGTCAGTATTATTAATGCATGTTCTAAAAGGCCCACAATATCATTGGTTGAATGTTTTAATGAATGTATTACTTTAGCTTCAATTTTATGTACCGTTTATTGGTTTTAGATAAAAGGCTAGTGCTTTCCTACAATTAGAAGATGCACAAGGATTAAATAATGTGGGGAAGCACTAATGAGCCACATAGCATAGTTTGACATCATGGGCTTTCCTTTTTAGACGTAAATAATGATATACACTCTATGGTAGTTGTCAGCTGAGCTGGACTAAAATGAATTTTCTCATTCATCTTTGCATCTAATTCAATGTTGACAAGGCACAAGAATCTATTATCATTGATCTGTGTAAGATCCATGGTCAGTGCTTACCCACATGAAGTTGCTCGATTTTTACATAATGTAGGAAAGCACTATGATGAAACGTAGCAAGGTGGGACCAAGAATGAAAGATATGTGCTATGTTGCACCAGGTTCTAAGGAAAAGTTGATGTGTAATGCCAGTTGGGCTAGTCAGGACCTTGGAAGAATGCTGAGTCATGCCATGCTGGAAGTAATGATGTCATGGGCATGGAGGTTTTAATAGTTAATATGGTAGTCAAACTTGTCAGATGAGATAGATTCAAAGGACTTATTTCATTGGTCAGAATGGGTGGGTGGACCATAGAGGACAAAGATTTAGACCTATTGTCGATCTTGATTTGATCAATGAAGGGCACTTGCCTGCAATAAGAACTTGAAGGAAGTTTAAGCAAAGCAAGTATGTGCTAGCCTAACACATGGAAAGTGTGACATAAGACACCACTTTCTTATAAGTAAATATGGGACCCACTTGCATGGAATTTGTTAGGAGGCAAGAATTTTCATAAAGACTTTCTATTGGACAAGTACAACTAATTGGGCCTTTTTTAATTATAAATTTGTGTGATTGTTGATCTTGTTTTGATCAATAGATGGCGCTTGCTCACAAGATGCAAGAATTTTAAGGAATGTGGCTAAGTGGTAATGTAGCACATGGCCACATTTTTAAAGTTGTAACACTCATTACTTTTTTGAATTAAAATCATCCAATCTGGTGAAATCAACAGATAAGATTTAAATTTCAGTGCAACTTGAGAATAATGGCTATTGGAAGTTAATTTGGTGTAGATCTCATTCGTGTGATTTCAATCCTTTAATATAATTCAAGATCTCACCATTATTGAACCACAAAATTGCAAGAGATTATCAAAGCATAAAGAATTTTCAGAGCCAGGGCACACAATTTTTATCCAGTGATCCAGTGAGTTGCATGAAAAATTATATAGAGAAGAAGTGCCAATTTTAGAGTGTAAGCACTGTGTAACTCCTGAAAACCAAGCATCTATTGTTAGGTAATTCTTAGTATTTTCTCAAAATGCCTCCATGAAAGGAATTCTCTAGGAAAACTAATTACTAAAAGAGGGTTGTGCATGATGATTTCCTAGAACAATTCCCCCTATGAGTGAATGAAATAACTAAAGGAAGGGAGCTCATTCCTAAGAACCCTAGGGTAGTTGTAGCTGAGGCTTTCTATGCTAGGGAAAATTGGGTAAGAGATGCCTAGGTATCTATGGGAGGTTTAGAATTATTTAAAAAGTGGTTCTAGAATGAAAATTAGATACCCCCATGAGCAATTTTTGGGAATTCGACATTGGGAAGTTAACAGTCCTTGGAGTTTTCTTTGCTAGTGATATGCTAATCGATCTGGCTAAGAAGTATGTTCCTATTATGGGGTGGGTGAAGAATCATGCTAGAGTGAATCTTTTTAGTGTTTTCATTGAACTAGTTAGTGAGGTTTTCAACCTCAACCCTAACCACACTGTGCATGAAATCATTGATATGGATGACCTTCAAGCAAGGTACGATGCACAAAGGGTCTACTTAAGGATAGGCAACTACAAGAACATGTTGCCAAGATTGGTACATTGTCTATAATTGCTGCCAGTACCCTTGAGCCATTAATGAGAAGACATTTTAATTTAAGAGCTCAAGCATTATATTTTTCTCTTTGCAATTTTTTTGGAATAGATGAAGTAGAGCATATCCTAGGCTCCATTGTTCTCATCATGGCCTAGACTCTTCAATTTGGGATGAGAATTATTCTTGATTTTTCTACTTTCCTTGCACAAGAAATTCACATTGGTTTGGTAGGAATAGCATGTGGGAAAGTAGACAAACCATTATGTTTGTATTCATTACTCATGTATGTATGTTTGTATAGGGGATTTACCTTTTTCTCCAAAGGTATGGAATTGGAAACAACTAGAGATAGAGGAAGGGAATCAAGTTTAGTTATGGAGTGTGGATATGACATCAGAGGCTAGAGATTCCAGCTTTGTAAGGTTTGATAGATATTTTGCATCAAATCTTACATTAATTTTGAGAGGAGATAGCCCTAAGATTCCACAAGCATTGCTAGAACTGGTCAGACCGAAGGACCATGCAAAAGGGGTACTGGTTAGTTGTAATTTGGGGGATATAATCCCCTATAATTTTTCAATAATAATAATAGTATATGGCTTCTTGGGAAAGACTCATTTGCTACCATTCCATGTGCCTTTGAAAATAGGGATAGCAAAATTGTTATGGTAGATAAGCACTACTGATGAAAGATATATGCCAAAGAAGGGTAATTTCTATCTAGTTGTTACTAGAGTGCATGATTATGTTTTTGTGAGGAAAGGATGGAAACACTTCAGTTTATTCTTGAATAGATACAAAATGGTAGAATCCCGTGCCAAGTTTATTAACTCTGAAGGATTCTATGATCTCTTAATAGAGAGGACAAAAGCTACGTGCATGGTGCAACATGTGTATTTCCCTAAGGATGTTATCAAGAATGTTTTTTCTTTGCAAGAGAAGGAATTAAGAAAAGAAAAATGGAGAGTATTTAGTAAGATTCTAGAATTCATCAATGCTTTTGACTCCAATTATGGACTAGTGAAAGATAAAAAATATTTAGGAGCCAAGATGCAAGCATTGATGAATAATTTTGCTGTAATAATACAAACCATGAATGAGAAGGCTGCATATGTTAAGACATATCTAGATAGGGATGCAAAGTTATAGAGGAGCATAAATAGTAGAGATATAGTGGCTCCTGGTTAGTACACCTTACAAAAAAGGGCAGGTTATGTAATGGTGCAAAATGTGCAACAGGATCCCCTTCAGCAAACACCAAGGCCAGAAATTCCATCTGTAGCCAATGCCCCAAAGAGGAAAAAGTTGGAGCAAGGTTCCTCCTCTCATGTAGAACAATACTCCCCAAGCTAGTCCCCAATCTGAATAGACGATGAAGCATCTTTAGGGGAGAAACTTAGAAAAATTAGTGGAGAGGGAGATGCAATTGTTACTTCCATAGATTTGGAGATTGGGGAACCACAAGAACCTCCTACACCCTCCTTGGATCTCGCTATTTCTGATTACAAAGTTAAGGAGATAGATCCTATAGTTTCCCAAGCTTCTGAAAGTTTTATTAATGATAAAAATTTTGTGAAGTCTAGAGCCTTTGTACAATTTTTATGAAGATTAAACATAGGAAATTTTGAAAGTACATGTGAAAAGATAAAGGTAGACCAACCTCATAGATTAGACTCTATTATCAAAGAAGAAGTAAAATCCAAGCTTTTGAATGATCTTTCTCAATTTACACCTAAGGCTAGAAGGCAAATAATTAAATAGTTTGGAGTCCTTATTTTACCAGTGTAGGATATCATGAGAACCATGGTTTTTTATTTGATAAGGAAAGAAAAGGATGTACAATATAAGACTGAAGAAGAGGTACTATAGGCTCATAGAGGAGTCAAGTTCAGTGATGACCACCAAGCCCTAGTTATTTGGTCAATTGAGAAAAGGGACAAGATCAAAATGTAGGAAATTTCTACTACAGAGCATACTGGTGCATAAATTGTATTTAGGGTTGATGAGGTTGGTAGCAATAAAATAATTGGAATGGCTTCAAAAATGCTGAAATTTTGTAGTGTGGTGTTTGGCTACATAGAGGATAAATTTACACAACTCAATGCTACATTTGAAGAAGTTCTGAAAGCATATGAGGATAGGGGTATGCAAATACAGTCACTAGAAAACCAAGTAGCTCAAATTGAGAAAATACTTGGGAAAAGAAAAGTGGGAGAGTCTAGTAAATCTAGAATTACATTACCCCCATAGCCACCTGTTGAACCCTTCAAATCAACTCCAATTATTGAGATACTAGACACCCTAGAAAGGCCTCAATTCTAGTAGAGGATTTTGAAGAAGAGAAGAATAAGTTGTATGCACTACATGTAGTATTAAATAATCAATTTGAATAGAATTTGAGGTAGGGTGTAATGTATTTAGTGGATAGAATTGAATGACCATCATCTTTTGACCTATTGGAAGGGTTTGCAGCCATTGGGGATGAATTAAATAGAGGTGAAGTTAAATTTAGACCTCTTGTGTAGAAGTGGACAGAAAGGAATAATGATATCACTACAATGTGTATATCTATTATCCAGCTATCTTGTCATCAAATTGAAAAGATTTTTGATTTGTTAAATAAATTACAAGGTTTTGATGAAAAATGAGATTCTTTTCAGAAGAGGTTAACAATTTGTTTTTCTGTATATTGCAAAAAAAATTGATTTATTTCCTTGTGCTTTAAAGAGTATTGATAAAGTGAAGAAAAAGGAAGAATGGAAGAGGGAGCTAGATGAGATTTTTTGTGAAAAGATGAATAAATTTATTAATGAAATAGGTCATTTTTTATGGGCAATGACAAATGAGGAGTTTGGTACAATTATTCTATAGTTCTATCAGAAAATATCTTGTTGATATAAAGGCAGTTGCAAATTCTTTAATAACTGTACATAGGGAGGTCCTAAATTTTGATTGGCCTGATGACACTACCCATAATGAATGGGAGGATAAATTCATGTCTATAGAGAAGATGGTAGAAGATGATGAGGTAGAAGATGATAAGGAAGAAGAAGATGTAAGAGTCACTGTCACCCTTATAGTTGATGATGAAGACAAAGAGAATCCTCAAGTTAAAGTAAGTTTGCAGGTAACTAGAGATGACTCATCACTTTCAAGCTTGATAGAAACTTACTCTAAGGAATCAAAATAATTAAAATATAAAATCATAGTACCCTTATCTTTCCAACTAGTGTAACAGAAAGGGACCCGCAAAAGAATGTTTGATATATAAATCTTTCTATTATTTGTAGTTTTGTCTTTTGTGATAGGTGTTTGTAAATATCTTTTTGAATGGGACACCTATTAGTTCTCTACACCTAAATATTTTTGCATCTCATAGTATATAAGTTAGATCCTAGGGCTATAGAAGAGGTCTAAATTCTGATGTATTTTTTGGAATTATCAAGAAATAGTACAGTCGTTCCTATTTCATGTAGTAGTTTAGATACTTGCAAGTGTACTTTCTTATAGAAATATGACATAACCAGTTGAATTTTCTGGGCTTTATTGAAACTCTATTGGTTATTGTATTACTCATTTTAGAAGGATAATACAAAGGGATATTTACACCATTTTTTTTGTGTCATCACTTCCTATCTCCATTTTATGAGCTTGTTTATTTTGAGGTCATTTCAATGAGGTTCATGTGTCTGAATGTAGTCTAGACTGGTTATGTATTGGTTCTATTGTTTCTTTTAATTCAATGAATTATATAAATGCTTCAGTAGATCAATAGAATTCATGAGTTTATAGAAAGGATATTTTATAAGAATGGGAATGGGTGATTTATATTGATAAATTCATTCACAAGTTGTCTGAATTAGATCTCCCACCAATAGTAAGATTTTGCCCAATGGATAAGGCATTGGTTATATAAATCATTGATATTTGAGAGTAAATCTTGCTTCTACATGCCAAAATCAATTTTAAATTCAAAATCATTTTCAATCAAGGTTGTATTGCTAGTTAGCACTCATTCATACATTATTTTTGAGTTACAGGTAGCTGCTATTGCTAGGGATTTTTATAAACTCAAGGAGAATTGTGACCAAATTTTCTTAAGAGGGATATATATGAATTAGAGACTATCAAGAAATGGATAAATTGAATGTGTGATAGGGATAGAAGATGACAATTAGAATGAAACTAAATTAAGTTTCATACAACAATATCCTAGTAAAATATTCCCTAGGTATACCCACCTTAGTTTAATAGAACCTAAAGAGTAGTCCAACTTTTGGGAGGCATAACTTTTGATCTCAGACACCAATTGATGAAGTGTTTACATTTCTAGAAAGCTCTTCAACTTCTTTATAGCTTTATAGACCAGGTTTTCTTGTCCCCCATTTTTTGATCCCCATATGAGTTTGTTTAGTGCCTCAAATTTGTCTTTCAATTGCTCTTAGGAGGTCTCTGGGCAACTTAAAATTGTAATAAATTTCATACCATAAAGTCTTTTGACCTGATTCATTTTCTAGAGTGTTTTGAATTAAAATTATAATAATCACTCCAACTTAGACCCTCTAAATCATTATAATGATGGCTCAATTATAAAATAAGTTATTTTTTGCATTGGCATGTATCCCAAGGTGCTAAAAAAATCTAACTCAAAATGCCAATAGTGGAGCTATGAGAGTTGGAATCTTTGTTTAACCCAAATGGGTATCTAGAAATGAAAACACTTTAAATAGAAACTAACACCAAACATATTTTTGGGTGATATAGGATTGCCCTTACACCACTGGATGCTCTTGCAATAGACACCCAGGGTAGATTGAAAAGTGAATCTATCACTTTATAGCTGGTACTGGAAAACCTAAATAGGAAACCTTCATTATGGATATTCAAGTTGAGTCTTCTATTGGTCATCCTTTCCACTTCACTGGGTACTCTTTATACTACCTATTTTTGGTACTCTGGCCCACATGACTATCAAGAATTTCTTCAATCTCTTCCTTCATAGAAGTAGGAATTGGACATGGCTCTAGCATCAACTCCTCATCTACACTATCATCATGATATTTTGTTAAGCATACAATATTGAAAATAGGAGAAATGTGAATCCCATCTGGTAACTCCACCTCATATGCATTCCTTGAATCATGTTTCTTCAAAATTTTGTAAGGGCCAAATTTCTTCATTTGCAGCTTGTTGTAGGTACCCACTAGAAATTGTTCCTTCCTCAAATATATGATAAGCTAATCTCCAACTTGGAACTCCTTATGTCATAGGTCTTTCGATCTTCCTTGGTCTTATATTGTAGGTTCATCTTGGTAATATGTGCTCACACCTCCTCATGTAAATTCTTGACATGTTCAACAAAGTGTTCTACCTCAACACTTGTCCTCTCTATTCCTTAGCTCTGGTGTAGTCCTTGGAGTACTCCCATACAAAATTTGGAATGATGATCTACTAGTACTCATATTTATAGAATTATTATAAGAAAATTTTGCTTATGGTAGAATCAAATCCCATCCCTTGGGTTTATCTCCTACTAAACACCTCAACAAATTGCCTAGACTTCTATTTATTACTTTTATTTGTCCATTAGTCTATGGATGATGTATAGAACTAAACTTTAATTTTGTATTCAACTTCTTCTACAAAGTCCTCTATAACTACCCTATAAATTTAGTATCTCTATCAGAAATAATACTTTTTGGGAGACCGTGTAGCCTCATCACCACTATAAAAAACAAATTTGCAATTTGTATAGTGTCATGAGTTTTGTGGCATGAAATGAAATTTTCCATCTTGGAGAACCTATCAACCACCACAAATATTGAGTCATTACCCTTTTGTGTCCTTGGCAATCCAAAAACAAAATCCATACTTATGTCCTCCCAAGGTTTTAATGGAATAGGAAATGGCTAATAGAGACCATTATTTTCTCTAAATCCTTTGGTTGTTTGACATACTTGACAACTCTACACAAACTTCTTTACATCCTATGACAATTGAGGCCCAAAATAATGTTCTCTAATAATGGAAATGGTGTTATCTCGACCAAAGAGTCCTACCATCCCTCCACTATGCTTCTCCTTGATCAAGTTATCCCTCATGGAACTCCTTGGAATACACAATTGACTTCCCTTGAACAATATACCATCTTCAATCATGTAATCTAGCCACCTAGTCCTATCTAGAGTAACAAGTTCTTTACAAACCTTCCAAGCCTCTACAAAGTTAGGATCCTCAAGGTATATACTCTTGAGTTCGTCAAACCCAACCACTTCAACCTACATTACTGTTAGCAACAAATTTCTTCTACTTAATGCATCTCCTACCCCATTAGACCTTTTGCTTCTATGTTTTGATACAAATGTATAGCTTTGCATGAAGTCTACCCATTTTAAATGTCTCTAATTCAATTTACCCTGACTATTTAGGTACTGCAATGCCTGGCGATCAAAATACAAAAAAATTTTTTTTGACAAAAAATAATGCCTCCATTTCTTTAAGGACTAAACTATTGCATAGAACTCCTAATCATAAATAAAATTCCTCTTCTTTACATCATTCAATTTTTTACTAAAATAGGCAATAAGTTTACCTTCTTGGCTAAACACATCCACAATAGCACTGCCAGTAGCATCATAATCCACCTAGAATACTTCATTGAAATCAAGAAGTGCCAACATAGGTTTCTCTATCACCACCTTCTTCAACAGTTCAAAACTCCTTGTAGCTCCTATAGTCCAATTGAACTCTTTTATATCCCCCCTCACTATTTCAGTTAGGGATGCACATATACTACTAAAATTTCTGAAAAACTTCCTATAAAAATTGGCTAGACCATAGAATGACCTCACCTCAATGTCATACCTTGAAGTAGGCCATTCCAAGATGACCGTCACCTTCTCTAGGTCCATTTTGAGACCATCAGCTAATACAAAAAACCCCAAATAGACTAACTCCCTTTTGACAAAGCTACATTTTTTCAAATTAATAAACAATTTCTCATCCCCAACCTTTAAAGGACACTACAAATATGCAATAAATGTTCATCCAAAGACTTATTGAAAATCAAAATATGATCTAGATAGATAATAATAAATTTTCTCAAAAATTTCTTTAGTACCTCATTCATAAGCCGCATGAAGGTGCTCGATGCATTGGTCAATCTAGAGGGCATGAATAACCACTCATATAGACCCTCCTTGGTCTTGAATGCAGTCTTCCACTCATCTCCCTCTTGTATCTATATCTAGTGATAATGAATCTTGAGATCTATCTTTGTGAACTATAGAGCTTCACTCAAACAATCCATAAGACCATCCATTCTTGGCCAAGGAAATTGATACTTGATGGTTATTCTATTTATGGCTCAAGATTCTATACACATTCTCCACTCTCAATCCTTCTTTGGTGCCAGTACTGTAGGTACTACACATGGAATTAGCCCTCTTCAATCAAACCTTTTGTTACCATGAATGACGATGTTGATGCTATGGCCCAAAGCATTGTAGAACATTATTTGTCATTGATGAAAACATAGCAATAAGATTATATAAGACTGTTAGAGTAGCTGACTGAGACTTATGTATTATAGACATCACATTACATATCTACCTATGTGTAGTTACTAGCATATACTACAACATGTATTTGACATGTGGGCAAGTGCACAAAACCTAAATTGACAATGTATGGAAGATATTGATAATTTACAGAGAACCACAAGAAAATAGAGTAGTGCAAAAATGGTTTCTATTGTATGACCAATATAGAGCATTGTACTTGGAATTAAGGGTCATGCAATTAATTAGAGGTAGCACAATGAGTACTGATGATGCCAACAAGTGCATAGGTACAAAAGTTACACATGTGAAAGTTTGTGTATAACTGTGGGCTAACAACATTAATTAAATGTGTATTTCATTTAATTAACTTATAATAAAGTATGGAGCCAACTCAAGGAATTAATATTGAGTGTGGTATAAAAGAAAGTTGTTTTCCAAGTTTTAATTATCATGATTGTGATCGAGAAGTAGAGAGAACTTGTGAATTACAAAGTAGAGGAATAGAGGAATCTATTAATGCATGTAAGTAACCTCAAGGGTTACTGTTGATGGATACATAGCTCTACATCTAATTGCATGATCTAATGGTGAAGTAGTTTGATGTACTAGATAGAGGAATAAGAAAAATAATGTCAAACATCTATTATTCTAAAAGGAATAGTACCGAGCTCAATTCAATAGTGGGTTAATTGGTCTAATCCTAAAGCTATTTGGGCAATGGGTTCAACTACCTTCCACAACTCCTAACAGGGTTGGAATCTCCTAACAGAGATTAAAAGTCTCCTAATAGGGACTTTTTGTTCTAAGTGTTGTAACAGACTCCTCATAGGGTCCATCCTCTAAAAATGAATATTCAGATTAGTACATTATTTTGTGGGCATCATTCCCACTAGTGTTTTCCCTCTGATCAAGGGTTTCCCTAGTCAATATATCTAGAGTAAGTGTATATGTCCATTTCTTTATGGTTTCTATTTGGTTTGGTTGAATGATTAAAAATTGTTTAAGAGGTTTAATTTTTAGATTACTGTATAACTGATTCACCCCCCCTCCCCCCTCTTAGTTATTTTGGTGGACTACTATTTCTAATAATCGGTATCAGAGCCTTAGGTCCTTGAAAGGAAGTTTAATAACTTTCAAAGATCTATGGTAAATCTATTTAGGAATGAAAGTCCTAGATTTGAAGGCACAAACAATGATAGTTAAAAAGACAAAATGAAGACTCATCTCTTGTGCATGGGTCCAGGATATTAGCTTGCAACCAAGACATCTAAGAACATTGTAGAAGAAGAAAATCTTGAAACCTACACTAAGGAATAGAGAGAAGTGTTTATGTGCAACATAAAGGAAAGAGAAGCAATATTGTGTGTTACCTAAAAGTGAGTATAGTTAGGTAAATCAACATAAAACATCTCATGAAATTTGGAAAACTTTAGAGGCTAATTATGAAGGTGATACACATGCAAAGAGGGTTAGATTGAAAAATCTATATTATGAATTTCAAGATGCTAAAATGATGGAAGATGAATTTGTAAGAAGTTATATTGGTAGAATATCTAAGATTGTTATAGGAATTAAATCTCTTGATGGAAAGAAATATGATGATGAAGTAATATGGAAGATCTTGAAAAGTCTAACACCACCCTTCAAGACAATAACATAGATGATTCGAGTAATGTTACTTTGCACCACTAACTTCACCAAAGAAACATTGCTTGGGAGATTAGAAGCTAAAGAATTTGATCTAAAACAATCTAGAGAATTAGCAAAGGTTGAGACAACAATTAGTGCATTAAACATCAAACTTGGTTTAGCAGGGAACACAAAAGTGTAGGTTGACATTGCCAACAGTAGCAAGTCCATTGAGGAAAGGATCCAAGAGGGAGTAGGTCTTCTTGTGGAAAGAGAAAAATATGGTAAGAATATCTTCAAATGTTGGACATGTAATGAATATGACCATTATGCATCTAAGTGTCCTAAAAGAGAAAGAAAGTTTAAGGGAAGGTTCAAGTCAAGAAGATCTAGAAATTGGTTATATGCTAATGAAGAAGAAGAAGAAGAGGAATCTGATCAAAACATGAGTGAAGATGAATTAGGGTTCATAGCTATAAAGGAGGAGGATCTTGATAGAGAAATTAGAGAAAAAATTGCATTGATCTCACAAGTTGAAAATAAAGATTGGATCATTGATAGTGGTTAATCACATCACATGATTGGTGATATGAGCAAGTTTTTCAAATTCAAAAACTATAATGGAAGAATTGTTAGAGTAGGGAACAATGCACTCTATCACATTACAAGAATTATATCTATCAATCTTGATGGTAAAACATACACTAATGAAGTTTACTTTGTTGATGGATTTAAGCATAACCTATTAAGTGTTGGACAACTTATGGACAAGGGCTATCAAATGTAGTTTGGTAATGAAACATGCATTATCAAGGATAAGGAAGGAAAACTACTTGGTACTAGCACAAAAACTAGAGGTAATGTACTTTAGTTAAACTCCACTAAAATAGAATTTTTAGTAGAAAAGATTGACAACAGTTGGTTATGGCACAAAAGATTTGTCACATTAACTTTGATAACATTGTGAAGGCCAGTAATACACATGTTGTAAGAGATTTACCCAAGATCATTAAGCCCACTGAGACTATTTGTAAAGAATATATCTTGGCTAAGCAGAAGAGAGTCTCATTTCCTAGCAAGTAGTTTTGTACTACACAAAAGCTAGAATTGGTTCATATAGATCTAAGTGGTCCTACAAGAACAAGAGGATTTTACGGAGAGGGGTACTTCATGATTTTTTTTTATGATTTCATTAGAATGATATGGGAAGCCTTTCTTAAAGAAAAGTTAGAGGTATTCGAGAAATTCAAGATATTTATGAACGAAGTTGAGAATGAATCTAGAGTTAAAATCAAGAGTTTAAGATCAGATAGAGGAGGAGAATTCACCTCTAGAGAATTCAATATCTATTGTGAAGAGCATGGCATCAAAAGACAACTATCCTCACCCCATATAGCTGAGTAGAATGAGATTGTTGAAAGAAAAAATAAATCAATTGTTGAAGTAGCAAGAGCTATGTTATTTGAGAATGATGTACCAAAGACCTTTTGGAGAGAAGTAGTCAATACAATAGTATACACACTAAAAAAAGTGTAGATTAGGAAAGGTATGGACAAAACACCCTATGAATTATGGTTTGGTCACTCACCATCAAGAAAGTACTTTAGGATATCTGGAAGCAAATGTTACATCAAAAGAGATGATGATATTGGTAAGTTTGATCCAAGGAGCGATGAAGGTATATTTCTTGGCTATTCATTAAAAAGTAAAGCCTACAGATGTTACAACTACAAAACAAAAACTATAGTAGAGTGCACAAATGTTAAAATTGATGAAAATTTTGGCACAAAGGAAAGGATAATGGATTATAACTCTGATGGAGATGATTGCTTTGGAATGACTAATAGGAGTAATGAGTTATTTCTCAAGACTAACAATGACTTGCAGAATAGTGTGCAAATTGAAGATGTAAGAGAAGAATAGAGCATGGTACTAGAAATAAGAGTTGAAGTAGAAACTCCTACCCCAAATAGGAACTTGATAAGAAATCATTTTGTTGATCAAATAATAAGAAGCAAGGAAAAGGGAGTAATGACAACTATGTCTGATATCTCAAGTAGAACAAAGAAGCATAGATGAAGCAATCAAAGATGATCATTGGATAAGGGCAATGAAGGAATAATTCTAGTAGATAATTAAAAATGACATATGGGAATTTTTTCCTAGACCTAAGGACAAAATTATGATTAGCACAAAATGGGTATTCAGAAATAAAATGAGTGAACAGGGAGAAGTAATAAGGAACAAAGCAAGAGTTTTAAGAAAAGGTTACTCTCAGCAAGAAGGAATTGATTTTGAAGAATCATATGCACTTGTAGCAAGAATGGAAGTAGTCAAAATGTTCCTACCATATGCAAAAAATAAGAATTTTAACGTATATAAGATGGATGTTAAGTCAACATTCTTGAATGGAGAACTTGAAGAAGTTTACATTGAACAACTAGAGGGTTTTCCTTTAATAGAAGAGAAGGATATGGTTTGTAGACTAAAGAAAGCATTGTATGGATTAAAGAAAGAACCAAGAACCTCATATGCAAGGTTGGACAAATACTTATCAAAGCTTGGATTTGCTAAAGGAACAACATATAGTAACTTATAGTTGAAGAAAATAGGAGATGATTTTTCTAATAATCATTGTATTTGTTAATGACATCATTTTTGGTGGAAATGATGAAGCTAGTAACAAATTCTCAAAAGACATGAAGAATGAGTTTGAGATGAGCATGATAGGACAAATGAAATTCTTCTTAGGATTTTAGATTGTTCAGAACAAAGAAGGTATCTTTATCTCTCAAACCAAGTACTTAAAAGATTTGCTGAAAAGATTTGGTTTAGAAAATTGTAAACCTATTGGAACTCCTATAGTAAGTAGTCATAAGTTATCAAGAAAAGATGAAAACCCTATTATTGAACAAAAGAAGTACAAATTTATGACTGGAGTATTGCAACATTTGACTCATAGCAGACCAGATATAGCTAGTGTAGTTGGAATGATGGCAAGATTTCAAGTTGATATTAAAGAATATCACTATGCAATAGTAAAGAGGATATTCACATATCTAAAAGGAACATCAGATTATGGCATTTGGTTTGATAGAAGTAATGACTTTACTCTTTGTACTTATACACATGCTAATTGGGCTAGAAATAGGGATGACGAAAAAATGTTTGTGGAGGAGCATTTTTCCTTGGAGGAAGACTAGTTTCTTGGCTCAACAAGAAGCAAGATTGTACCTCATAGAGTATTGCAGAAGTAGAATATGTTTTAGTAGAAAAAAAACTATAATTAATTCATATGGATGAAGCATATGATGAAGGATATTGGAATTACATTCATAGAACCTGTTATCATTTACTATGATAACACAAGTACTAGTAATATATCTAAGAATCTTGTTTTGCACTCTAAAACTAAACACATAGCAATAAAGTATCATATACTGAAAGAAAAAGTCACAGAAAAAGAAATTAGACTGGAGTATATTAACATTAAGGAATAGATTATAGACATTTTCACAAAGGCCTTACCAAAGGATACCTTTGAGTACTTCAGAGCTATTCTTGGGGTTATGCCCCTACCTAGCTCAGAGTAGAAGACACACAAGTGCATCAGTCCAGGGTACATAACACCATTATTAGATTGGATTGAATGATAATGCTTCCTTTGTGGGGGAGTATCTATGATGAACAAAGTCAACAAGGACTCTTGGTAAATGATAATTGGTGTACAATAGTGTCTTTAGACACTTGTATTGTTTATAGAATTATATGCAAAAGTTGTAAAGCAATGAACTAGCTTGTAGTCATGCTAATAGATGGTTATATGTTTAATTTTTCTACTACCTTTGAAATTAATGTCAATGAGTGAGAGAGTGACATGAAAAGAATTAGAAAGAGTTTGTACTATGGGGGAGAATCGGTGCAATAAAATATTTGCATGAATATTTGAGTGATGAAGAAGAACTGTTAGTATTCTTTGAACTAGATGTTTTTCATCTATGTTGCCATCAATGCCAAAGAGGGAGATTGTTAGTATGAATGCTGATGCTCATGTTGTGGGAGAGAATTGTAGAACATTATTTGTCATTGATGAAAACATAGCAATAAGATCATATAAGATTGTTAGAACGGCTAACTGAGAGTTATATAAGATTGTATGCAGAACCTGAATCAATAGTATATGAAAGATATTGATAATTTATAGAGAACCCCAAGAAAACAAAGTAGTGGAAAAATAGTTTCTATTGTATGACCAATATATAGCATTATATTTGGAATTAAGGGTTGCACAATTAACTATAGGTAGCACACTAACTACTGATGACATCAACAAGTGTACAAGTACAAAAGTCACATGTGTGAAAGTTTTTGTATAACTATGGGCCAACAACATTAATTAAATGTGTATTTTATTAAAATAACTTATAATAAAGTATGGAGGTGATTCAATCAATTAATATTGAGTGTGGTATAAAGAAAAGTTGTTTTCCAAGTTTTAATTATCATGATTGTAATCGAGAAGCAGAGAGAACTTGCGAATTGTGAAGTAGAGGAGCCGAGAAATCTTCTTATGTGTGTAAGTGACCTCAAGGGTTATTGTTGATGGATACATAGTTTCAAATCTAATTGTATGATTTGAAGGTGAAGTAGTCTGACATAATGGATAGAGGAAGAAGCAAAAGACTATCACACATCTATTTTTCTAAAAGGAATAGTATCAAGATCATTTAGGCAATGGGTTTTTTGGTCTAATCCTAAATTTACTTGGACCGTGGGTTCATCTACCTTCCACAACTCCTAACAAGGTTGGAATCTCCTAACAAAGAGTCAAAGTCTCCTAACAAGGACTCTTTGTACTAAGTGTTGTAACAGACTCCTCATAGATTCCATCCTCTAACAAGGAATATTCAGATTAGTAGATTATTTTGTGGGCATCATTCCCACTAGGGTTTTCCCTCTGATCAAGGGTTTTCCTATGTTAGGACTAAAAATTCCATGATCAATTTTGAGTACCATTGAGAAATTTTAGCCCTATACATGCTTTTAAATGCATACCTAGTTATCAGTCTGAGGCCTAAGAGGTGTTTAATGCTTCTAGCACCTTTCATTTAGTATGCCTACATGTTACATGAAGTTAAACTATCATTCTGAGCCAATCCATGAAGTCCTGTTTTGAGCTAGTGTCAATTCTGCATTTTTACCTAGTGTCAAACAATGACAGGAGGCCTTGTTTGCATCTAAATATCTTGCACCCAAAATTGTGTCATGACTTGCCACTTTGAGAATGTCTAGTGTCCATACCTAAGAGCCTATGTTTTTTATTTTGAGTAATTTTGAGTCCGTTTGACTAGGTTTTGAATCCCTCAAAGTTGGTCAGTTACCATTTTGTGCATTTGTGAAATTGTGCAAAATATTGGGAAGCCCTGTTTGACGTATTATAAGTTTTGACTAGTTGACCAAAATGTTGAGATTCCTATTGCATTGAATTACAAACCTCAGAGACTTATTATGTTTCAAGTTTCATCTTATTATGAATCTATTTGATTAGTTTTCAAATGTGATTCCAAACGCAATTTCTATCTTTTACTATTGTCAGTATTTGCAGATTATTTGGTACCCTTATTTGGGACATCATAACTTGAGATCCGCGATTGGTAAGGTCAAATGGATTGTACCACTATGTTTTCCTTTTAAAATACTTTAAGTGTGCCAAGTTTTGAGTCTTAATGAATCCATATACAAACTTTTCTAGGTTAATTCCATTTGCAAAAATTACTTTCTGCCATTTGTTTCAATCTACAAAATCCAAGTAGCCTAATTTAATTGATTGCCATTTGCGCCCAGTTATTCGTCATGAGCCCAAATCATAGATCAATAATGTCCTTATGACAGAGAATCAAAGACGCATTTTTTGTTGTGCCAAGTATTAGTCCGCCCTATTTTTGAAGCCAAATTCGAACACAATTTGTTGCTTTCTGACGTGTTTATCTGCAGGTGATTCTAAGAGGTCAACTTTGATAGTGAATATATTTTGAACTCAAATTTTTCATGAGATGAGATTCAATGGGGTGCAAGTATGCATAACAAAGATTTAGTGTGCTAGTTTTCAGAGCCTGATCAGGTGTTTGGATCAATTTTTAAGGCTACTCAAAACACAGTTTGTAGATAAAGTGGTAAAATGAGTTTTAATAGATGGTTCAGCGATTCAATTTCAATCAAATCAATTTTAGAAGACTAATAGATCAATTTGGGGATTCATTTGTTTGAGAATGAAAGTATTTTTAGTTGGACCCACTTGGGGCCCAACTAATTTCACCAATCTATTATGGCATCTAAGATTATTTCGAATGTGGAATAGTTTTAAATAGTATTTGCAAGGTTGTTGAAATGTTTGATTGTTGTCCTATAGAGACATATGAGGGTGGAAATGTTGTCGCTCTTTTACAGTGTGAAAATAAGTGGTTGCACCTTCAACGCATGGCACATAATTACCTTCTGCTTACCTAGTAAGAATTTGACCCCAAAGGCAATGAAGAAATAGCCTAAGAAGGGAGCTGAGAATGTAAAACCAATAACCAAAATTGATCAATGTTCAAGTTTCCTTCAATTTCTTTAATCCTCCCAAGGTTCTTGAAGATCTTGTAGGAAGAGCAATGGCCCATTGCAAAGAAGCCAAAGATACAAATAGAGTCACTAAGAAAGCTTTCAAGTCCTGGGTGATGAAAAATGTTTTTAGAGAAAGAAAAATGCTCTCCCACACCATGAATGACATGGATTTGGCTATGAACAATTTAAATATGATGGTGGATATGTTGGTGGGAACAAGCATTAAACTAATATGGCTTCTAATACTTGGAATCATTACATCCTACATTATAGTATTTGTAGTATCTCAAATAATGCTCTTCACATTTTTTTTCAAGAAACCTGCAAGACATTTTTCAAATCAATAGTCTTTCTATTTGTGACCCACCCTTTTGATATTGGTGAATGGTGCACCATAGATGAAGGTGGAGTCATTTGAGAATGAAGAGGTGGAAAACTTATTGAATGACTAGTTTGTGAGCATCAAGTATGATAGAGAAGAGCTTTTGGAATGAAGTTTTAAACATGAGAATGAAGGGAGCAATCTACATGAGAAAAAGAAAACTATCAACACCAGTGAACAGAGAGAAGACATTACCCACATAGATATGCAAAGAGAAGAGGAAACTGGTAGCCAAAAGAGGCTACATTTTCATAGTTTGTCCCATGCCATTTTAGAATACAAAAGCCTATGCTAAAGAGGAATGGAGACATATGCATGGAGGAGCCACCAATCATTAAAACAATAGTTTCTAGCAGAATAAAGGAGGCATCTTTCAATGATGAAGCCGTAGTGAATAAAGAAATGCATGCGTTAAAAAAATTGGTTGCCATGTTAAGGGAAAGGTGCCAAAGTTGAAGGAAATCCCATGCCAAAGACATCCATGCACTTAGAAAACACTAGCAAATACAGGTAATCCATTGATTGAAAGAAAAGACAATGCCAATAAACATGACAGTCACATGTTAAAGAGGAAGCGTATAGCCCCATGCTAAGAAAAAAGGTAGAGGTTCAGAAGTGATGGAATAATAATTCATGGGAATGATGTTAATTGCACATCAAATAGAGGAATTCATTCATGAAAAGTAGAGATCCACGCATAAAAGAAGGGCCACTTTGATTGGTTTGTTCTGCCAATTCATTCAGTGGACCATAGTTCAGAAACATGGCATCCAAACAAGTGAGCCCTACAATTATCGACCATACCTCTCTGGTTGGGGATTATTTTGTGC